>OU696581.1:2906944-2944444 GCA_916048095.2 Sacculina carcini | reverse complement strand
AGAGAGATGAAACAAAGATAGCACCAAGATTGCGAACAGAGGATGAGCTGGGACAAGGAAGGATAGGTGGAGAGAGACGAGGAGGGTGGAAGACAAGAAATTCACATTTAGAAGTGTTTAGAAATAGTTCACGGGACGCAGCCCAGGAGGAAATTTCAGAGAGCAAGACAGAGAGCAAGAATCTATCAAAAACGTTGCTATATACCCATTGTTAGCGTTTCTGGCGTTAGTATTGTACTTAAATGCAGTGTTCGAGTGTATCATAACATGTTGAATCCGTGATCTGTGTAACTACAATTATTAATAGAACTAACAATTATAAATTCCAGTCGCAAACTATAAAATTACATATTTGGTCATCATTTTTCAGTGAAAATGGCATATTATGTTTTTTTTCGCTTAAAATGGCATTATATGTGGAAATTCGTTTTAGTAATCACATATACTTCCCAACTCTAGTGATAACATAAAATTCCCAACTCAATTTATGACAAATTCCAGCATAATGCGTGAGGCAGCGGGCCCCTCAACACTTACCCCCCCCCCGACCGGGGGATTCGGGGAACGGTTGTTACGGTTCTATACGTGTGTTGTAATTGAATAGACCGAAAATGGTTGAAGGTGCCATGCCGCTGGTGGATCCAGAGAGGGGATCAGGGGGCTGAAGCCCCCAAAATGTTTCCATCAACTCCTCATAACCAAGAGGTTCACTAAAAGAGGTCAAGAAAAATATTGTTTTGTAGAATCTGTTGGTATAAACATTATCACAAAGACATTACATAATGATGCATGTACATGACTGATCGCTCCCAAATTTCAGCCCCCCCCAAAAAAAAATATTTCAGCCCCTCTCAAAATTGTACTCTGGATCCGCCACTATACCATGCAACTGATCAACTGAGTCAACTTTGAACACTGATGCATGATGGCTGTCATCCCCTCGAACCTGCACACAAATCTACGCCCTTGTTCTCCAATACCCCTGTATATTGTTGATTTCACATGAGACTTTCTGAGAGTTCATTCTGTACGATAGAGGAATAGAGTTCCTAATGTCAATGCTACAAAAATTTACCTCCAGGACTTCTACCCTATCAAACATTTGAGGAAAACTGCAGATATTTTGTTTCTATATGTTTGTAAGTATATAAACCTGCATTTGTAGGTATCAAGCTGATATTGTAGACAGTGGCGGATCCAGAGTGCAATTTTGGGCGGCTGAAATTTGGCGACGATCAGTCATGTACATGCATCACCATGCAACGCCTTTGTGATAATGATTATATCAACAAGTTCTACAGAAAAATACTTCTCTTTACCTCTTAGTGAACTTTTTAGTTATGATGATTTGATAGAAGCATTGGGGGGGGATCTTGAGCCCCCTGTGTCCCCCTCTGGATCCGCCCGTGATTGCAGATGCAACTGACTTGATTACACTTCCATACACTGGCTGTTTTTATTGATGTGCCTAGCATTTTGATCACCCTGTGCTTGCCCATTAAGTTGGTTGTCCATTAAGATTCATAGAATGTGAAAACAATCTCAAATATAACACATTTCGGATAGGCATTTGCAATAGATTGCGCATTCATTGCGAGTAATTCTTGCGAGTGCTAAGGTGATGTTTTTATACGCGTTTTCATAAGGTTCTTCTTGAAAAGAGCCTGTGCAGTGAGTCACACTTCAGTATCAGGTAGCTTTGTATCCGCCGACATTTGCTGATGAATGTTTATTATCAGGGGCGTAGATTTGTGTCGAGGCTCGGGGGGAAGACAGTCATCATGCATTAGTGTCCAAAGTTCGCTGAGCTGTTCAATTGCATGAGACCCTCAGTTATTTTCGGCCCATCCAATTACAGCACACATACCCCAATGAACAGTATATTTCGCAAAGTATAATTCTTCACATATTCATAATTTTTTACATTTTTTGTGTATTGTGATTTTTTCCTATGCTGATTTTCATGATAGCTTACCCAATGAACTGAACTCAGCAAAATTCTAGGGGAGTATAGTTGCATATTCATACCCTCAGCCAATTTGTCGGGGGTATTTTACCCCCCCCCCCCATAACCCCAGGATCTACGTCTATGTTTGTTATGTTTCATGTTTTCGGCGTATTTTGACAGTAGTAGCCTGAATGCGGGCACAAACATGACTCGATATAACTCCTGACAAAAATATGACAAAATCTAATAGAAATTTAACTTAACATGTATTAATCTACCGCAATGCGAAGTTAATTTATAGAGGAAAAGGACATCACACCAACGACCCTTTGCTTGGCCCGCTCCTGCCAACGGCTTTGATGACTAGCTAATATGCACTTGTACGTAACACATATGCATATTCACTTATATGTATGTACCAGTGGCGGCGCCAGGATTTTCCGTTAGGGCGCTAAGGTAAAAGACGCGTAGAGACCGTTAGGGCGCTGAGGTAAAAGACTTCAAACATAGGGAGATCATGTTCCGAATCCGTAAAATGAGGACACTTGTGCGCGTGCGAAAAATTTAGGTTTTCATTGAAAACATTACATTTTTGTAGACCAATGACAAATGTTTCATTAAGCGTTTTCAGCCACGGATCAAACCATTATACACTCGCAGAGGGAACATATCTAATTTAGCTACTCTAACTATAAATACCCCAGCTATTTGGAGCATTTTACAAAAACAACCCGTACAGGCCGGACAGCCCCTGAAACGAGCACATGTCCGGGAAAAAGAGAGCTTATGGGCATCCTACCAAATATGAGCAGCTACACTTCAAAAATTCATGGGCACAGATATTGGGGGGCTTCATATGAGGGGACACTTGGCACATATTTTAGGGGCTCAACCCCGTTTAGCCCCCCTCTAGTCTCCCTTGTACAACTCTATGTACAACCTTGTACATACTTGATATGTACATGACAATACTTAATTTATACACTGAATAAATAAACAAATAAGTATGTAATAATTATCTTGTGTGTGTGTGTGTGTGTGTGTGTGTGTGTGTGTGTGTGTGTGTGTGTGTGTGTGTGTGTGTGTGTGTGTGTGTGTGTGTGTGTGTGTGTGTGTGTGTGTGTGTGTGTGTGTGTGTGTGTGAG
This sequence comes from Sacculina carcini, assembly GCA_916048095.2. NCBI lineage: Eukaryota > Metazoa > Arthropoda > Thecostraca > Sacculinidae > Sacculina > Sacculina carcini. Next base: position 2,941,351 of record OU696581.1, on the reverse strand, counting down.
CAGACTTGGCTTACTTCAGCTGAGTAGCATGGCGGCGGCCGGATATCCGTATCTGGCAGCTGCCGCCGCCGTCGGAGACACAGCTGCCAAGCAGTATAGCTGGCCAGCTGCCTGGCCGAGGACGGACAGCTTGGCGGTGCGCTCGCAGCTGCAGCTGTTCACCTCCCAGCAACAGCAACAACAGCAGCAACAACGTCAAGCGGGCAGCGGGGCAGCCGGCAGTCAGAATCTTATGACTGACTCAGTCTACATGCCACCAACGCCGTCGCCCGGTAAAAACTCTGACGTTAACACTGGCGGATCCAAGAGGGGGGATCAGGGGCTGAAACCCCCACCCCAAATGTTTCCATCAACTCCTCATAACCAAGAGATTTATTAAAAGTGGTGAATGAAAAGTACGTTTTTGTAGTTTTTTGGTATAAGCATTATCGCAAAACATATTCGCGCATAACGCGTTTGTAAATGTATGGATATATCATTGAAAATAAAATTTATCCCCCACCAAAATCATTCAGCCCCCCCCCCCCCAATTGCACTCTGCATCCGCTCCTGGTCGTTAAGCTCATTCATGTCAAGCGTATTAATTGCACAATTTACGCCTCGATAATACTGAATTAATACTGAATAAGATGAAAAGGATACTTGTTAATTATATCGATATTTTTTTGCTATGTATATGGCAAATGATGTTCAAAAAGAATAAAGTACGTTAATTATGCATATACATATGTGGATATTGTGCATAAATATGCGCAAATATGCATATACTTGCATATGAGTCAAGTAGACCGCATACATCTGTCATTGTCATGCCGCTGTCATACCACACATGTCAGACCAAACCAGTCATGCCGAGTTTGCCAGGTGTTGAACCCAGTACAGCCAATTTCAACCAGCCATCAACTATGTCAGCATGAATAAATTCAACAGTCACGTTTGGGCTGAAAACATTCCGCGAAATCCTTATGAGAACTAACAAAGGTGAAGGAACTAATAGAAAAACCAAAGGTACATTTCCTGGGAGGTTGACACCATTCAGGCTCAAAATGCTTGACATTGATTGTGATCCATATATGCACCTACTTGCGCTCCTATCCATTGAATAATTTCTGTCAATTGAGCACAATATAATCGTGAAGAATGCGTGACAATCAAGGTACTTGGGGACATGCATGACTCCGTTACATAACCGAATAAGCTGTCAGCTTCCTCGGACTTGCTGAGAGCAATTAATTGAAAATTGAATCCTGGCCTCTGATAGTTGTGTCGTGGATTTATTTGCGCTGTTGTGGAAAATGAAGAGTTGTATCTTTTAGGAGAAGAGACTCAGACAAAATATGTTACAGACCTCTGATCTAGGTGGCCCGCTCGCCCGTCACATTTACATGTGTGTCATGTTTCCATTCAATCTATCTTTATATTGCCTCAGATCAATATTCTAATCAGAAACCCAATGCAGAACCCATGAATAACGCCGATCACGGTCATGCATCTTCAGTGCATCATCAGATGGTAGAGTTTGTCAAGGTACTGTAATGTGATACTGATTACAGGCGTGGTCACCTCTCCACCGTTGGTCGACAGATGCTTGTCTCCAGGACTCATGTCCAACAACTACTGCGGCCGGTTGTCGTCCCCCCGTCTCTCGACATCTGGTGCTGTCGCCGTCGACACAGAGCTGGACGCCGACGTTGAAGATCTGGCGATGGACGGCAAGGAACGTCGCAAAAAGAAAACACGCACCGTCTTCTCACGCAGCCAGGTGTTCCAGCTAGAGTCGACGTTCGACGTGAAACGCTACCTGTCGAGCACCGAGCGCGCCGCTCTGGCCGTCTCGCTGCACCTCACCGAGACTCAAGTGAAGATCTGGTTCCAGAACCGACGCAATAAGTGGAAGCGACAGCTGGCCGCCGAGCTGGAGGCGGCAAATATGGCGCATGCCGCCCAAAGACTGGTGCGCGTTCCAGTGCTCTACCACGAACCGAGTGGCGGCGGAGCCTCTCAGCCGGCCGTTACTGCGCTGCGAACGCTGCCACCGCCTTCTCTGTCGGTGACGGCGTCGGCCGCAGCGGCCGTGACGTCCGGTCGTTTGTCTCCGGCCACTGCCGGACGGCTGTGCAGCGTGACAGTGGCGTCACCGGCGACTGCGGCGGCCGTATCGGGCTCGGCGCTGTTCTTCAACAGCTACTCGCCGCCGCAACACCAGCAGCGTCCAGCCGACACGACGGCCGTCAGTGTACTGCGACGCTCGACGCAAATACCAGCCGCTCTAGTTTGAGAACGCTGCATGCTTTTGCGATTGATATTCCTGAGAAAGGTCAGTGTTAGCGGCACATACTGCGAATGGCGAGAGATGTAGCAGCTGTCTGCCTGACGTGAGAGGGCGACACTTCAGAATCCAGCATCAAGTGATCCACCCATTGTGCGCATTCCCAATATGCATCAGATGTTGCATCTCTGACAAAAGTCGCAAATTATATCTTCTTGTTTGTCTACGAGCCATTACTTGGCGCTCTTCTCGAGTTCACTGGCATAGCTCTCGAATGCACTGCCGTTTACTAACTCTGCTAGTGTATATCATAATCATTGTATAATCATCGTTTAACAGCATGATTTCTAACAGTTGTAGCATATAATTATATATATATATATATATATATATATATATATATATACGTTTTCGCGTGCGAGTGGGTGTTGTCAATGATCTTTGCACTGTGTGGTTTGATGAAAAGTTGACGCGATTGCGTAACACTCTCAATGCATTACTGCATATTCTTATGCATATAGGCCACAATACAAGCGCAATTGTACACCCATCTATAGTAGACTGTCGCCAAACACATGTGCATTCTTACTGTCGTATAATCGACGAGACTCTCTAGTCAAGGTTTCACACTGTCTTGTCCTGTTGACAAATAAACCGCTCGATAATGAGGAGGTGTTCAGATTTTTGTTTCTGCTGATAACCACGAATTGTCAGTGGTGAAAATTGTTCGCAGTTTCGATGTTTTTTAGTCTAAAACAGATTATGCATGACTTTCTGGCTGTGAAACAGAGTGCATAATAGCAGTATATCACACACACCTGCATACTGGCACGGAGGAAAATTGAGCTCCATTCAGCGGAATTATACAGTTGTACTTGCATCAACACACACACACACACACACACACACACACACACACACACACACACACACACATTTTGTTATTATGCAACATTTTCGTACAAACATCATGTACCGTATTACTGGTACACTTGCGTATTGACGTCTATCGTGCAACAACGACGAACGCGCTGCAAATTGCCATTGCACAGACGTTGCAGTCAGTATCACTCGTGCTGACACGCAACACTCGCTCAGTCACTGTCGAGCTGAGGTGTGGTGCAGTTGGTGTGCTGTAACAATATCGACCAGTGCTGGCTAGCGGGCGTCCACATGTCGGAATTCATAGAAGCATATCTGGAGGATTCGACGCTGGTGAGATAAGTGCTTGTGCATAGTGATGCTTTCAGGCGATAAATATGTGCGTGTAATCTAGATGTAGATGTAGATGTATTTTCACCGAATCAAACGCCAATTCATGTGTAACATCAAACAGTAATTACTGTACTATGTATACAAACAAAAACTGACAGGGACTCACTAAGCGCTACGCTTATTTTTATTGAGCCCCTTAAACTAAACATAAAAAAACAAACAAATAAAATTACAAAAACAAATACAAAGCTTAAATTATTCAGCAGTTGATCGCCTCTCGATGTTATATATGCTTTATTTTGATATGTGGAGAGCTGCAGTCATTTGTTTCTTGGAAATTCTGACAGTCATGTCAGTGGTTGATATTCCTGTACCAGTGGTCTACCCCTGGGTTCCTGTACCAGTGGTTGATATTCCTGTGTTCCTGTACCCCTGGGTGGCCAAACTAGTGTATTGGGTCGACAGGAATTGCTAGAGAATAATGGTTTGCCATCAAAATAAGTCGACGATGTAATAAATATAATATATCATACCTAGCCATATAATTCCCAGCAGACTGGGATTATCGTAAAACCTCCATCTGAACGGAGCCTTCAATAGAACGACACCTTGGAAGAACCACTGAAAAATAGAACGGAACCCTCTAATTAAACGTCACTTTGATTCATTCTTCTCTTTTGGCAATATATATGACTGACTGATTTTTATTAGTGAATTTGTGATTACTAACGAGTAATCATTCTGGATGTATGTCTTCTGTTATATATATATTCATACTATACCTGGTTATTTTATAAATCATAAAATGTACCGTATTTTCTCAAGATACTTATCATCTAGTCGAAAAATAGAGCGGCATCTTTTAATTAAGTGGTTCTCAACGTTTTTCAGTGTTCACACCCTTTTCAAATGAGCAGCCACTTCTCGCGATTCCTGAATTCCTGATAGGTTTATTTAAAGGTCAAATATACAAAGAAAGTAATAACGAACCCCCTTCTCTATTATCTTCAAGATTCATCCAACCGATTCAACGATCCTAGAACGACATTCCGCTCAAATAGGGGTTTACGGTAAATTATAATCATTACTTGATCAAAACACAAGCATATTAATTACAACAACAACAACAACATGTATTTAATATAGCGCCAAATATACAATGGTGCGATGACAGGATGAGATATAATATGATATGGTATATATATTTATAAAATAAGTGAAGCAAATGTCAGAATAGTTAAGAGCATGACAGACAAAATTTAACAGGCGTATATACAAAAGAAAAACAGGAAACCATTCAACAGGGAGAGGTAGACTCAAGAAGATGTACATGCAGAGCAGAAGAGAGGGATCGAAGTGAAGGTGATGACCGGATACGAGAAGGCAAGGAGTTATAGAGACGAGGAGCAAAGAAGTAGAAAGATTTCGCCGACCAAGGCGACTCCAAAACTGCTCGAGGACAGTGAAGATAGTGAAGACGACGACCTGAGTGTTGAGGCTCAGATAGTAGAGAGCGGAGGTAAGAAGGAAAGGAGGGTGAGCGGATAATTTTAAAGATAAGACATAAGATTCTGCTTAATAAAGATTCCGCTTAACAAAGATTCTGCATATTAAACTTTAATAAGCAGAATCTAATTAATTAAATTTTAATAAGCAGAAGCTTATTTATTAAATTTTAATAAGCAGAAGCTTATTTATTAAATTTTAATAAGCAGAAGCTTATTTATTAAATTTTAATAAGCAGAAGCTTATTAATTAATTTTTTTCAAAACGTAATCATTATATATATATAGAGAAAATTCGTATACCACTGTAGGCTTGGATGGCGATGATTGATGTGTGTGTTGAGTCTAGAGATGCGACCTAAAAAAACGACGGTTTTTAAAAAAAACGTTTTTTTGCCAAAAAAAAACGCGACCAAAAAAACACGTTCTTTTTGTTTTTTTGGAAGAGTCATGCAAAGAATTCAAACTATGGAAATTATATATTTGGGATGTTAAATGAATTATTTTTATCAACACATGAGTTATTTACGCTATTAGTGACCCTATCAAATTGAATTATCATTAAATATGCACAATAAAAGTGTTATAATGTGTCTGAAAGCCCTAATAGCATTGTTTGCACGGTACTGTGCGGCACTTGTATGTATAGTACAGTTTTGCATTCAATTATTGAGTTAATCATTGTGTTAGAAAGCAGGGTTTGAGAACCGTTTTTTATGCTAAAATCTGAAACTGTTTTAAATAAACAGCAGGTGGCATACTTTTTTACATATTACTTTTTTCCTACCAGAAATGAACTACGTTGATTATAATAAGTTTCATAATTTCATTCAGCAGATCAATTATTTGCAACAATAAAAGTACAAACACTGCAAATATTTACACAAATACTACAAATATACACACAAACTTAGTGTCCCTAATGAGACTACGAATAAAAGCGGGTCGAATTAATCAGAGTGGCAATCCTGACCAGAAAAACGGGCAATATTTTCGTGTAGGAAAAAAAACGACTGAGGAAATATATTTAATGTACAAAAAGGTATTTGAACACAAATTACTACATCAAAGAAACCATCATCCATAAAACCAGTTCTAAAAACAGGTTACTAATAAAAAACCAATCAATTTGGTTCAACTTTCCTTGATATGCCGCCAATTTTTTTCTGAACCTCTACATCTACGAAGACCGTTTTAAAAAATATTTGGAAAAAAACCATGGTTTAAAAAACAGTTTGAATCAAGTGGCTTAACCAGCCGCTTATACGTACCAGCAGGCTACTTGCTATACAAAAGGTATTTGAACGTACATCAATCAAATCTATCTTACATAGATACTGCTTTAGAAAACATTGTTTCATTAAAAAAACGTTAAATATACGTTTGTCAAAAAAACACTTGACAAACCAATTAATACCAATAACCAATAAAAATTACCTTGTCTTGTTCTGCTGTCAACATTTTCTGAATCTGTGCATTAATAGAACGAATTTAAAACCAATTTGAAAAACATCATTGCATTTTTTCATAAAAAACATGGTTTCTTTTAAAAAAAACACATGATTACTAAATGAATTTGTTTTGTTCTGCTGACAAACTATTTCAAATATCCACATAATTATAACCATCTTTATAAACAGGGGTTTTCTCAATGAAAAAAACCTAAACCACCGGATCCGGATGCACTTTCAAACAGTCTCCTGAGGTATTTATTGATAAATATTTTTGTTTTTTATACTATTATCAAATTATCTTTGAAATAAGACACGCAAAGATGTACAAAACGTAAATTAAACTCGTTTCTATGTACTAAAATCCAACATCCGATGACAATTGGGGCTAATTCTAAAAAAACAAAAAAAACTAAAAATACATGTTTTTTTTGCAAAAAAACCGCAACCAAAAAAACGTTTTTTTTTTGCATCACTAGTTGAGTCGCCATCATAAGAGATTACCAACCACTGATGCATGCTATATACTCTATATGCCAGAGGTTCTTAACCAGGGGTGTTCTGACTGGTTCCCAAGTAGTCCGAGCATTAAAATGAAATATGCAAGAACACATATGTCCTACCTGCGCATTATAATTTTGTTCCGAAACATGCGGGAACTTGAAGTTGTATGAAAGAATATCGAATAAACGTTTTGTTATTATGTGGTTTGTATTTTTTTATATTTTCATATAGCTGTTAAAGTATCCAGTGGTGCGAAAATTGACCGCTGGTTTGAAAAGGATATGAACATTGAACAAGGTCAAAGACCAGCGCTATATACTCTCGTTTTTTGCTGTTTCCTGAAGAATGGGTGCACTATCACGATGTACACTCTTCATGTCTTGTCATATTGGTTCTCGACACACACACACACACATACACGTGCATGCATATATATACACACACGTACATGCATACACACACACGTACATACATATACACACACACGTACATACATATATACACACAGACGTAAATATATATACACACACGTACATACGAGTACGTACATAAGTATACGTACGTATACGTACATACGTATATACTCGTACATATATATACACACGTACATACATATACATACATATATATATATATATATATATATATATATATATATATACTAGCATTAAAACCCGCCCGTTGTGCGGAACAATTCATAAAAATATTGCAAATTAAAAATAAATAAGGCAAACTCATGAAAACCTTAATCAATTTAAAAGTCTAAATTTCATTATTTTTAATTTTATTTTGACAAAATATTTTCACTCAGCCCGCCTCATATTTAAACCCGGCCGACGTGAGGAATAATTCAGAACTCGAACACCATCCGTTCTGGTTCTTGTCAAATCCATTAGTTTTGTATATGAATTCATTCTACACGGTGAAATTGAACGTTTTATTGCTGGCCGCGGGACATTTTTATTTCATAAAAATAAGCCATCGCTTCGTTTGCTTTTGAAGCCCATGATCATTGAACCAGCGAACCATGAGCCAGCGCAATTATGTCACCTCATATTCAAGCATACATACACAGACAGACAGATAACTTCTTCTTTATGTATATATATATATAGCATTAAAACCCGCCCGTTGTGCGGAGCAATTCATAACATGGAATTCATATTCAATTCATAAAAAAATATGGAGAAATAAAAATGAAATAGGGTACACTCATAAAAATAGTCATCAATTGAAAATTATAAGTTTAATTATTTTTATTTCGACAAAATATTCCCCCTCAGTCCGCCTGAGTCATTTTTAAACCCGCCCGTGGTGCTGAATAATTCAGAACTCGAACACGATCCGTTCTGCATCTTGAAGTCAAATCCATTGGTATTGTGTATGGATTAATTCTACAGGGTAAATTGAACGTTCTATTGTCTATAGCTGCTGTCCGCGGAGCATTTTTATTTTTAAAAGAATACCTTTTTTAAAATGAACCATTTGAAAAAAATGAACTAAAAAATGGAAACACTTTTTTTAAACCCGCCCGTCGTGCGGAACAATTCATACAATAAAATTCATATTTCAAGTAAAATCCATTGGTTTTGTGTATGGATTAATTCTACAGGGAAAATTGAACGTTCTATTGTCTATAGTTGCTGCCCGCGGAACATTTTTATTTATTTTTTAAATAACCTTTTTTTAAATGAACCATTTGAAAAAATTATCTAAAAAGACTTTTTTAAACCCATCCGTCGTGCGGAACAATTCATACAATAAAATTCATATAAAATCCATAAAATATAATGAATACAAATTGAAAACCAAAAAATGTAACCTATAAATATCTTAACCAATAGAAAAGTCTAAATGTGAATATTTTTGTTCTTATTTTGACAAATATTATCCCTCAACCCGCCTGATATATAAATCTGCCCGTCGTGTGGTATAATTCAGAACACAAACACGAAACAAACAATGAAAGATGATGAAATCTTTTCATCAGAATGTTTCCAAACTATATTTATTACTTAACATCATTCCCCAATATCATTTGCTTAAGTACTATTTCACATTTACCGCTATAATATTTATTGTTAAAATTTATATATTTTCCGCTATCATTAAAACCCAATATAACCTGAGTCAAACCTACCCAGCCCAACCCAACAATCCAATCTTGACCGCTCTCAGCCTAGTCTGAGGTGATTTAACTTATTAGTTTGTGATCACAAAATATACTGATGCGATCATAATTTGTAATCAGAAGACTGAGATTATCTACCCCAGGGGTCCCAAACACGCGGGCCACCAATACTCAACCCGCCAATATAGTATCGGAACCAAACTGTAAGGCAGCTAAATTCACATTTGTTGCATAATGCGATATAATTATACACCATTATCATATTATCTCATGATTCCCGGTTAATGCTTCCACTAATGCATCATATTCCTACAGTTGTTATTTTTTGGATTACACCGATATTACAGCCCTTGATATTACAGCCGATGTTATATTATGCAATCTATATTCTGCTACGTATTATTCTTAATACATATATCATCAGATCGCAAAATATATTTAAAGGTTCACATCATTCTCCAAAATCATTTGCATAAGAGCTATTCTACTTTTATCGCTAGAATATTTACTGCTAGCAAAATATCATATACCTCGCTATCATTTAAACCCACTCTTTATAGATACATTTAAGCCCGCCCGTCGTGCGGAACAGTTAATAAAATATAATTAATATTCAATTCATAAAAAAATTAGTGAAAATTGAAAAAGAAAAACAAACCCATAGGAAAGTTTTAGCCAATATAAAAGTAGAAATGTGAAATTTATGTTTCAATTTAGAAAACATGTTTTTCCACAACCCACCTCTTATTTAAAGCTGCCCGTCGTGCGGAATAATTCAGAACTCAAACACGAAACATACACAAAGAAAATGGATGAAAAACGACCAACAGAAAAAGTCAAATTTGTAAATTCTTGTTTTAATTATTGACGATGTTTTTCCCTCAACACTGCTCAAATTCACACCCGTCCTTCGTGTGTAGTAATTCAGAAGTGTAACACTATCAAAACAATGAAACTTTCTGTCATCTCTATAATTCCAGATTTATGCGTCCGCTAAAACAGCATATTCATATAGTTGGCATTGCATGATATTACAACCCATATCCTTATGCAGCTTAAGCTTATGCAGCTTGAAATTAAACCAATTAAATTATACAGTAAAATTCAGTAGTTTACTTTGTTCCCAGTAGCATTTTACCCGCCCGTCGTGCGGAACGTTATTGAGGACAATAAAGCCTTTATATTCAGTATAGTGTAGCATTAATTAAACTGCACCCAATAAAACCACACCATCCATGCTTGGAGCTAATATGATGCATTCTTAATTGTGATTGGGCTTCAGTGAAATTTAATCGGTGTATATTCCTCTGTAATCGCAAGTGCGCATAATAGCTGTCAAATTGGTAATATGTGCTTTTGACTTTACACCGCTGTAACTTCCTTCAGATACACTTTGGAAAATTAAAAAGTATACCGTATTGTAGAAAACAAAATTTCCAGCACAATGGTATAATTTATTTTTATGTGTAACAAATAGTTCTTGAGAAATAGGTAGAAAAATGAATTAATTTTAGTCGCACGGTGTTCAAGTGTAATTTTGGACGTATTTGAGAATTTTTCCAATTTTACACGTTTTTTGTATCATTTGTGGGTATAAATTATAGCGTTTCTTGTAGAACACTAAATTTTCTACACAATAGTATAATTTTTATAACTGTAACTCTGCTGGTTTAAGAGGAATAGATAGCGGAATATTGACCAAAATATTCGCGTTTTTCAGTGCCTTTTTGACTTTGTCATTTTGACTTCACACCGCCGTAACTTTTTTTTTATACGCTCTGGAAAATTAAAATATATACCGTGCTGTAGAAAACAAAATTCCCAGCATGATGGTAATATTTATTTAGATGTGTGATGTTTAGTTGCTGAGAAATAGAGAAAAAAGAAAAAAAATCGGACGCGTCGAGCTTAAATATAATTTTGAATGTAGACTGAAATTTTGTCATTTTTACATATTTTATATTTAATTTTTGGATAATAATTATAGCCTATCGCGTAGAACAGAATATTCTCTACACAGTGGTATAATCTGTTTGGCTGTACCATTTCTGGTTTATGAGGAGTAGATGTAGGAATATTGACCAAAATTTTCGCATTTTTCAGGGTTCATTTTGTCTTTTCACCGCGATAACTTTTTTTGGTTTCATTTTTAAAATTTGAAATTTATCCTATCGTGTAGACAAGAAAATTTCCAGCGTAATGGTATAAATTGTTGGCGGGTACATTAAGTGGTTACCGAGTAGCAGCTTTCTGAAAATGTGACCAAGGAGGGTGGGTCAGATAAACACACAGACAGACAGACAGACAGACAGACAGACAGACAGAGGATCTCTTTTATATATATAGACTAGCATTAAAACCCGCCCGTTGTGCGGAACAATTCATAAAAATGAATTGAATCATTGAAATTTAATTAAATTATGAATTTTCATTTAAATATTTTGCAAATTAAAAATAAAGAAGGCAAACTCATAAAAACCTTAATCAATTAAAAAGTCTAAATTTCATTATTTTTAATTTTATTTTGACAAAATATTTTCACTCAGCCCGCCTCATATTTAAACCCGCCCGACGTGCGGAATAATTCAGAACTCGAACACCATCCGTTCTGGTTCTTGAAGTCAAATCCATTAGTTTTGTATATGAATTCATTCTACACGGTGAAATTGAACGTTTTATTGCTGCCCGCGGGACATTTTTATTTCATAAAAATGAGCCATCGCTTCGTTTGCGTTTGAAGCCCCTGATCATTGAACCAGCGAACCATGAACCAGCGCAATTATGTCACCTCATATTCAAGCATACATACACAGACAGACAGATAATTTCTTCTTTATGTATATATATAGCATTAAAACCCGCCCGTTGTGCGGAGCAATTCATAACATGAAATTCATATTCAATTCATAAAAAAATATGGAAAAATAAAAATGAAATAGGGTACACTCATAAAAATATTAATCAATTGAAAATTATGATTTTAATTATTTTTATTTCGACAAAATATTTCCCCTCAGTCCGCCTGAGTCATTTTTAAACCCGCCCGTCGTGCTGAATAATTCAGAACTCGAACACGATCCGTTCTGCATCTTGAAGTCAAACCCATTGGTTTTGTGTATGGATTAATTCTACAGGGTAAATTGAACGTTCTATTGTCTATAGTTGCTGCCCGCGGAACATTTTTATTTTAAAAAAATACTTTTTTTACAATAAATCATTTGAAACAATGAACTAAACAATGGAAACACTTTTTTTATACCCGCCCGTCGTGCAGAGCAATTCATACAATAAAATTCATATTTGAAGTCAAATCCATTGGTTTTGTGTATGGATTAATTCTACAGGGGAAATTGAACGTTCTATTGTCTATAGTTGCTGCCCGCGGAGCATTTTTATATTAAAAAAATTACCTTTCTTAAATGAACCATTTGAAAAAATTAACTAAAAAATGGAAACACTTTTTTAAACCCGCCCGTCGTGCGGAACAATTCATACAATAAAACTCATATCAAATCCATAAAATATAATGAATACAAATTGAAAACCAAAAAATGTAACCTATAAATATCTTAACCAATAGAAAAGTCTAAATGTGAATATTTTTGTTCTTATTTTGACAAATATTATCCCTCAACCCGCCTGATATATAAATCTGCCCGTCGTGTGGTATAATTCAGAACACAAACACGAAACAAACAATGAAAGATGATGAAATCTTTTCATCAGAATGCTTCCAAACTATATTTATTACATAATATCACTCCCAAATATCATTTGCTTAAGTACTATTTTACTTTTACCGCTATAATATTTATTGTTAAAATTTATATATTTTCCGCTATCATTAAAACCCAATATAACCTGAGTCAAACCTACCCAACCCAACCCAACCATTCAATCTTGACCGCTCTCAGCCTAGTCTGAGGTGATTTAACTTATTAGTTTGTGATCACAAAATATACTGATGCGATCATAATTTGTAATCAGAAGACTGAGATTATCTACCCCAGGGGTCCCAAACACGCGGCCCACCAATACTTTTCTCTCAACCCGCCAATATAGTATCGGGACCAAACTGTAAGGTAGCTAAATTCACATTTGTTGCATAATGCGATATAATTTTACACCATTATCATATTATCTCATAATTCCCGGTTAATGCTTCCACTAATGCATCATATTCATACAGTTGTTATTTTTTGGATTACATCGATAATGCAGCCCTTGATATTACAGCCGATATTATATTATGCAATCTATATTCTGCTACGTATTATTCCTAATACATATATCATCAGATCGCAAAATATATTTAAAGGTTCACATCATTCTCCAAAATCATTTGCTTAAGAGCTATTCTACTTTTATCGCTAGAATATTTACTGCTAGCAAAATATCATATACCTCGCTATCATTTAAACCCACTCTTTATAGATACATTTAATTCGCCCGTCGTGCGGAACAGTTCATAAAATATAATTAATATTCAATTCATAAAAAAAATTAGTGCAAATTGAAAAAGAAAAACAAACCCACAGGAAAGTTATAGCTAATCTAAAAGTCTAAATGTGAAATTTATGTTTCAATTTAGAAAACATGTTTTTCCACAACACTATCAAAACAATGCAACCTTCTGTCATCTCTATAATTCCAGGTTAATGCTTCCGCTAAAACAGCATAAGTTGGCATTACATGATATTGCAGCCCATATCCTTATGCAACTTATGCTTATGCAACTTGAAATTAAACCAATTAAATTACACAGTTAAATTCAGTAGTTTACTTTGTTCCCAATAGCATTTTACCCGCCCGTCGTGCGGAACGTTATTGAGGACAATAAAGCCTTTATATTCAGTAGAGTGTAGCATTAATTAAACTGTACGCAATAAAACCACACCATCCATGCTTGGAGATAATATGATGCATTCTTAATTGTGATTGGGCTTCAGTGAAATTTAATCGGTGTATATTCCTGTGTAATCGCAAGTACGCATAATAGCTGTCCAATTGGCAATATGTCCTTTTGACTTTACACCGCCGTAACTTCCTTCAGATACCCTTTGGAAAATTATAACAAACAAATATACAAATTATACTGTATTGTAGAAGACAAGATTTCTAGAACGATGGTATAATTTATTTTTATGTGTAACAAATAGTTACTGAGAAATAGTAGAAAAATGAATAAATTTTAGTCGCCCGGTGTTCAAGTGTAATTTTGGATGTATTTGAGAATTTTGCCAATTTTACACGTTTTTTGTATCATTTGTGGGTATAAATTATAGCTTATCTTGTAGAACACAAAATTCTCTACACAGTAGTATATTCCTGTGTAATCGCAAGTGCGTAAATTGTGATTGGACTTCAGTGAAATTTAATCAGTGTATATTCATGTGTAATCGCAAGTACGCATAATAGCTGTCAAATTGGCAACATGACATTTTGACCTTACACCGTCGTAACTTCGTTCAGATACACTTTGGAAAATTAATAATTATACCGTACTGTAGAAAACAAAATTTCTAGCACGATGGTATAATTAATTTTAAGGTGTGACGAACAGTTGCTGAGATATGGGTATAAAAATGAATAAATTGTAGTCACCCGGTGTTCAAGTGTAATTTTGGATGTATTTGAGAATTTTGCCAATTTTACACGTTTTTTGTATCATTTGTGGGTATAAATTACACCTTTTCTTGTAGAACACAAAATTCTCTACACAGTAGTATATTCCTGTGTAATCGCAAGTGCGAAAAATAGCTGTCAAATTGGCAATATGTCCTTTTGACTTTACACCGCCGTAACTTCCTTCAGATACACTTTGTAAAATTAAAAATTATACCGCATTTTAAAAAATACAATTTCCAGCACGATGATATAATTTATTTTAATGTGTGACAAATAGTTCCTGAGAAATAGGTAGAAAAATGAATTAATTTAGGCGCCCGGTGATCAAGTGTAATTTTGGATGTATTTGACAATTTTGCCAATTTTACACATTTTTTGTATCATTTGTGGGTATAAATTATAACTTTTCTTGTAGAAGACAAAATTATCTACACAATAGTATAATTTTTATAGCTGTACCATTGCTGGTTTATGAGGAATAGATAGGGGAATATTTACCAAAACATTCACGGTTTCCAGTGCTAATTTTGCATTTTTGACTTTGTCATTTTGACTTCACACCGCCGTAACTTTTTTTTAATACACTTTGGAAAATTAAAAATTATACCGTGTTGTAGCAAACAAAATTCCGAGCATGATGGTATTATTTATTTAGTTGTGTGATAATTAGTTTTTGATACATAGAGAAAAAAGTATAGAAAATCGGACGCGTGGAGTATAAATATAATTTTGAATATAGATTGAAATTTTGTCATGTTTACATCTTTTATGTTCTATTTTTGGATATGAATTATAACCTATCTTGTAGAACAGAAAATTCTCTACACAGTGGTATAATCTGTTTGGCTGTACCATTTCTGGTTTATGAGGAGTAGATGGCAGAGCATTGACCAAAATTTTCGCATTTTTCAGGGTTCATTTTGTCTTTTCACCGCTATAACTTTTTTTGATTTCATTTTTGAAATTTATAATTTAGTGTTAAGTGTAGACAAGAAAATTTCCAACATGATGGTATAAATTTTCAGCGGGTACGCCAAGTGGTGGCCAAGTATTAGCTGATAGAAAATGGACCAAGGATGGTGAACACACACACACACACACACACACACAGACAGACACACAGAGGATCTCTTTTATATATATAGATATATATATATATATATATATATATATATATATATATATATATATATATATATATATATATATATATATATATATATATATATATGTGATGTGTGTGTGTGTTTGTGTGTGTGTGTGATGTGTGTGTTTGTGTGGTGTGTGTGTGTGTGAGTGTGTGTGTGTGTGTGTGTGTGTGTGTGTGTGTGTGTGTGTGTGTGTGTGTGTGTGTGTGTGTGTGTGTGTGTGTGTGTGTGTGTTTCAGGTCAAATGTTTCATTATTGGCTTGGTGCTGATATCTATCTATGTTATCACGAGGATTACAGGAGATTACTGATATTCTTATTTGATCACAATGCCAGGTTCGTTTGCACAAATACACAATTGTACATGCAAATAATACACACGGCGTTGATTTATCGCGGCATTTGGCGTCATATGAATCCTTACAAAATATGAAATACTCTTTTCAATGTCAATACGAAATATGAATTGAGAAGGTTTGCTTTCTGGTGAGACAATTCGGCATATTCCAGTATAAGGATGATAAATGTGTCAACGTTTTTTTGTGTGCATATTCAGCACTGACAGACTGGCTGACTGTTCGCATCAGGCACTCGTCATCAAAATGACATCGCTCAACCAATATGCCGCTCCAGCCAGCATAGAACACACACACACACACCTGTGTATGTGTGTGTGTGTGTGCGTACGTGTCAATATTGAGTCGTTCTGAGGCAGTTTTCTAAAAAGCTACTGCAAAAAACTTTGATAAATCTTGTGGTTTTCCGGTGCTCTTTTATCTATATAAAAGCTATATCTTGTTATTTTTATACATGTGTATGAAACATCTGTGTCTACAATATTGTCTGTGAGTTCAAGTACACGACACTGATGGTATATTGCTCAACACGTGGGAAGGTTTGGTTTAAACACGTTCTCTTCACACGGCGCCTCACTCAACTGCAGAAAAATTGGGGGAAATAACGGACAAAAAATTGATGATAAAATATGTATAGATGTAATGATAGTTCGTAATTTATGACGTACATATTGTTAAGAAGATCTTGTGGTGCTGCTACACTAAAGACACTACACTATACTACACTACACTGAATTACACTACACTAAATTACACTACACTACACTACACTACACTACACTAAAGACAGTTGATTATCGATATGTTCAGATGATCAGTGTTGCTTAACCTTCTTCAGTGTTCGCATCCGTCTCAAATGACCAGTCAGGTCTCGCACCCCCTGAATTCTTGATAAGTATACGAAAACTAAAAATACAAACGACTTAATAATAAAACTTTTCTATTCAACATTCATACAACTCCTTTAAGGAGATTAAGCAAAACTACGTTTTTCAGGAAAAATATAATGCATAGATTAAACATATATATTTTAAACAAAATTACAGGAGTCCTCGCAACCCCTAGGAACCAGCCTCGCACTCTCGGTTAAGAACCCCTGTTCTGGATTGTCGCACGCGCTTTATCATCGCTGCTCTCCACCGCACTGAAGGATGCACGACCGAACGTCCGCGTGTAAGACCGAACGTCAAATGTAAAATGATACACCTGTGATACACAGGACATATACAACGGCACACACACACATACAAACGGAACTGCATCCCAGCATATGGCGTTCGCAAGGGTTTCTAGTGTTTGATATCTGTTACTTTGTATCTCATCTTTCTTATCCTGTTGTTTTGTTTTATCAGCTATTGTGTTCGTGCAACGACAAGAGACGACAAAGACAGTACAACGACAAAAGACGTCAAGATAAAGGGGTAAAAACTGATAAAAGCAGGAAGAATAGCGGCGGAGTGTGACATTTGATCGTGCCTTTTGCAGGATCAAATATCAGTATTGGTGAACGATACGAGCAATCATTTCGTCAAATCCCTATATCCAATAATTCAAAATCGAATGCATTGAAAATGCATTCGATTCGCCTTAAAAATGCCTCATTCGGCATTCTCATACGCGCATGTATGCATGAACACACGTGCATACATCCAAACATGCATGTATACGAGCGTGAGCACACACACACACACACACACACACACACACACACACACACACACACACACACACACACACACACATCACAATTGCTCACACTCACTCATGCCTACGAGTATGCATATACGTGTTTTACATATCCATATACTTGTACATGCACGTATAAATATCGCATATACGCAGTTGATATTTATAATTTTACTGATAAGTGTCGCAGTAAGCATAACTTGTTCTAAAGCTTTCATTATAACAGCATAATTGGAATATCCAGGGTTATGATGATTACAGGCAAAATTCACCTCAACACAAAACCTCGCGCAAATGCCTCATATTGAACAATGTGTATATGTATCGCTGTCGTGTACTCGGCTCGTTTTGTGTTGAAATATCGCTTGTTTAGCCCTATATATTCCCATGTCTTCAGCTCTTCTGTGTGTGTGTGTGTGCGTAGGTGTTTCTTGATGATCGGAGTGCATGGGGGTTGCAATCATGTAATTTATACAATTCCCACTCTTGCTACTTCAACTATTATTT
Source organism: Sacculina carcini (assembly GCA_916048095.2). Taxonomy (NCBI): domain Eukaryota; kingdom Metazoa; phylum Arthropoda; class Thecostraca; family Sacculinidae; genus Sacculina; species Sacculina carcini. The sequence continues at coordinate 2,922,951 of OU696581.1, read as the reverse complement.
TTAGCGATTTTAATAATACTAATGTCGAGTTCTCCTGCGCTGATACACACCCACTAGTTGATCGCGTGCCAGTCATTCAACTCATCAATATTCGTTTCGGACAGAAACCAGTCGACATACCAAGCCATACCAAGCCGACAACGACCAATTCTCAACTGAATTTAGCACGACTCGAAGACAATACTGTTGGCAATGCTCAAACATCAAACGATCAAAGAAAAATCAGAAAAAGCAACCAAGGAGTGCCACTTTGTCCAAGCGTTCAAATATACACATACGCATTCAATCATATCACGCGAAGTTCATATAAATTTTATGCGTGCATGCAGTATCGCCAAAATACGTCCATGAACATCGCTGGATTTAGGCATGTGGAGGCTCCTGGGAAATATATGTGTGGAGGCCTACCCTGCTTGAGGCGGTTGGCGAGCCAAATAAGCCTCACCGAAATTATTTAAGCCTGAGTCCCTTTATGAGGCCCCCTAAAATGTGGAGGCCCCTGGGCAGATGCCCTATTTGCCCCCCTCTAAATATGGCCCTGTCCGTCAATATAATATTGACAATATAATATAATATATATACACTTGTTGGAATTTTAGTTTGAATTAGGTTGATTCCATAGTATTCGAAATCAACAAAATATTTCACTAAAGGAAAAAATTGATACAATTGCTTTATAATACAGCCCAAAGCACACCAACGATATAACAAATTTAGCAGCCCACCTCAGGTTGTAAAATGTTTTCTCTACAGAAGCGTTGACATTCGTAGTGTATTCCGTCCATGCACCAGTCTAAAATATGATGATGATTCGATATGGTTGAAGCTGAAGTGTTGAACACACCAAAACCAACTCGCAAACAATGAATACTCAATCAGATTCAGCAATCGCAACTTACAAGTATTGCGTGCTGACGTCACAGGTTACGTGATGTCCAGCCATTTGCTCTTTGACCTGCTCTATTTTTAGCCATATTAAAAATAGACTAAATTTTGCCTATTGTCTTCACAATGAGTAATTTTCACACGAATCTTAAGTAATTTCTCCATTGATTTTCCTACACACCTTACTTTTTTATTTACAATATATACAAAAATACATTTCATCAATCAATATTATTCAATCAATTAAAACTTTATTGTGCCAGTACTTTTGTGGTGGCCAGAACAACGCTTGAAATGTCCTATGAAACAATCACTCGATACGCGCAGTGTGACACTGAGTGGCATGTGCGATACGCACTCTGTGTGTGTGTGTGTGTGTCTGATTGCTTGTCTTTGTGTATGCATCGTGTGGTTTCTTCTCCCGTCATTTTTTTGTCATTTTTCAATGCACTTTTGCGCGCAGCTGCAACGTTGCAGTACGGTACGTTGTGTAGAGAAATCGAGACGGAAGCGACTCGATTGATTCTGTCTGTCTGGCTGGGTAGGTGCGGCCTGTTTTGAGGCGTGTTTGTGTCTTCACGTCACAGGATCACTTCACCTGTCGCATGCGTCACGTCGATCGCAGCCTTCGCTCAGCCTTTGTCTCGTAATTTATGCACGTGATACGCGGTCTCAGAAAGCTGATGATCAAGTGAAAACTGTCATCACACACTGATGACAGCACGACGCTAGCGCATGTACGCGTTTGTGTGTATGTATGTGTTTGCGTTTGTGTGCGAATTATTGCAGCACCCTTGCCAGATGTGCATGTGCAATCAGTGAAGAAGGGGGAGTTATTTGGCGCACGTGCGTGTGTGTGTATGTGTGCATGTGTATGTGTGTGTGTGTGTGTGTGTGTGTGTGTGTATGTGTGTGTATGTTATCAATGCTCGCGCAAAATTTATCCACCGCTCTTGAAGGCACATTGTGGAAATAGAGTTTCAATCAATATGCGTGCCAATCTACGACCGCACATACATACATACACACACACACTCAGACACACGGACATGATCCAATATAAAGGAGCGACACATCTAAATGAAATAACTTCACGGCAGATATTAACGTTTATCCTAGCGTTAAGATGTGTGCTGATAATTAATAATACTGATTATGACGTAGAAATACCGTCCGGCTGTCTGTCAGTGTGAAAACAAGCATTTTAATAGTGATTGCGTAAAAATAAATAATAATAATAAATATGACTGGTTGACAACTCACATTTCATATGCGAAAATAAAGATATTATTTGAAAAAAGGCAGGGATTCTACTTGTATAAGCACGTGATTTTCATGCCGACAACACTCAATAGCTGGTGTAACTTGAACAAATATAAAAATCGATGGAAATGTAGACAAAAACAAGAGCATGAATTAAAACAAAAAACATCAACCCGTCCTCATCTTGCTAACTGAAGATTATAAAAAGTAGGTATTAATATATCTTATTTTGTTTTGCATTGTTGTTGTGCAGTGGCGGCGCCAAGAGAGGCTTGGGGGTGAAGCCCCCCCCAATATATCACGCCCCCCAAAAATCATAATCATGAACATTAAAATATTTTACCACTGTAAATGAAGTCCTGTAATTTTGGTTCAAGTTCGAGGACTCAAGGTTCAAGGTTGGTTCAAGTTCGAGGTTCAAGTTCGTGTGCTCCAGTCCCTTAATATAATATTATGTAGTCAGCGTTCGAGTGTAGCTCTTCATGCTTCGCCAAACCCCCTCAACTTTGTCTTTAGACCCCACAACTTTTTCCTTAGCCCCCCATCGGAAAAATACTGGTGCCGCCACTGTTGTAGTGCATTGTTGCCGGCATCATTTCTTGACGTCCTTATGTGCAATATTATCTTCATTTCGCTTCTTCGTTGAATCTCAGTATCAAAACAAATATAGCTCCAATGATGGACGATATCATTACGCCAGCACAGCACAATTGTAACACGATATGCGTGCCTTGGTCAACACAAAACACAGCAGGACACACACACACACACACACACACATACAGCCGCATATGTCATTTGATGCGGTGTTGAGTTGATGAAGCATATGTCCCACCAATTAGAGTGCGCGTGAGCCTCACAGGCTTGCGTGAGGGGTTCACCTTTATGTGATCAGCGTCCTAATTGGGAACACGACACAACCTGTCATTAAGTCGTCATACGGCTCTTTGACAAACACACACAAGCACACACACACACACACACAAACACACACACACACACACACACACACACACACACACACACACACACACACACATACACACACACACACACATACAAGACTCCGAGAACAAATGTTCTCTTATTATATCGCACAAACGCGCACCCCCTATATGGGTTTTTCTAATTGAACGCGATGAATAGACAGTGGTAGTCATTAGGAGTGTGCGACAAATGAGCGCCTCTCAATGACATCTCTAAACACTCACCAACACACACACACACACACACACACACACACACACACACACACACACACACACACACACACACACACACACACACACACACACACACACACACACACACACACACACACACAGCGGTGTGCTATGTAAATGAAAGCTCATCAGCGCTGGGTTATCAACAAATTACTTACTATTAGAGAGACGATGCGCAATAGAAGAAGTCTGTCACAGCAGGTGAGAATGTTTTGAGGGATCGCCTGTCGTCAAGGGAGACAAGATTGGAATGTTCAAACCGCACGCTGTAACGTTAGTGCGAAGAAAAATATTCAAATCAATATACAGTCGTTGTAGCGATCTAACAAGCCGAGTATTTTCACGAAACGTAGCTGAAAATGTCTCTCAAACGAGCGGTAGGACACACAGCAGAATTCAAGAATTACAAAAACTTGAAATATTCAAAATTAGATACTCTTGAGTATTACACTAGAATATTGTTTAAAATCGTAAATTTTTTCATAAGACTGTAATCTGAACTTATTAAGCAAACAAAATAATGACTGATACGTATGTACGCTATCTTGGGCCAACGTTTGTCTAAGAAATGGTTATTTTTTATTTTGATTTCGGATAAATGTTCCCCACCTACGTGCTAGATATGTTATAGGTATGTATTGTTAAAATATACCGGAAAATTTCAGAAAAATTGACGAAAAGCTGCCGATTTGACCAGCTTGATATAATTTATTCGTAATAAGTTCAGCATATAGTATGCTCAGCATTTACATATGCCGCTCAAATCAACAATCTATTTTATTATAAAAAATATATAATTACTAAGAGAATATAATTATTAAATTATTGGAAATTATTTAAGAAACTAATAAACAATAGCCCCTCGTGTATTCTTGTTCAATGTCATTATAAGATATAGTTAATTAAATAATCTACTATTGTTTAGGCCGATTAAAAGTCTACAAATAAGTGTAAACTAAAAGTTAAAAGTTAAAGTTAAAAGTGACGTCGTATGCGCAAAAAACTACAAGACGGAACGAAGCACAATGTTATATTGAACAATGAGACGAAGTGAAGCGACACAACATGACGATATATTTCGCAATCGGACGAGGCGGAACACACAATATAATACGACGTGACGAGATGTGACCAGATGTCGTCCAAGAAACATCAGCTTGTCTCGGTGGAGACCACTTGACAGGGAGAACTGTGCGACAGAGCCACACATAACGGCTCCACTACAAACACACACACACACACACATACACACACATACACACACACACACACACATACACATATACACATACATGAATACACACATACAAACACACGCATATACACATACATATACACATACATACACTGCCACATACACATACATTCATACATACATACACACAAACACACACACGCATACCACATATAAACACACACGAATACACACATACACATACAAACACACACACACATACACACACATATGCGAATGCACTGAGTTTAGAGTACAAACAGGAATTGATTGAGAAATTTTGAACACGCAAGCCAAAACTGAAGAAGAGCGACATCAATGCAAAGCAGACGTGTGCTAGGAATATGTTGCAACAATGCACCGATAAAATGATAGAAGTAGAGATAAAGACAGACACACATACAGACAGATGATGAGATCATACTCACACACACACACATACACTCACAGAAAGAGAGAGAGAGTCAGACAGCCATACACTCAGAGAGAAACACACACACACACACACACACACACATACATATTAATATAATATTACATTGCACTGACACACACACACACATGCACACAAATATAATATTATATTCCACTGGGACAAACACACACATACACGTGCACACACACATACACACACAAACACACAAGCACACATACACACACACACAAGCACACACACATACACACAATCACTCACACACATGCACACACAAGTACACATACATACACACAATCAATCACACACATACACACACATACAGACACACACACACACACACACACACACACACACACAAGCACACAGACACTCAGACAGACACACACACACAGAGACAGACGCACACACACACACACACACACACACATACAGACAGAATCACACACAGACAGACAGACATACAGACGCACACACACACACACACACATACAGACAGACAGAAGCAGACACAGACAGATAGACATACAGACAGACAGAGAGACAGACAGACAAACAGACAGACAAACAGAGAGACAGACAGACAGACAGACAAACAGACAAACAGAGAGACAGACAGACAGACAGACAAACAGACAAACAGAGAGACAGACAGACAGAGAGCCAGACACACTGACAGACAGACAGACAGACAGACAGACACACTGACAATGCGACAGACAGACAGACAAACTGACAATGCGACAGACAGACAGACAGCCACACACACACACAGACAGACATACAGACGCACACCCAGACAGACAGACAGACAGACAGACAGACAGACAGACAGACAGCCAGACACACTGACAATGCGACAGACAGACACACACACAGACAAACAGACAGACAGAAAGACAGACAGACCCAGACAGACAGACAGACAGACAGACCCAGACAGACAGACAGACACACACACACACCCAGACACCCAGACAGACAGACTGACAATGCGACAGCTGGCGACGATACTGTTGCAGGAAGAGCGCCAGAAAGCGATGCACGTGCGCATAGTCGGCCTCCAGCTGACTGAGCAGCTGCAGCCGGGGCAGCTGTCCGCCGGCCGGCCGCCACAGCTTACACAGCTGCTCGGCCAGCTGAAGCAGTCGCAGCACGGCGGCGAGCACGCGACGCTCGTGAAATGAGTGGCTCAACAAACACTGGCGTCGCAGCCAGCACAGGTGTCGTTCTTGCGCTGAACAGTGCGCGCACACACACACACACACACACAAACACAGACAAACACACAGACACACACACACTAACACAAATGCATGCATTCACAAGGTAAAAGAGAGAGGAGAGAGGGAGCAGAGAGAAAATCACACCTTATATTCATCGCTAGTGTAAACAATGTTATCTAAGATATAATAGGACTTCAACAGAAAACATTTCTTAGAGTGTTTTTTTGAAAAGAGGAATAGAAGTGATAGAACGCAGTGTTGGGGAGAGTTTATTGTAAATACGTGGTCCTAAGATAGATAGACAGCGATTATAGTGAGAATGTCTAGAGGGAAAAGCAGGTTCCAATGAGAGACGAGAATCATCAGTTGACCTAAGTGTACGAGTAGATTTTTTAAAAGACAGAAGTTCAAATAAATACGAGGGCTTACGAAGAATTTGAGTGGAATGGATGATCAAACAGATGCGGTAGTCAATAAGCGCCTTAATAGGAAGAAGTCCGAAGTCCACACACACACATACACACACACACACACACACACACAGACATAGAGGAAAACCAGAGCAGTTAGGGATATCAAGAAGTATGGTTGCCCGAATAGGACTGTAGATGCATGGAATAATCTAGATAGGGAAATTGCTATCACACATACTATAGTATACTATAGTACACATACTAGATAGGGAAATTGCTTGAAACACACATACACACACACACACATGCAAATATGTACATACACACATAAATCACAGCTCGCGAGGGAATTGGATTGATGCGGCAAGAAAAAGGAAGCGGACACGGTATGAGGCTCTTAAAATCTCGGAGCAAAAAACACATTGGACATTCCCTCAGGCCAATGGACATCTGAGACAAATTACACGGGATTATTGACAGCCCTTTTCCTGTACCACAATTAGATGAGCACAAATGGGTGAGCACGCACACACACACACACACACACAGACACTTACACACATGCTATTCATGTCTATCGGAGAAAAACAAACCAATAAGAACAAAATGGAAAAGGACAAGAAGCGAGCGAAAAAGAATGATAGAAGACGTAGAGATGAGGAAAAGCTGATAAAATATTTCACACAAAAACAAATAAAAATACTAAATAAATGTCTGAGTGGATTGGAGACGTAAAACTGAGATTTAAAGCTCGATTTGTAAGCTTACCGGTTATATTCAACAACGAGAGAGAGTCAGTGAGACAGCGAGAGAGAGAGAGAATGTGTGATAATCGGCAGATACCTTCGGCCAGTGCGCCCACGCTAGAGCATTGAGACAATTGTGACACCAGAGATTCCCAGCTGGAGTGCAGGGCGCGCACCATGATATCACTAACACACACATACACACACACACACACACACACACACACACACACACACACACACATACACATACATGCATATACCCAATGAAAATAGTGTTTTATTTTCAATTCCAGACAGAATGAAAGCGAATGAATAACTACGGTCAAGTTGTTCAAATAGCCTGTTTAAATTGGGCTTTTTGAATAGTGTTGAGTTGAATGGCGTTAAATATGTGCCCTCAACCAGGATCGAGCCCACAACCGGCGCGTGAACAAACACAAGCCATGTATATAGCACCTGTGCACGACAACGACGAAATGCAGCAGCCAAAAACGAAGCAGCTGCATTCTGTGCACCACACATGCGGGCACATGAGCGCGCGCTGTCGTATTCTCACTAGCTGGATAAATACTGCACAAATCTACAGCACACACAAGCACACATACAAACACGCATACATACAATTTATACTAATATTTGATCGGTTTTTCTCAGTTTCGGTCATTCATTCATTTATAAAAATATTTCATGCATTTATCATTATTTTAAATTATACGTTGATCGTAGTTTGTTAGATGTTTGCGTATATACATGGAGTCCCAAAAATGTATACACAATTTAGCAGCTGATAACTCGATTATTAATTATTTCTTGGCAGACTGAATCAATTGAGTCGAGTGTTAACAGCAAGACTAAACTTTGAAGAAAGGAAAACGACTTGAAAACGCTACTGGAAGTATGAAAACACAGTTGAATCGCAAACACAATTTAGGAGCAAATTACAGAAGAAACGACCAACACGAATTATTTTTTAATTCAACTTGAACATGCGGTAACAGGATATAAATGGCATTTTTAAATTAATGAGCATGTTTAAAATTATTTTAATGATAATAAACGCCAAGTTTATAGTTACTTGAAAAGTGCATACATTTTATTGCGACACTCTATATACATACATTTAGTGTTATGATTGAGTATTTTCGTTTCGTTAAATTTTTGGTCTTTCTCTCTTCATAAGCTCTCATTTTCCCAACTAATCTCGTATTTCTCAAACTCTCTCTATATCTGTTGGGCGCTTGTGGTACAAGGAGCCACCGCATCATGACGGTAAAAGTGCCTGCACTCTTCCCATGTCCGTGTGTGTGTGTGTCGGTATGTATGTGAGTGCATGCGCGTGACGGCATCGACTGGGCACCTCTGAATTGCAGCGCCTGCAGTCGCCACAGCGCTCGCTTCACGCGCAACACCAGCACAAACACGTCGCTGTAGCCGGCACATACGCCGGCGGACAACACCAGTGTGACCGGCCACGGCGGAGTGTACTGCACGCGCACCGCCGGCCTCGCGGTCGGCACACAAAAGCACGCCGCCAGCGACTGCACACAATCACCGTCAACAGAGGGCGCCACGGCCGCCGCCACACAAGACTGCAGACTGAGTGTGAGCGAGACACACACATCGGCAGTGGGGCCGGCGTCCAGCGTGGCTGTAGTCGGTGTTGTTGTGGCCGCATGTGAGGTGCCGTCCGGCAGATCGACGCATTCATCGGCGCCGTACTGGCCGCATGGCAACGCGTCGTGCTGGTGACGTGACACACACACACACACACACACACACACACACAACATACACACACATACACATGGCTGGTGATAATTTAGGAGCTCTGTTCAGCGATTGTCATTTAAATCAGCGGTATCAATTAAAATGAGCCATATTCTTGGCGAAATAAATCTACCCACTAATTCACCACACACATACGCACACACGCACACACACACACACACACGTACACTCGTGCGCACAAATCAACACGGGAAATGGCCAATCACCGTGTTTATGAGGAGATTTGTGAAGGGAGCCAGTGCGTTTTCGGCGCCGTGAAGAAACACCAGACGCAGCAGGTTGATGTGCGTGAGCAGACGGTGTGTGTTGAACAGCTCCGACACCAGGTGGCAGCACACTTGCGCACGCCGCTCTCTGATTGGTCGCCGCAGCCGCTCACAAGCCCCGCCCACCGTTGTCAGCAACCAATTAGCGCTCCTGGTGCATAACTCATCAGGTCAAACCGAAATTGAGCCGAGTCTAAACACGTGTGACAGCCTAACTAAATTCATATAAGTTAATAATTAAGTATAACTTAATGAATTCCCTTCTTTTTTTAAACTCAACGACAACTTAATGATTGCGCTCAAAGCAAAAACTTTCGAAGAGCACTATAAACAGTTGTCAAATGCAAAATAGCGTGAACATTCTAACACCGAAAAATTGACCCTTATATCATACGGACAACACGAGTGTACACGATTATGTGGAAGAATAAAATTAAAAATAAATATTATAGACAATAAATGACACAGCTGCGACATCAGATCAGATAAGAGACGAGAGTTTGGCCTTTACAACGGCACTCTCTGATGCTATTTGTATTATATCTGTAAACACACAACAGTGCCTTATGCTGGCACTCGAATAACCAGTCTATACACATACATATGTACCTTAAATTACACTTATAAATGCACATAATCACCCTAAACTGGCACACAACACATTACACACTATATATATATACACATGCATAGATATATATATATATATATATATATATATATATATATATATATATATATATATATATATATATATATATATATGCAACCTATAAACCACAGAACACGTTATATAGCATAGCATAGCATAGTTTTTTTTTTTACGTATCAACATCCACACCCACATAGACATATGTCCAGATTTACTCGAACAATTTACAATACACACTCACATGACACATGTATACAAATCACTAGTTAACGCATACATATAACACAAAATACTACACATGATTTTTTTTTTGTTTTTGTATCAACATCCACACCCACCTAGACATATGTCCAGATTTACTCGAACAATTTACAATACACACTCACATGACTCATGTATACAAATCACTAGTTAACGCATACATATAACACAAAATACTACACATAATTATTATTATTATTTTTTTTTTATTCAACATGCATCGCTAATGTTATGTACAAATATGAGTTATGCATAAAAAATTAAGACTACATGAATACACGTAACCTACGAACCGTTTACTTTCGGATATTATTGTATTTACATCCATACATTAATATAGTAACTAAAAATGCCACTCATCCACTCGGTCGGTCCACTCATCCACTCACAATAATTGACATTGACAGACATTCATCAATAATTGATGATAGCTGGTGTTTTAGAGGCGCTCGACAATATAGCGCCCAATCATTAATCTGACGTATATGTAAGAATGAACAACACGATAGAAATGAACCAGCACTTCACACAAATAAAATGCTGCATTTGTGGTATTATTTCACAGACGCGCCGAACTAAAACTGCCACAGACGCCAACACAAAATCAAATCAACCAAGAACCTGTGAAACAGCCCGGTCTGTGTTGTGTCTTTCCTCAGCAGCTCGAAGTTGCTCGGCCAGACAACCTGAGGAACAACAACAACAACAACAACTAAAACTGTCAAACTGACCGTTCTCGATGGCCGTCCTGTTTATCATCATCGTGGACGCCGCCAGCTCGACTACCACAGCTCGTGTGATCGTCACAATGACCGGCACATAAGCCGTCACTGCCGACTGGCGCCGTCATCGGGTCATCGACACACAGCACGGCAGTCAATCCGGCAGTGAGGTGGGCGTCATTCTGCGCGGCCAACACAACACCCAGCGTATCTGTTACTGCTGTACCAACGCCAGTCTCCAGTTTGTGCAAGCTCCGCCGAGCCGACGGCGCAGCAGACACAGGAGGAGCCGCCATCGATGCCGGATCAACGGTAGATGGCGCCATGGTCGCCGTGTCTGTTGGCAACGTCGGTGGAGTATGCAACAGCGCTTGACGCATACACTCTGACAGCGTCCGCCAGTCGCCTGTCACAACGCCGACAGTCACACGACAACAAACACACACACACACACACAAATGCACATATTGAATGCACACACACACACACACACACAGGCACACAAGAGAAGAGCATATATCGGCCAACAAACAGACAATAACTAAGCACACAAACAGACGTGCATCAAGCAACCAGTACAGACCGATAGCCACACAGATGGATAGACAGATAGACAAACAGAGCGGCAGGCATCGATCAACAGACAGACAGAAATACGGACAGACAGAAATACAGACAGACAGACAGACAGAAATACAGACAGACAGACAGACAGAAATACAGACAGACAGAGAGACAGAGATACAGACAGAAATACAGACAGACAGAGAGACAGAGATACAGACAGAGACCGTGACAGAAATACAGACAGACAGAAATACAGACACACAGAAATACAGACAGACAGACAGACAGAGACCGTGACAGAAATACAGACAGACAGAAATACAGACAGACAGACAGAGATACAGACAGACAGACAGACACCATGACAGACAGACAGACAGACATAAATACAGAAATACAGATAGACACCGTGACAGACAGACAGACATAAATACAGACAGACACCGTGACAGAAATACAGACAGACACCGTGACAGAAATACAGACAGACAGAGAGACAGAGATACAGACAGACACCGTGACAGACAGACAGACAGACAGAGATACAGACAGACAGAGACCGTGACAGACAGACAGACAGAGATACAGACAGACAGAGACCGTGAGTGTCGCCTGCGTTGAGCCGCGCCAGCACGTCTCTACAGCGAGCAGTCTCGACAATATCGGCCAGATGAGGCAGCAGGAAGGGCAGCGGCGCTGGAGCTTCATCATCGCTCCACCACGAGTGACTGCCATCACCGCCTCTGGCCACTGGTAGCGAGTACACGCCGCTGCGCCAGTAGTCGGCCGAACACACGTCAATAGCGGTGTTTCTGCGCAAGTGTGAATGCACACACACACACACAGACAGACACACACACATATCATTTCATTTTCATTTATTGAAACATTTATATTGCGCAATCTCTACACAATGTCTCAGATGCGCAGACAGTACAATATTTACAATGCGGCATTGTACAAACAGACACAAGTACAAATATTCACAACGGGTACAGACACACACACACACACACATACATTCAGCAGAAGTGCGGATATATCACTGTCACCGACAGGTCAGCTCGCATTCTTCGGCACAGACACACACACACACACACACAGCAAGCATGTATATCGGTGCTTGCCAACCGGTGTGCCGTGAGATCTCTTGAGGATGCCGCCAAAATTCAGGGGAAAATTGCATATTTGTGTTATAGTAACATTTTTGTAATAGCAGGATCAGTGTGAAGAAAATTATCATATCTATGTATAAAGTGTTGTTACACCGATGAGAAATGTCGAAATGAAAAAAATATAATGAAAACAACGGAGATTTTAAATATGTATTTCCGTATAAGGGTGCCGGGAACTTTTGAAAGGCTTGCTAAGGCTGCCGCAAATTAGAAAACGTTGGGAGCCACTGAGGTATATGAAGAAAACAGCGGTTTGACTATGTTTGCTGATCAACTTGGTTGTGGGTTTGTCTAGCAGCTAAGTTTGGGAGTAGAAACCGCGGAACTCACACACACACACACACACACACGCAAGCGCTCACACAAATGCTTCCAAAAAAGCGCTGTCTCCTCAGGACATAATATTCCAGTGGTAGCAGATGTACAAAGGGACGAAAGAAAAAGGGATAGAATAGTGCATTTGGAAAACAAGAGAATAAAAGTGGAGGAGTAAGTAGAAAATGAGAAACTGGATGAAGCGACATGATTTTGATAGAAAATCAATAAAGCGAGCTGGACGTCCAATAGAGGAGAGGAAATCGAACAACATAGAAATCGGCGATATATAGAAATCGCCGATATACAACCATTGGTAACGTTTCAATATCAGATATGTCTGATAATGTCTGGAAATCGGTAAGAATTGTCAACGATATAATTATAGAGAGCCACAATGTTTGGTGGTCTCTTTGAAATTAATCTTAGGAACAGCAAAAATAGCGGATACAATTGTCACAAGCCGCAAAATCATTACATCATTCAACTGCAATCACAAACCACAGCACATCCTCAGTGAACCTCAGTGATGTGAAACACGCGCACCTCACAATGACAAACTCGCCGGTGATGTCGACACCTCCGTCGCAGCACATCCAGCGGGCGACCACATCCAGAAGAGGCTGCACGCTCGCCACAAAGATGTCGTACACATCGAGACACCAGCTAGATGCGCAACTGTTCTCGCACGCGGCGAACAACACCGATAAAAGCCTGTGAGATCACATTAACACGCAGACACACAGACAGACATGTGGAATTTGCCCCTCCACCAGCCAAGTACCGTATTTTCCCCTGCATAGGATACCCTTTTTGGTCAAGAATTTCACCTTAAAAAAGAGGGTATCTTATACATGGGACTAAGTATTTTAGCACCACCACAAAAAATTGAAGAGGTATCTTATACACAAGGGTATCTTATATGAAAGCGAAAATACGGTAAGTCTATACAGGCTCATACAATAATATAGTTCATGCAGCCAATGAACTTTCGCTATGATTCCGCCTTTGCCTCTCAATAAATCAATATTTCTGGCTAGGATCAGGTTCAAGTCGGGATTATCGCCTTCACATCGACACTGTCTGGTTCAGTTTGTTCCTGAAGACTATCTTGCCACTAAATATCTCTCTATATATATCGTCCCTCCTCTTGTCTCCAAATTATCGCCTTCTTCCTTCATTTTGCAATTATTATACCTTTTTATTTATAATATCACTTAAAAGACCTTATTACTTATCACATCAATTATGAGACCTCATTAGTACTGCTTAATTATAGGCACCTGGCAGCCCTGATGTAGGCCGGCCGATCGGCGCCTGAGTATCTGGCAACACTGGCCTGATGAACGGAATGCAGCACTTGCAACAGCGGCACCCACACGCCCAGACGCTGGTGAACTTGCAACAATGATGGTCCCGAATCTACCGTACACACACACACACACACCGACACATATACACAGTGAGGTATGGTACAAGTGATAATATATTATGAGCCTGGTAGCGAAAACAGCATCCATGACTGTTGTATTTTCCCAGAAACAGCCAGCCAGTGGATACATGGCAATTGGTCCCGCTGAGCTCCCACGAGACACCGTGAATTAAATGTATCCTGACCTCCAGCCGCGTAATCGTTCGTTGCATGACAGATAAAATACGGTGTGAATGTAGTTGCGTGCATTTATGCAGACGGAGCTAAAACCTCAAGTATGAATGTGAACATGAATATATGTGTGTGTGTCTGTGTGTGTGTGCACGTGTAAACAGCATTGCAAACAATAAAGAAGCCTCATTAAGCGCCCAGTCGAAATTGCAATGTACAAAAATAACAATGCAATTCGAGCAGGACACAAAGAAAGAGTGTGAATACCACACACACACACACAGAGAGAAAGAGGTGGGGAGTGATAGCAGTGACACCTGGCGCCAGCAGCTCAGCATCCAGCTTCAACAGCAGCCGGTCAAACAGCTGCAGCCGCTCACCGACAGCTGCCAAGAACGCAGTGTACGTGCACAACTGCTTGCTAGTGGTGACGTCATTGGTGACGTCATTGTTGACGTCATCAGTGACGTCATTGGTGGTATTAGTGGCGGTAGATGAAGCGGCGCGTAAATGAGACACACACGTGACAAGACCAGCGAAACGTGACAACATGTTGTGTACACATGTCTGTTGAATATACAAGCGGCCCGGACACACACACACACACACACACACACACACACACACACACACACACACACACACACACACACACACACACACACACACACACACATGTGAAATGGACCGACCCACGTTTCGTCCACAGGTTAAAACTGCCACACAATTCTGCCGCTCTCACACTCTTTCTACACGCGCCACAGTGGCCGCGTTCAAGTGGCGTAGTTGATGCGTGCGTGATGAGTCACGGTCGTTTTGTTCCACACTCAGTGGTTTTCAGGAAAAAATTTGAAATTTGAAATTGGTTCACAATTTGTGTTCGTATGTACGGAATGTTCATAAGTAGGTGACTTAGTGTACTCTCAATATATACTCTCAAAAGTATATTGACACCACACACTCTCACAGAAAAGTGGCGTTGAGAATATTTTTGAATGAGACGCATTCAGATGTCTTTAGTCCAAGTTAACCAACAGTGTTCATGCAACAGTGTAACAGCATGTTCGAACAATCGAGAACTCAATGCCCAGCGATTTCGCAAGCCAGATCAGCTCAGTCCATATGTCCTCACTATGTCGGGCATTCAACATTATATCTACTCATAATCTTACATTGCCCAAAATAAACGCATTCTAACGCTCAAACGAGTGGCTCACTTGTTAAAGCGCCCA
>OU696581.1:2864444-2901944 GCA_916048095.2 Sacculina carcini | reverse complement strand
ATTTATACACAAGTATCAGTATTTATACACATGTGTCAGTATTTATAAACAAGTGTCAGTATTTATACACACGTATCAGTATTTATACACAAGTGTCAGTATTTATACACATTTGTCAGTATATATACACAAGTGTCAGTATTTATACACAAGTATCAGTATTTATACACAAGTGTCAGTATTTATACACAAGTGTCAGTATTTATACACAAGTGTCAGTATTTATACACAAGTGTCAGTATTTATACACATTTGTCAGTATATATACACAAGTGTCAGTATTTATACACAAGTGTCAGTATTTATACACACGTATCAGTATTTATACACAAGTGTCAGTATTTATACACATTTGTCAGTATATATACACAAGTGTCAGTATTTATACACAAGTGTCAGTATTTATACACAAATATCAGTAGTTATACACATGCGTCAGTATTTATACACAAGTGTCAGTATTTATACACAAGTGTCAGTATTTGTACACATGTGTCAGTATTTATACACAAGTGTCAGTATTTATACACAAGTGTCAGTATTTATACACAAGTGTCAGTATTTATACACAAGTGTCAGTATATATACACAAGTGTCAGTATTTATACACAAGTCTCAGTATTTATACACAAGTGTCAGTATTTATACACACGTATCAGTATTTATACACAAGTGTCAGTATTTATACAAAAGTGTCAGTATTTATACACAAGTGTCAGTATTTATACACAAGTGTCAGTATTTATACACAAGTGTCAGTATTTATACACAAGTGTCAGTATTTATACACAAGTGTCAGTATTTATACACAAGTGTCAGTATTTATACACAAGTGTCAGTATTTATACACACGTATCAGTATTTATACACAAGTGTCAGTATTTATACACAAATGTCAGTATTTATACACATGTGTCAGTATTTATACACATGTGTCAGTATTTATACACACGTATCAGTATTTATACACATATGTCAGTATTTATACACAAGTGTCAGTATTTATACACAAGTGTCAGTATTTATACACAAGTGTCAGTATTTATACACAAGTGTCAGTATTTATACACACGTATCAGTATTTATACACAAGTGTCAGTATTTATACACAAGTGTCAGTATTTATACACAAGTGTCAGTATTTATACACATGTGTCAGTGCCAGTGTATGCCTGTCTACTCACTATGGTTGAATCAGTGAGCGAGCCGTAATAATCACCCGCCAACGACACGTTGTCTGTACGGCCGAGCTTCTCAATCCCGCCACCAGGTGTCGCCAGCGTCGGCGCCACTCGTTCACCTGTGGACGCGGGAATGCGCCGCTGAACCGCTGATGGCCGATTGCTAAGATGTAGCAGCAACGACAACAACCGCCACTCTATGTCATACTGCCCATACACAAACACTCAATGTCATACTGCCCACACACAAACACTCTATGTCATACTGCCCACACACAAACACATAAATGATAACTGCAGTGAATGCACACAATAAACACATCAAATAGACCAGGGGTTCTTAACCTTTTGATAGTAGCATACCCCCAATGGATTGTCGAATATGGTCCCATACCCCCGACTTGCTTGACTGTTCAAATAATTATCACCAATCCTATCATTTGCCAGTATGTCTTCCAGATCGACGAGTATTTCAATCGCTTGAATTTACTGTAATTTAGAAACGGATTACTAGGAAAACCTAATCATTGATGATTATATTATTTATGAACCATTAATAATTTATGCAAGTACCGAGAAATCGAGTCTCATTACCCCCAAGGGGTATAAGTTCCCCCGCAATATACAAACAATGCATACAATCAATGCAATTGGGCAAAGTCTAAGCTATACGATTGTTTGTAGTCGTTTTGGATGTCTTTCCATGCGTCTAATATATCAAAAAGCATCATGCAACTGATAATGCGTCCAATCTTTCTGTGCACTCTATAATCTCCAAAAAATATCGTATCTTGTCTTCATTCGCCATTCGTGCGACCATTCGCCGCCGATTCCGCCTCGAATCTCACTCGTGTACAAACACACACACACACACACATATGACACACATACACATACACACATACAGGTATACAAAACACGTCGTGGTATGGCGTAGTACGACCGACGCCACTCGCCTGCGTGTGGCCGGACCAGCGGTGCTCAGTGTCCTCGACAAAGCTGGTCCAGAGCAGCTGCAGCTGGTCGGCGGCCGTGTGCAGTGCGTGCACGCGCAGCTTGTGCACCATGCCCTCCAGCTGCCGGCGCACATCGTGACTGCTCGTGTCGAGAAAGCGGTGAAAGTGCACGTTGGACAGCGCATAGCGCCGACACAGCTCGAAATTCTCCAGATCGGCCTCATTCTACACACAACATACACACACACAAACACACATACACAAGCATATACCCACACACAAACACACACACACAAACACACACACACAAACACACCCACAAACACGCACATACACACACCCACACAAACACACACCGACACAAACACGCACATACACACACCGACACAAACACACACACACACACACACAAACACAAGCATACACACACGTACACCCACACAAACACACACACACACATACATATATACACACAAACACAAGCATATACCCACACACAAACACATACACACACAAACACAAGCATACACACACGTACACCCACACAAACACACATACACACACACAAACACAAACCGACACAAACACACACACAAACACAAGCATACACACACGTACACCCACACAAACACACATACACACACACACACACACATAAACACACATAAACACACATAAGCACACCATTACCATTTTGCCAACGCAGCCTGCAATAGAGAAGATATGGTGTTTGTTTGAGTGTTGCTTGTGTATCTAGATGTGCTAGTGATATATGGTGTGGTGTGATTGGCTTCAGAAGACTGACCTCAAGCGAGAAGCCGGATATGACCGCTATTAACTTGTCAATATCGGCGTTGACTTTGTCGTTATCGAGAAACATTATGAATCAGCATACGAGGACACATCAGCTCGTTCGTTCAACACAAACAAATCTAAAACAAAGCCACATCGTCTTAAAATTCAAGGAATAAAACATAATTACAAGTGAACAAAGTGCTGATCTTGTGTAGTCTGGGATCTATTTTGAGATGCGCAAGCAACTTGAGTGTACACAAATGTCAAATTAAGCGTAGATCAATGATTCGAATTGCCCAGGCATTGATAATGTGATCGGCTAGCCGCCAATTGGAAGCCGTTTCTACATTGTGTGCAAGTGGCCACTGAGTGTATATCCGCATGTACAATTGCCGAACGTTGGAACCGAGCCCTAAATGTGAGAGCCATTCAAACAATACTGCGAAATTTTATCACTCTTCGTATACCTTAGTGTGTATGTGTATGGGCATATGTATGACCGCTTAGTATTGTGTGTGTATATATGTGTATGTGGGTGTATGAACGGTCGCTTGGTGGTTGGCCACGTGCCGGCCACATGCTGGTCATATGTGAGTGTCTTTGTTCGCCTTTGCGCAGCTCCGCGTACGGCCCTGTGGCGTATGTTCGAAGCTCCACACAGCAGCCCCATACCAACGCCCTTCCTCACAAAGTGATGTTGACAGGTTGGAGGGCTCACTTTCACTTTTGTGAAATCCGCTCGGCAATCGGTTATTCATATTCGTCAGCGTCATATCGTCAGTTCGGCAGTCGACTTTCATTCTTCAGTTCGATAGTCACATCAAACTCATCGTTATTAGCTCATTTCAATTCAATTTATCTTCATTGTATATTTCATCTGCGGCCATATCACTTTTTGTACAGTGTCAGTGCACGCGGGTTTATCGGCAGTAACCAGGAGACCGGTATGAAAACAAATATCGACCTATGGATGACCACAGATCGACCGAAATATCGACCACAGATGGTATCTACTGTGACTTTAAGAAAGCATTCAATAAGGTACCTCACAGAAGACTTATTTCAAAGGTTCGCAGCTATGGAATTGAAGGCAGCGTACTACAGTGGGTCAAAAGCTTCCTGACGGGGAGAAAACAGCGGGTGATGGTCGGTGGCAATGCTTCTGAGTGGCACAAGGTCAACAGCGGGGTATCTCAAGGTTCAGTGCTTGTCCCACTGCTCTTCGTGATATTCATCAATCATCTCCCAGAAGTAATGAAGCATGGCAGTGACGTTTACCTCTATGCTGATGATACTAAGTTGTTTAGGAAGATTGAGGACGGTGACGACTGTAGCAGGCTGCAGGAGGACTTGGATGAACTGCGAAAATGTTCGGAAATATGGATGCTCCATTTCCATCCGGACAAGAGCAAGCACATGAGGAATGGCAGGACACAATTTCAAAACGAGCATGATTATATTATGTACAGCAGGATCTCGACTTCTGATAACGAAAAAGACATCGGCGTGGTTATTGGCAACAAATTGGATTTCTCTGAACATCTAGCCGAAAAAGTCAATAAGGCAAATAAAACTTTAGGAATCATCAGGACTTTTGTTCATCTAGATCTGAATATATTCAAGGCGCTGTATACTGCTCTTGTGAGACCCCATCTTGAGTATGCCAACCAGATTTGGTGCCCACACTTGGTCAAGGATGTGGAAATGATTGAAAACGTCCAGCGTCGTGCAACGAAAATGGTACCGCAGTTGAAAGACCTGCCGTACGAAGCTCGATTGAGGAGGCTGGAACTACCAACATTGGCTTATAGAAGATCCAGAGGAGACCAAATTGAGGTATTTAAGATCATCACGCACAAATACGATGAAGACTGCTCGGAAGGCATTTTTAACATGAGGGGCGACGGAACTACCAGAGGAAATTCCAGGAAGATTTATAAGACCCGTCCAAGACATAACGTCAGAAAATATTCCTTTTCCAACCGGGTAGTAAATAATTGGAACAATTTGTCCGAGTGGGTGGTAAATGCGGAAACAGTAATTCAGTTTGAATCACGACTAGACAGAGCATGGAAAGGCCAGGCACAGTTATATAATTATGGAGCTCAAATAACCGCGGAGCACGGCCAACCATTGAACGTCGATCAGGATACTGAGCTGGAGTCACAGGCATAACTGCCTCTTCCAGAAGGTCAACTGTGAGTAACTGTGAGTAACTATCCAGCAGACGAAATTCTTGCAAGCCCAGTGCATTTGACGGATTTATAGTTCTTATAACTGCACAAGTGCACTGCACTGCACAAAATCTTCATTCGATTAAACCGAAACATTGGCTACAAAAGCAATTTGGTGAGATATAGCCGATAACTATACTACATACTTGTGTACAGATGCGAATTTGCTTGATTGGATGTTCCATTGTATTGTGTGATTCACTGTGTGTGTGTCATTGCTTGTTCTGTGTGCTATGTGTCTATACCCGTGTGTTAGTTCATGTGCGCGTATTCGCTTAGCTGTGCGTGCATGTGCGTGCGTGTCTGTGTGTTGTGTGGCCGTCTGCTTACACGTGCTTGTCTGTGTGTCGTGTATGCGTGTGTGCGTTGTGCGTGTTCATGTCATCGTTTGCTTACCTTAGTGATAGTGAAGAGACAAGAGAGTCATAGTTCATAAATGGTGCCTCTTCTCTGTGTATTTCTTATAGTCTCAAACTGGTCATAACTGTTTTTAAATTCATTAACACTGGTACTGCTGAATTTTTCCTCTGTGAGACTTTTCCACTTGTTCACAACTCTCGATGTAAAAAACTTATTTCTTTTGTGTCTGTGTGTGTTTGTAAGTCGTTGGATTATAAAATACAGTCAGTGAGTGTAGCTTGTATTGTGTGCGTTGCGCATCTTGTGGTTACACCGACACCACACTTGAAATATAACATATGTAACTTTGAGCGGACAAAACCCTTACCCGCTACCAAAGTTTCTCAACTATTGCTCAGATGGTAAATTCGATAAATGTTGAGAACATGATAATGACACGATGATGATTTCATTTGGAATTCAGATTTGGTTGTATTTGAAATCACTAGAGATTGTAAACAACGCACAATTAACAAGTACCTGTAAATTTGAATGTCAAATTTGTAACAAATGGTTTCCTTATGTACTCGGATAATGATAAATAGTCGCTTATATTATCCAAAAAATATAGTGAATTTCATCTTAATTATTATAGAAAAGCTGTGGAAAAAAATTTTCATCCTCAAAAACGCAGTATGTAGTTATAAAAGAATGTTTTTACAATGTTGTAAAATTCGCTGCTATACATTCACAGTGTCCTGAAGACTTTCATTATCGGCTTCGATCCCAGTCATAATCCCAGTCCGAAGCTCGTTTGGGGGTTTTTCTGCTTGGTTCTTGTTTTCTATCAGTATTTTCACGTAAGCATGATTAAACGTCATTATTTAATTGTTGTTTATACTGTGTATAGATTATATTCAGTGGTTGTGTTTGTATCTGATCAATATAGAACGTTCCCGTAAAAGAACCAGTCAAGGATCTTAGGACAGTAATGACGAGCCTTACAGTGAGATAGTGAGAGCGGCCAGACGAATGAGTGGCTGGATAATTCCGACTTTCGCTACCACAGAACCCGTATGTATGTTCACTGTGTGGAGGAGCATGGTGTTATCCAGACTGGAATGCTGTCGCCGGCTGTGATAACCATACAAAGTGCTGGATATAATTGCCCTGTAAGGTGTCCAATTATTGGGAGAGGATCAAACGCCTCAGGTTATAATCTCTCCAAAGAATAAGAGAACGATATATCAGTATATATGCATGGAATGTAATAGAGCAAACAACTCCACAGGTAGGGTTTCAGTAGCAAATACGCCGGCGAAAAGAGAGGTTATGTTACGTTGCTACTACTCGACGTATTACGCAGAGACTGCGCACGGCAATATACTCGGGCTGGCATGTAATTGGAGCGTTGGGGCCGGGTCGGTTGCTGTGTTTCCTCACACTTAACTGCTTCCAATTGGCGTTCGTGTGGTAGTACACTGTAATACCACGATATACGATCATACATTGATTGCGGTGTCATACGGTATTACCGCTGTTACAGTGACGATGGTTTGGTGTGGTGATGACACGATCATGGCGAGATGGTTAATGCAGATAGGTGGTGCTGATGTGTTAATTTACCTTGAAATTTGTGTTTTGATGAATTTAACGCTATCAGAAAGATGCATTTTTTGCACTCAATGAAGGTGGCTCACCGTTATTGTTTAATCTACCATTGTAGCATGGTTTAGACGGGCGTCTGATCGTTCCTGAGTGTTTCTATAGACCAATGTTTCATGCAGCTTTTATCATACATTCACGTGTGGGTGCATGCGTGACTATTGTGCCTCAGATGCGAGGCGTGGCGCGCGGTCGCGGCGGTGCCGTCAGGCCCGTGAGGCCGGCAGTTTTCCGAGGCGGCGGCGCTGGCGGTGGCGGTAAAGTATTTGTTCCCCGGCCTCCGTTCGACATGTTTATGTGCGAGGACGTGTTTCCGCGTGCCGCGCCACCTGCCGACGAAACTCACTTCCAGCAGGTGAGCGAAAGCCGTGTTTACATATTATTCGGCCGACATGCGTAATGCAAACAAGTGGACGGGTTGTAACAGCGATTTTTCAGATGTACGTTGTCGGCGTGATGTCGTGCAACAGGCCTCTTGTAGTTGTGTAACGCGATAACTCTTGACAGCCGATTACAAAAACAATTTGATTTCGGAATAAGTGTTTTGAGTCCTATCTCTATTGTTGTAGTTCTTATCTCTAGTGTTCCTAGCGCTCTAGTCCCCCGAATGGTTAAAACTATGGGCTTATATACCGCTAGCACGCACCGCCTACCACACTTCTCCGCTCCCAGACTTCAATGTAGGATGTGCGCATGCGTGTAGCTTCTGTGTCACGCAAGCATATGGCAATTATCAGTGTGGGTACTTGATGTGGTTGCAGTGATAAATGTGTTTATGCGTGCGCGCGACCGAAACTCTGGTTTCTACCTCTCACCTACTGCTGCCATAAATTTACAGGGAAAACAATACACGAGTGTTAAATCAAAATATAATAATATAATTTATATATATAACACCGCATCAAATATAAACATTGCTACACAGGTTGATGCATGGTGTGTGTGTGTGTGTGTGTGTGTGTTTGTGTGTGTGTGTGTGTGTGTGTGTTGAAGTGATACTTCAAAGCCGGTCATCTGTTTAGTATGGCTTCTCAACGACACAATTTGCTTGCCTTTGTAAAAAGCCCTACCATTCGTTGATTGCACGACAAACAACTGGCATATATACATGCTCGCATTGACTTCACATTAATTTTTGACAATTTTATTTTGCTATGAAAGACCTATATGACAACTTGGAATACTCATAAGTACATCGGTACGACTAGACAAATTCAATATCAATACCAATACTGTTGATGTTTGGATTTCATCATTATCCCGTACATGTAGGAATATTTTTCCTCGTCTGTATGTTTACGTCTGTATATATGTGTGTGTGTGTGTGTGTGTGTGTGTGTCTGTGTTTGTGTGTGTGTGTGTGTGTGTGTTTATGTCTGTATGTGTCTGTCTGTGTGTATGTGTGTGTGTGTTGTCTTGTGGTCAGGCGGTGTGTACAAGAAACAAACAGCTGACGCCGACTTCGCAGCAGCAAGCGGCCGTGTCCAAGCTGATGTCGTGCGTGTGTGGCGTGCTTGAAGCCCTGATTGCCAACCCGGCCGACTTCGATGCCTGTGTGAGTATCGGTCGAGCGTAGTTCTCTAACGTTTCACCTCCGCGGAAGGATGACGGGGGGGAATCGTCCGTCGTTAAATATCGCTGCATGATGTCAAGTTTAACTGGAAAATAGGAGGCATTAGAATCGATGCACTTCTATTGTGGTTATCTTCATGAAGCGTATAAGTCAGTTGTTCTTAACCTGTGGGTAATTCCCCACCGGTGGGCAATGGAAGAGTTGTCAAGTGGGAAACTAAAGGTCGGACAGAAGGATAAATGTGTTTTTATCCATACAAATTCGTTTATTTTTGTTTCTAATCACCTCTTGACATTTACTTTGATGTAACAACTGAATTTATTGAATTTATCAGCGCTGTTGTGGAAAATGAAGAGATGGCTCATTAAGAAGTGTGGAATCAGAGAGAAAAGGTTAAGAACCACTGGTATAAGTCATAGCTTGACAATCAAAAGGTGATTATTTCATAGTGTAACGGATTGATTCAGTGGTGTTCAACTTTCATTGTTTTGCTCCGTATTAGTCCAATTAATTGTCCATTTTGGGGACAGTTGTATATTGTGCGTAACTGTGTGTGTGTGTGTTTGTGTGTGTGTGTGTGTATGTGCATGAAGGTGTATGGCTGACTGATTTTCATTAGTGAATGTATGTTTACTCACCAGTAAATCACCCAGTATCTGTGTCTTTCGTTAAAGGAATATGCATACGTTACCTGATTTATTTTTCATCCATAAAATTCACCTTAATATCGCCGAATTCTGGCCAGCTAGTCGAAAAATTGAACCACATCCTCCAATTGAACGGCACTACGGCCTAAGGTTTGGAAAAAATAATAGCACGCCTTTCAATTAGAGGTATAACGGTATTTGTAGACATGTATTTGTATTTGAATATAGGGCTGAATGTTGCGCATTCAGTATGTATATTTGTATGTTGGTGTATTTTTGTGTTTGTGCCTATGTAAATATGTGTTTGTGTGTATGTTTGTGTGCTTATCTGTTTTGTGTTTGTGTCAGTGTTTGTGCATGTATATGTGTGTGTGTGTGAGTGAGTGCGTGTGTGTGTGTGTGTGAGCGCTTTTGAGACCCCCGGGTGAACAGCGCGATATATATGTCTTGCTGTAATATAATGTGTGCGGCAGCATATTGAGGAGTACCGCCAGGTGGGCTCCTACAAGAAGGGCACCATGCACTGTGGTCATTGTGTGGCCGATGTGGTGGCCATTCTCAAGACATTGCCCACACGACAGGCAGTTGAGGCGCTAGCTGCACGCGCACTACAGGACCTCCAGCAGTGCGACGGCGGCAACGGTCTGTCTGTCTGTCTGTCTGTCTGTGTGTGTGTCTGTCTGTGTGTGTGTCTGTGTGTGTGTCTGTGTGTGTGTGTGTGTGTGTGTGTGTGTCTTTATGTATGTGTGTTTGAATGTATGACTGAATGTTGTGTATTCAATATGCATATGTGGGTGTGTGTGTATTTGTGTTTGTGCGTATATAAATATGAATGTGTGTTTGTTTGTATGTATTTGTGTGCTTATCTGTTTGCTTGTGTGTGTGTGTGCGTGTGTGTGTATATCCACCATAGTCTACGGGTGAATTTGTCTGCATGTGAGTCTACATTTGTGAGTCAATCCGTGTTTATCAGTGCGTGTGTGTGAGTGCGTGTGAGTGTGAGGCTGTTTTTTTGTTTGTACCGCGTGTGTGCCAGTTGATATTCACCACACCTGCTACTTGCCACATCTAGTTATTACCTCGTATCGCCACTCCGCCACTTTATAAACGCGCCAACTCGCACGCACCGTTTCATCTGTGACGCTGCTCTATTGTGGCCTCTTGCAGACGCCCAGCTGTTGATGCTCGACCACACGTACGGTTTTGATCTGCGCTGTGGCGCGGAGGTCAGCGATAGTGGCGCCACCGTGCGGGTGCTGGTCACAACAGTGCACCAGAACATGCGCAAACTCGGCGCCGAACAGCACGTGGATCATCATCTCGTGCGGCTGCATTTGGCCGCCGTGCGCCACAGGTAACGAGTGTGTTTGTGTTGGTTTGTTTTGTGTTTAGTTGTGTAATTGTGTGTCGCTTTGTTTGTGTATTTATTTGTGTGTTTGTATGTTGGTTTGTGTATATATTAGTGTGTTTGTTTATTTTGTTTCTGTGTTTGTGTTTGTTTGAGTGTTCGTTTTTGTCTTTGGCTGTGTAGTTGTGTTTGCCTTTGTGTGTATGTTTGTTTGTGTATTGTTTCTGTGTTTGCTTGGGTGTTTGTTTGTTTATAGTATATTTGCCCAAACAACAAGAAAAACACGAAACATTAAACAAACTTGAAAGCGAGTATCATGAATTATACTTTCATCGATTATAAAGTCAGCTTCAATTAGCTTCTTATCAATCCCATGTATATGTGTGTGTGTGTGGGTGTATGTATGCAATTTATTTTTATATGATCCTATATGTCCCTGCGGTATGATTTCAACTTATCATGCCGTATTCGCTCATTGCCCATTGCTATTAACGAGCGTTGGGTGGCCTTTTGACATACAGCTGATCAATTTTAATTGGTCTCTGTGTATGCTTGTATGTTTGTTGGACGTCTATTGCCCAAACACACACACACACACACACACACACACACACACACACAAATACAATAGAACAATGAAAACAAGTTGGCTAAAAGTTTATCAAGCAAACACTTTTTAGACAATTAAATTTTGAACAAAATTATTTCATGGGTATGCAATTATGAGATGATTGGTTTGTGTGTGTTTGTGTGTGTGTCAGTCGTTGGTTTGAAGAGAACGTGCATCACTCTTCGATCAAGATCCTTATTCGTCTTCTGCATGACATTCGTCGGCGTTTCTCCGGCCTGACGGGTCTTTCTCCGTGGATCATCGATCTTCTCGTATGTTTCTCGTTTCCTCCCTTCTGATCTGTCTCTCTCCCTCTCTTTGCTTCTACATTTTGCAGTCACATATGTTCATTCAAATTCGCAGACACGCACACATACGCTCAGGGAAGTTGATTGGATTGAAGTGTTTTGTCATTTGTTCACGCAACTTGTACAATCTCCACTCGTACACAAAACAGTCGCCTGCAGGGATACGACTATGAAATACATTGTGTGTGTGTGTGTGTGTGTGTGTGTGTGTGTGTGTGTGTGTGTGTGTGTGTGTGTGTGTGTGTGTTTGTCAGGCGCACCATGCCGTGGTGAAGAATCGCTCCCAGCAAGCGTTGCCGGTTCACACGGCGCTGCGGCGGTGTTTTCAACTGCTGGCGTCCGGCTTGTTTCTGCCGGGCTCGGCAGGTGTAGTGATGCACAGACACTCATACACTCAGCGTGCTGTTGCTAGCTTGCTACTATGTTGAAACAGTTGCAAATAATTTGTGTGTGTGTAAGACGTAAATGTTTTTCAACATCAATTTATCATTTTGCATAAATTCCATTATTGGCAATGCGTTTTGAGCCAAAGTCTTTTTCCATGGATCTATATGTTTAATATTTCTAATAGCAGGACAGGTGCAGAATGGAAGACACTTCTTAAATAACAAAATCTACCAATATGCCAGCAGTAAAACACAATTTTATCGCTTACAGTATATTTTTGCTTACTTTAATAAGATTTTTTTCACATTCATTCTCTCACCCATTCATTTGTATGATGAATTGTGTGTCTGTTCAGGCATATCGGATCCGTGTGAGGGCGGCGGTTTGCGCGTACACATGTCCATGTCGTTGAAGCAACAGGATGTCGTGTGTATGACGGCACAGACACTGTTGCGCGTGATAGCTCACGGAGGTCTGGCTGTTGTGCTAGCGCTCGATGACGACAAACACGCCGCAATAACTGGTCTGTGCGCCAGCTGATTATTAATTTATTAATTGTTTAATTGTTATTATTCGTTTTGATTTCGATGGTATTTACTTTTGTTAAATATCGCTGGTGTCGTTTTTATTGCTGCATAAATCTTCCCTCTGTGTATGTACGTGATCAGGTGAATATATATTTTAAAAAAACACAGTGCAAATATACAGAATTTTTTCATTATCTATAACCTGTCGAGTCAGCGCTCTTTCAGGCACAACATTAATATATGTGTGGATTAACATTAATATTACAACAAATAAATAAGTTTTACATCAATACTCATTTCACAATACAGTTTCCACAATATATATATACACACACACAGTATGTGTTGGTTTATTTCGCAATCACTGTTGCTATTGTTGTCGTTGCCTCGTTGGCCGCACAGATGTCGCCAATGAGGCGAGCGAGTGGAGCGGTGTGCGCGTGCTGCCGCCGTTGCCCGTCTACAATTGTGACGCAGTGCCGGCGGCGACGTCAGCGGTGACGTCATCGACACAAGGCGATGCTGCCGCCACACAGGACGTTGTCATGGCGACG
Source organism: Sacculina carcini (assembly GCA_916048095.2). Lineage (NCBI taxonomy): Eukaryota > Metazoa > Arthropoda > Thecostraca > Sacculinidae > Sacculina > Sacculina carcini. Next base: position 2,888,820 of record OU696581.1, on the reverse strand, counting down.
GCTTGATATTTAGTTGGCCGGTTGTCCGCTAGGTGGCGCCAGCAAGTGTGCATGTTTTCATTGGAGATGTGCTGCTTTGTGGCGTGGAATTTTTCGTTATCAAATGTGTTTGTTAACCAACGGTCAATACACAGTCGGTTTTCCAGCGTCGATTCATCTCCCTCTAGTAGTATAGGTCCAGTAATTGGCTAGATGCAGACGGCTCGAGTTCGCGTCCGGTTGGTGTGAAAGTTTTATCTAGCAACCACGGCGATGCTATGGAATGCATTGAGACGATTGTTGATATAAGCCACCAAAGTTCAACGTATTAGCATTGAGTGTATTGCAGCGGTGAGCGCACAGCGGTTTATGACTAGAATCGTTCTTAATCAAACTACACAGAACCTACAATAACGCATGCACACACACACACACACACATAATGCACCACTACACGCAATAATACACGATATGACGAATGTAAGTATAGATATACGCGCATACACAATATGATTAGAATGCCATAACAATCGTTCAGATATCTACTCATATTTTAGTCCTTGTGTGTGTGAGTGCGTGTGTTTGTGTGTTATTGCGAAAAAAGTGTTCGCACAGCAGGCCGATATACAGGAAAACGAAAAAATACAAATATTCATAGATAAGATGGCTATTAATAAGATAATCTCCATATTGAACACAGACTAGAATAGGGACACATACGACCGCTAGGACGATGCGCATTCAGAAGGCGCTCAAACTCGTCACTTAGTCACAACGTACAAACAACAAACTAACATACAAAACGCACACACACAGATATGCATTCTCACACGCCGTTGCAAGTGCTTCATTGACTCAGCACAACATAACATGATACAATATATACCAATTAGTCAATAGGGAGTACAAGCACACATCACACACGGGAAAAACACACAAGCAAACAAACACTCACGCGCCTGACTCAGTTGACGCATGGAGAAGGTGTGACGTCACACGACACCGACGATGACGTCACGCGAAACAGACGACCATCGCCGGCGCACACACACAACAAATACGCCTGTACGTCGACCCGGCCGCCCGTATCATCCCCGCTGCCGCCGCCGCTGTCTTTCGAACCGACGCGTCCGTCAGTCCACGGCAGTTGACGTACGTCGACCGACACCTGACCGTCGAGCACGACACTGCCGTTGACGCTGGCCACGTGCAGCTCGCGGTCGGCCGACAGCGTGACGGCGGCGCCGCGCACCGCCACACCCTCGCTGCCGCGCACGTGCGTCTGTGTGGAGGCGAGCAGTCGCAGCGGCCGGCCGGCGGCGGACGTGACGCGGCGTGTGTGAGCCGCGCGCACGCGCACACTGCGCACGCCGGCCGGCAGACCGAAGTTGGGGAAGCGCGTGTCGAAGAAGCAGCGACGCGCGGCCGTCGAGCCACGCATTGTGTGCGCACCTAGAAACAGCGTGTTAAATGTGAACAATTATAAAGATGCAATGTTAATTTTCTCTCTCGTATGAGGCGATTGTTAGCATGGAGATACGCGCAATACGGTGCAAAAATACCAATAAGGAAAAGCATTAAGTTTATCTGGTTAATAAGTTACAGTGGTGTGGCCAATGAGGGCTGAAGCCCCTCATCCCAAAGGTGTCAAGCCCCCTGAACCCACCCAAAATCCTAACCAGAACTACATTTGGAGTGTAGATCCTCACGTTTCGTCAAGCACCCGTACATTTTTCCTGAGCCTCTCCTCAACTCCGCCGCTCCCCAAATGAAAAATCCAGCCGCCCTTACTGACAAGTTGACGTTTCTTTAATATTCCTCATTCTAGACACAAATGCTCCTACAAACAACAGCAGGCAGAAAAATGGCTGCTCCTAGCTGACACATGAACATAGCGCAGAATGGCGTAGAGTTTAATTAATGACGATGTTAATCAGGTGGCATAATGAGATAGAAAGGAGCGCTTGGCTGTAGCTGACCTGTGCTCTCTGCACCGTCGCTGTCGGGAGCCGTGGAAACGACAGGGCTGGAAATTGAGGCGCCGCGCGACCGCACCGTTACCGCGTCGTGCGACAGGGACACACGCGCTCCTGTCGTGCTGTCGACAAGTCGAGAACGACCATCAATGCCGCTGCCGATTGAGTCCGCCTGAACATACACACACACACACATATATATACATACACACACACAGACAAGCACAAACACACAGATAAGCAAACACAAACATACACAAACACACACACACACACACAATCACGAACACACATACACACGCACACACACAAACACAAACAAACACAAACACAAACAAACACAAACACACACAGATAAGCAAACACAAACACACACACACACACACACACATACACAAACACAAAAACACACACATACACAAACACAAAAAACACAAACACACATACGCATACACAAACACACACACACACATACGCATACACAAACACACAGGCACAGTTGTTGATATCTCTCAAGCAGTGGTTCTAAACCTTTTTTCATTGTTGGCACCCTTTTCAAATCAGAAGTCAGTTCTCGTATCTCGTATTTCGTTGGATTTGAATTTTTGATAGCTATATGAGAACATTGAAAACGACACAATAAATAATTTTTAAAATTCAGTATTCATCCATCCTTTAATTTTCACATAATTACTCGCAACCAATAGGAAGCAGGTTCTCATCCCCTAGACCAGGGGTTTTCAACCTTTTCATGCTTTCACACCCCCAATGGATTGTCGAATATGATCCCATACACCCGACTTACTTGATTATTCAAATAATTATCACCAATCCTATCATTTGTCAGCATGTCTTCCAGATCCACGAGTATTTCAATCGCTTCAATTTACATACGAATTACTGGGGAAAATGATCAGAGATAATTTTATTATTTATAAGCTATTGATATTTTATGGCAGTATCCAGAAATCGAGTCCCATACCCCCAAAGGGTTAAGAGCCGCTGCCCTAGAATAATTGTATTACAATAATGTCACCTAATGGCAGTGGGGCAGGTGGGGAGGGGAGGTTGGTGGGGGTTTGACCGCTGACCAACCGGCATCACAGTCACAAAATCAACACACACACACAAACACACAGACACACACAGAAATATAGATCGTGAATATCAGCCGCCATGTATTACCACATAATATGGAAATAAAATAATGTCATATTAACATAATAACGGGTAGTAAATACATCCTAAGCAGCAAAATCAACACAGTCAACAAATGTTACACAGGAACATGCAATTTGAACATCGCAAGAAGTTTTAAGTGTGTGTATGTGTGAGTGTGTGTATGTCAATCAATCAATCAATCAATCAATGCTTTATTGCAATCGCTGGGCACGCGCTTTTCATTGCAATATATACATACATTATACTAACATACATATATATAAATACACACATACATACATGTATGAACATACACACAAATACATACATACACATACACAAACATGGTAGCATTTATCGTTCAAATATATTACAAAATTTTGACCGCTTCATAGTTTATACGTTTGCGAGCTGCTTCCGTGGATATTTTCGGCAATTCAAGCGGTCTTGTTCGTCTCAGGTTGATGTTGTGTTCACGTGCTGGTTCAAATGTCTCGTACAAGGCAGTGGGTTTTCGGGTCGTCGTTATCGTTCGAATAAGTCGTTTTCTATTGTCGTTGATGAGTGCGTCCACTGTAGGTAGGCCGAGCTGTCTACAAGTTTCGGAAATGTGGTCGTATTTTCGTTTTTTCGTGAGGACTCGTGCGCAGAAATTGATAATTTTTTGGATTCGCTGTTTTTGGATAACTCCGGTAGCACCATAAACAGATATGCAGTATGCCAATACAGAAAAAATGAACGCATTGATGATAGGCCTATGTGTGTGTTCGGGTAACGATGTCATAACTTGGTTTAAACATAAAAGAATTCCAGTAGATTTTTGTGTTACATAGGTGATGTATTTGGTAAATTGTAGGTGTTTGTCCAAATGCACGTCTAGAACTTTTACGGCTAGAACTTTCCTTTATAATGCTGTCTTGAAATGTGATCTCAATTTTCGGGAACGTCTTGAGTAAGTATTTTGTGCCAAATATTATAAATTGTGTTTTTGTTGTGTTCACCTTCATTTTGTTTGCGGAGTAATAATCGCTGAGTTCGTCGAGTCGCAGTTCCAGGTTGTGCACGCACATGGCGAGGTCTTGTCTTGCAGTGGTCGTCATGATAGTAGTATCATCGGCGTACTGTACTACGCGTAACTCATGGTGTTCGTGTTTTCTTGTAAAATGCGCCGATAAATCATTCGAGAATATCAGAAACAGCACACAGCTCAGACTGCCACCTTGGAAAATCGAGAGGTTCTCAACTGTCGAAACGGTGTCGGAAAGATCATATGCATGATGATGCTGGACACGTACTTGTTGAGTGTGGCCGTGTAAATAACTGCCGAACCATGAGGGATCTATGTTGTGAGCTGCGATCTTTTCGAGAAGCTTGTCGTGATGGACGACATCAAAACATTTTGTGAGATCCACAGACACTAGAAGAGTGGCCTCGTGGTTATTCATGGCTTCATAGGCAGTATCAGCTATGACCATGAGTGCTGTTTCGCATGACAATCGTCGCCTGTATCCGTGATGGGCGTCGCTGATGAGATGATTATTTTCTAAAAAGTTCATCGTTTGTATTTGTATGGCTTTTTCGAGGAGTTTCATGACGGGCGGAAGAATCGATATTGGTCGAGTGTCGTTTTTCGTTTTTGCGTTGTTTTTTGGTACAGGAATAATTATGGCGTGTTTGAGTCGTTGTGGTACTTGTCGCGAGGTGATGCTGAGGTTGATTATGTCTAACAGAATATGACTGATCGCTTCAAAAGATCTGAACAGCATTTTCATGTTGATACCGTCTCTGTCTTCACTCGTTGATATCTTCGTTTTCTTCATTATGTTGAACAGCTCTTGCATCGATATTGGCTGCAGTTCCAATCTACCAGTGTTGACACGTGGTAGGAGATTAGTAGCCTCGTGAGATGTTTGTTGTATACTTTTCGTAGTGTCTATTCCGGTTCTGACATATCGTGCATTGAGTTCATTAGCATTGATCGTAAATGCTGACTTGGTTTTCTTTCGACCGATGATTTCTTCGCACTCTCGCCACATTGATGAAAACGGCTTGTGTCGCATGTTAGTTTCTATTCGTTCGCGATTGTAAGTTCGGATAGCATTTTTGCACATCATGTTGATTCGCTTGTATTCATCTTTGCTGCCTTGCCTCAAAGCTCGCTTTCTCTGGTCATACAGTTGTCGTATAAATATAGGTAGAGGTTTTCTATGTGTGTTTCGTATGCGTTTGAATTCGTATGGGCAGAGTATGTTCATTTGTCGCATGAATTCGTGTACAAATCGGTCATATTTTTCGTCGACTGTCTTGCCACTGTATACCGGAATCCAATTGGAATTTCGCAGAGTAAAATTCAGTGTTCTCATATCTACCGTCGTGTAATTTCGCATTAGTTTATATTGTTTGTCTTCGTTTCTATCGTCTGTTGAGAAAGTATATGAATTATGTGTCCATTTGTGAGGTGAGCCATAGTGAGAATGGAAAACAGAAACGTGTGTGAGTGAGTGTGGCACATTGGTGGCTACTATGTCAAGCAAGCTGTGTGCTGGAACATATATAGGAATGGTAGTATTGGTAATATAGAAGTCATAAGCTGTGAGTAGATTCATCAACCTTTCACCTGACGCGTCTTCGGTTTGTTTCAGTAAGCAACAGTTGAAGTCACCACCAATTACAACTGCTTGATACCGGCTTCTTGTGAGCATTTCTTGCAGTTGTTCTTCAAAATCACTCAGATCTTCATTGATCTGTCCCACGGTGTTATCAGGCGGTCGATACACGCTGGCTAGTAGAACAGTTTGACACTTTTTGATATGCACTTTGACCCACACAATCTCTATGTTGCTGCTTATTGAACATGAACTTGTTTGCATGACTTCACATGTATATCCATCTTTTATGTAGATAGCAACTCCTCCGTGTTTCGGTGCTCGTCGTGATGTTATTGGTCTGTCATGTCTGACCAAGTAATAATTATGTATATTCAGAAACCGATCGGGTATTTCAGTATGTAGCCACGTTTCGTTGAGTAATATTGCATCATAATCGTATTTCGTTGCTAGGTCGTTTCTCAAATCAGGTAGCTTTCCTCTGAGCGACTGGACATTCAACTGCGCCACGTCAAATTTGATTGCGTGCTGGTACTTCACAGATGTAGGCTGTGGCGGGCTTTGGTTCAAGAGACTGATATCATAACTGAGACCGCTCGAGCTTACTCGTTTTTTGTGTGACTGTCCAGATCAGTTCGTTTTATGATATTCGACTTTATAGCGGAAAATATAGGACACATGGTCGAGAAGGATGCGTGTTGGCTGTCTTGACGTCCGGCAAGGACGCAGTTGTGACATTTTGGGTGATCTTTGCTGCTGCAGTCGTTTGTTTTGTGCGGTCCAGTGCAGTAGCCGCAAACATGCTTGTGTTGACAGTTGATTGTCTTAGGATTGAAGCTTTGACATTTCGTACATCTGTTTACCCAGACCTGGGTATGTGTGTGTGTGTGTGTGTGTGTGTGTGTGTGTGTGTGTGTGTGTGTGTGTGTGTGTGTGGACAAAATAAATGCAATGAAAATACGTGTGGTTTACACATCACACCACAGGCAGAAAAACAAACTGACACACACACACACATACGCGGTCACAATGTGTGTCGTACGGCTCTCACCGAAATATCGACGCCGCCTCCATCGCCAACCACGACAAATCCCTCGCCGTCAAGACCCAGTACTTGTCCGTCGGCCTTCAACACGCGGCCGAGGTCAACGACCCCGGAAAATATACTGCTGTGGTCCGTCACCTGTGCATTGCATTTTAATTTGAATAAGTCACAGTTTACCATAAACGTACACACACACACACAAAATGGTTGATAGCATGTGTAGTTTGTCGTATGAGGAAAGACTAAAAGTGCTTTGTTTGCCATCTTAGAGCAACGTAGGCTAAGGGCGACTTGATTAATATTTTCAGATATAGAATGGGTATGCACAAGCTAGGCAGGGAGAATTGTATAGTTTGGGATAATTCAGGCAAGAAGGGTGATGGTAAAAAACCGAAAACGACAAGATATTTGAAAGATGTTAAGAAGTAAAGTTTCCTATATAGGTGTGTTGATGTCTGGAATCAGATAGGGGAGGATATTGTAGGAGCTAAAAGCGTAGGAGCATTTAAAGAAAGACTGGATAGTGTGAAATACTGGCAATTTCAGGGAAGATAGGTTACTAGAGGGTTGATTGGAGACAGGACAGCACGAGCACAGCTCATCTCCTGTGCTAAACAAATAGCTGACTACCAATAGGTGAGTACACACACGTGAGCCGACAAGTGTATCGCTGCCCAAAAAAGCCAGCATTGTGAGTATACTGCGCGCGTGTGTGTGTGTGTGTGTGTGTGTGTGTGTGTGTGTGTGTGTGTGTGTGTGTGTGTGTGTGTGTGTGGGTGTGTGTGTGTGTGTGTATACCAGACAATACGTAAAGAAAACAATGTATCTATGTCTGTTTGAATTTCACATATTTATATACATCATGAATGATTGCGAGAATGCCACCGCATCATTTCTGCTAATTGTACTTGAGAAAGTTCGCAAGAGTGACCACACACACACACATACACACACACGCACACACATCAGAATGGGATGAATAGAAACGGGGATATTTGACGCTTGCATTCTTCTGCGTTATGTGTGTGTGTGTGTATGTGTGTGTATGTTTGTGTGTGTGTACATTTGTGGGGTATTCTGTGTGCGTAAATCAAAGTAAAGTATGTTGTTAGACTGTATAAGAACGCACACAAACACACACTATAATTGACAACGAGATTACGAGACACACACAGTGCGGAATTTGTCTATGAGGAATTTGAATGAGTGAATGAATGAATATATATATATATATATACTAGCGACAGTGATATACTAGTCCAGAGATGCGGTACGACGATGTAACGTTGTGCGATCATGCGATGTGGCGTGATGCAATAATGTCACACGCAATGCAATGTTGCCACGTGATTATATGATGCAATGGTGTAGTGGTGTCATTATGTAGTGTGACGTAATGGACGCGATAAAAATATGGTATATTACTATATTTGTATTATTTAGATTAATATATTATACATTATACATACTAAATATTAAATTATGTTTTTTATTATCATCATGCGATGACGTCATGCGGTGACGTCGTGTGGTGACGTGGCAGTGTTGCACACGCGCCTGCAGTTGTTGCATGCCGGCGCCGACACGCAGCACGCCCACCACCAGCATGCTGAGCGTCGCGTTGACCAGGGCCAACAGCAGCACCACGCCGGCCAGCAGCCACAAGCAGAACCAACAGTCGCCTCGTCGGCCGCCATCGGCAGCGTCAGCGGAGGCCAGGTGCACTTGAAAACAGCGCGACATCAAGAAGGTTAAATATTACACCCGTGCATAGATACTTGTGAAGTACGGCGCAACCTAGACAAAGTATTTCCCCTGCTGTATTCGGGTAGCATCAGTAGAGGATTCATGAAAAGTCAATAATAAATTATTGCGAGGATTTCCAGTATTTATTGGTAGTGAAAATCAATGGCATGTGCATTGAAAAACCCTGCTGCATAGGCATCGTGTCGAAAATTCCCGCTGGCAAAGTATTTACACACACTGGACTGGTTCACAGAGCCGTAGACCCCCCCCCTCCCCCCGAACACCCGGCAGGGGACACCGCGTGTTGAGTGGCCCCGTTGCCTCGCGCATGATATTAAAATGTGTCAAGTGGCGTATAAAAGTCCCCAGCTTAATGGAGACCGAGGGGCTGCTCGTCACTGCATTTTCCAACGTCGGCCCTCTGTTATAATGGTGGGAGCCTCCAGTGATGCCCTCGGGACGAGGGGCACAAGACCTTGCTATGGCTCTACTTGTTCACTCACTGTTTGCAGCTTTTCCGCGGCCGATTCCGTCGGCTTCGTTGACATTGACGTCGAACGAGAAAGACGAGCGCCGACTAATACCGGTTCGAACCGGATCGGCGGCTATTGACGACTGCGTGTCGCCGCCGCCGCCGCCGGAGGTGTGAACGTATAACTGCCGCATGGCAATGCCACTGAAGACGCGCCCGCACAGAGTGTGTCGTGGCTGAATGCCAAGGCGACGCACACGACACTTGACCGCCGGGATAGCGGAGTATAAGCGGAGTAGTATAAGCGCTGGACTCGCAGATCTGCGCATCAAAGGCAGAGCTCCATGTTTACATACATATAATGGTACATGCACAAACACTATTGCTAAAGGCGGAGCATCGTGGAAAGCAAACTCGCGTCAAACGTTCACTGTTGGACAAAGCCATTTTTCAGTGGCAACAACAGCCTGATCCTCCATCATCCTGCGCTAATACAACACAGGAGTATGTGAAATTAATAAAATAAAAGTGCCTACAAGAGGCAATAACAAACCAAATCATCATCTAACCAGGACCATAATAAAAACACTACCGTATCAAAACAGGACAATAATGAGCTATCAGCTAACCACAGCGATAACACTTTCAAGGAATATAAAGATGCCAAAAATTATGTCTTTTGTAAATATTACAGAATGGTCATAAAAACGTAAAGTGCAACCGAACCACAAACGCAGATACTAAATTGGACTGAAAATCAGTTTTGTTTGTGCTGCGCAGTATACGTCTATACAGTCTATGCAGCTCACCGCTAAACAGCCGAAATTATTATTCGTTCTCAATTATAAATGTATTAATTTCTTCAAGTATTTCATGTGTATTTGCTTCAAAAACATTTCAATTTAAATTTCAATATTTCAAATCGAAATTGAAATTGAAATCGAAATTGTATTCAAAATTCACATATACGCATTAACTTTTCATGTGCATGAAAAAATTATATAAATAAATGCGTAAATATAATAAACTAAAGATAACAGCATACAATTTAAAGCAAATATTAATTCAACACCGGTAACAACAACAGTAATTCTTCAATTAAATACTTGCTCTACACATTATAACGACATCAAATAGGCACACAATGAAATACGCACACAATATACTCATGCACACATGCTCACAATATATCTACACATGCTGACAATATATCTACACATGATCACAATATATCTACAAATACATATCTCACAATAAATCTACATAGTTTACACGCACACAATGTACCCATGCATACATACTATATATATACTATACAAGTATCCCTTTTAGGGGGACTGTGATAGAGAGTCACGAGATTCGCGACCCCCTGGGGGGTCGCGAATCCTTAGCAGGGGGGTCGCGAAGCTTTGACTTGGGGTCGCCTAGCCTTGTAAAAAGTAGCTTAGGATATCATTATATTTGTTTCATCAGTTACATTTCTCATGCACTTACATTTTTCATTTTTTGCTTCGGTGCAAATCAAAACGTGTGCTACGTTAGTTTAAAACATTAACTTATAAAAACAAAGAATAGGAACAGATTGGATGTTGGAGATGACATGAGACTGGCTCTAACAAACGCTCGGCCACGAATTTCAAAGCTTACTGCTGAAATGCAACATCAAACATCCCACTAGCTGGGTTTAATAGCTGTTCAAACCCATGTTAATGTCATTTTAAGGAATATATGTTCTTTTTGTTCAGGTTGGACCAATGTGATTTTATTTCCCCATAAAAATTACTGAATTCTTGAACATTTTTTAGACTTTTCTTTCCCTCTCTATCACAGAAAATACACCCTACTATATCAACCATTTTTATATATTCAATGTCAAGTGTGACTTTCTGCAAAATCAGAACAAAAGGGGTCGCGTGGACTCCGAGGTCTTGGGAAGGGGTCCCAAGTACAAAAAGGTTGGGAACCCCTGTATTAGATTATATCAAACATTTCTCCGGATGTCGACTATTGATCTGCAATTAACATTGCAGATGTGCAATAGAATTAACCATTAATGTATATACTTTTCGAGCAACCTTAGAGCAACTAGTTATATTAGCAGTACTTGAATATATTTAACGCAAAATCAGATGATGTTTTATCTGCAAAATCCATTTAGATTTAGAACTTGGAACATTTCAGAAAATTTTGATCAAGTGAGAATTTCAAATTATATTGTGTATTTAAATGCCACTACCAGGCATCACTGCGACAGACTCGACATACTAGAAAAGCACACAATCTTAACGCAAACACACAATCTTAACGCAAACACACAATCTTAACGCAACCGAGAAAATTCAAAATGCATAATTAAGTAGAAACAAAAACATGAAACTCCCAAAGTGTAATGTTAAGGAGTGATTTCAGTGTTTAAATTTTATTACCCTATTATTAAAAATTGACGATATTTAGAGAATCATTGAGCTCAACTATTTAGCGCAACTATTTGTGATTTTTAGCGCTTCCAAATCGCCAGTGAGGTGACAGTTGAAGCTCATGAAGCATGCAATCCTAGCACAACCGCGAGTGCTCAAAACGTATTGTAGTAATAGTTATCTAATGTAAAAAGTACAAATTTTCATCACAAAAGTATGTTTTTCATCATTCAGTGATTCTCACTACCCTTTTACGGATTTCATTGAAATTTTAGCAAAATTATATGTGCAACTTTTTAGCGCAATTTTTAGGATTTTTTAGCGCAACTTTTCTGGATTTTTAGCGCACCAAAAGGTCACCCTACTGATAAGAGTTCCCAGCTTAATGGAGACCGAGAAGTTGCTCGTAACTGCATTTTCCCAAAGTCGAACTTCTATTATAATGGTGCTTAATTATTGGAGTCGAAAATATTGCCTTCGGGAGGCGCCATAGGACCTCGCTACGACTCCCGGTTGACCTAACATTTTCCTCATTTGCATACTGTCATATGTCAACCACTCGCACACACACACACACACACACACACACACACACACACACTCATTTGTCCATTGTCATCAACCTACCCTCGTATGTTGGTCGGGTTTTTCTGTCCAGTTTAGATATTTGCACATGTGACGTACGTGTGCCAATTAAACATGCACGTAATTGTCATAGCCAAGTGTAGACATTCAAACACTCGTAAAACCACATTTCTTCAGCCACAGTGGCGCTTCAGTGATGTCGTGTCAGTGGTGTCATGTCAGTGATGTCGTGTCAGTGGTGTCGTGTCAGTGGTGTCGTACCAGTGGTGTCGTGTCAGTGGTGGCATGTCATTAGTGGTGTGTCAGTGGTGTCGTGTCAGTGGTGTCGTGTCAGTAGTGTCGTGTCAGTGGTGTCGTGTCAGTGATGTCGTGTCAGTGGTGTTGTGTCAGTGATGTCGTGTCAGTGATGTCGTGTCAGTGGTGTCGTGTCAGTGATGTCGTGTCAGTGCTGTCGTGTCAGTGGTGTCGTGTCAGTGGTGTCGTGTCAGTGGTGTCGTGTTAGTGGTGTCGTGTCTGTGATGTCGTGTCAGTGATGTCGTGTCAGTGGTGTCGTGTCAGTGGTGACGTGTCAGTGATGTCGTGTCAGTGATGTCGTGTCAGTGGTGTCGTGTCAGTGATGTCGTGTCAGTGCTGTCGTGTCAGTGGTGTCGTGTCAGTGGTGTCGTGTCAGTGGTGTCGTGTCAGTGGTGTCGTGTCAGTGATGACGTGTCAGTGGTGTCGTGTCAGTGGTGTCGTGTCAGTGATGTCGTGTTAGTGGTGTCGTGTCAGTAATGTCGTGTCAGTGGTGTCGTGTCAGTGATGTCGTGTCAGTGGTGTCGTGTCAGTGGTGTCGTGTCAGTGGAGTCGTGTCAGTGGTGTCGTGTCAGTAGTGTCGTGTCAGTGGTGTCGTGTCAGTGGCGTCGTGTCAGTGATGTCGTGTCAGTGATGTCGTGTCAGTGGTGGCGTGTCAGTGGTGTCGTGTCAGTGGTGTCGTGTCAGTGGTGTCGTGTCAGTGGTGTCGTGTCAGTGGTGTCGTGTCAGTGGTGTCGTGTCAGTGGTGTCGTGTCAGTGGTGTCGTGTCAGTGGTGTCGTGTCAGTGGTGTCGTGTCAGTGGTGTCGTGTCAGTGATGTCGTGTCAGTGGTGTCGTGTCAGTGGTGTCGTGTCAGTGGTGTCGTGTCAGTGGTGTCGTGTCAGTGGTGTCGTGTCAGTGGTGTCGTGCCAGTGGTGTCGTGTCAGTGGTGGCATGTCAGTAGTGGTGTGTCAGTGATGTCGTGTCAGTGATGTTGTGTCAGTGGTGTCGTTTCAGTGGTGTCGTGTCAGTGATGTCGTGTCAGTGGTGTCGTGTCAGTGGTGTCGTGTCAGTGCTGTCTTGTCAATGGTGTCGTGTCAGTGGTGACGTGTCTGTGATGTCGTGTCAGTGATGTCGTGTCAGTGGTGTCGTGTCAGTGGTGTCGTGTCAGTGATGTCGTGTCAGTGATGTCGTGTCAGTGGTGGCGTGTCAGTGATGTCGTGTCAGTGCTGTCGTGTCAGTGGTGTCGTGTCAGTGGTGTCGTGTCAGTGGTGTCGTGTCAGTGGTGGCGTGTCAATGATGTCGTGTCAATGGTGTCGTGTCAGTGGTGTCGTGTCAGTGGTGGCGTGTCGGTGATGTCGTGTCAGTGGTGTCGTGTCAGTGATGTCGTGTCAGTGGTGTCGTGGCTTTCATTTGCACATAAACCATTCGTCAGTTGACTGTACCTGATATGGAATGTGGTCTGGTTATAAGTCTGCAAACAAGATCGGACAGGCACACACGCATACACAAACAAGCACATAAACGTGCGCGTTTGTATGTCTGTGTGCGGCGGAGTCCGTTTTGCTCGTAATATAAGCAAGAAATGACACCATTTACCATGTGTGTGTGTGTGTGTGTGTGTATGTGTGTGTGTGTGTGTGTGTGTGTGTGTGTGTGTGTGGCTGTATGTGTACGTATGCTAATTTCATTGTGTATGTGTATGTATGTGTTTAGAAAATACAGCACATATATAAAGTGTAGTTGCGTAGTGTGTTCGTGTCATCTGTACAGTGTATTTTTATTTGAATATATCACATTCGTCATAAACGTACACACACACACACACACACATACACACACAAAAGCTGCTGAAGACGTATTATGGTTTTAACTGGGATGGATTTTCTTAATATACTATTCAATATTTGCTGATTTAAACTCAAATGTTTCAATCTCAAACTGATTCAATAATAGATGAACGAAAATACTGTTTTTCTCCGATTGGGTGACTGGAAGCATGCACTATTATATATAAGGGGCTTGTATCTTCAACTATATCAACATATGGACATGTTTATTATTTTACAGTCGTGTAGCGGCCTAATGACTCGTTTGGGGGCGAGAGATATCCTAGCGACGCCACTGATACAGCGATATCCAGGAACGTCCGAAAATGTTCAGCCATACGCCAAACATTTGCAATATTTCAATAGCTACAAACAAACACTCTTTCATTCACCATTTTCTCTGTTTGAGTGGGTAATTATCAAGCATGTGTGTGTGTGTGTGCGTGTATGGGCGCTTGTGTATGTGTGGGTGGTCTTTCAACCGGTAATCGCATCAAAGTTCGTGCGAAAGGAAAACACACGCGCTTGAGTCGCTTCAGCACATTGTGGGTAATCGTTGCTTGATGACAACTAATGCATTCTTATCAGCCATTTACCGTGCAGTATGACAACTCATATAGCATTGTGGGTCGTTGAACTGCATGGTGTATTGGTAGCACATCCGCCTCACAAGAGGCAGGTCCGTGGTTAGAAACCCGGCGGAGGAGCATTTCTTTGGGCGAATTAAATAATCCAACAGCCCCTGTTCACCCAGCAGTAAATGGGTACCAGATATCAGTCATGTGTTGTGTCATGCATTCTGGGGAGGTGGCCCTCTCTAATACGTCTTTCGTCCTTGTGGTGCCATAGCGTGGAGAGGGTCGGCTCTGCGGTGGCAGCGAGCGGCACGGGGCACACCTGTGTGTTCATAAGCTTCGGCTTCTTCCCGTGTAGCTACTATCACTTGAGACCTTTAACCCTTTAACCTTTGACAATCAGACTGGCCAAACTGTGGCCAATGAATACATTAGTTTACTTTGTTGGAAAAATACAGAAAGTAATGTTTCTACAAGTCTCCTTACAATTACACAATATTTAGAGCTCGCAATACACAAACTATGAAGACGACTATGAAGCTCCAATGTCTCCAATGTCAGGAGATACAATATTTCCAATAAAGGTCGCTGTGCATGTCATACTAAAGTGAGGTGCAATGTACAAACCAAGCTTATAATCAACTGCAATTTCGTTCAATCGTTTGCAACGCAATATTGCAATGCGCATACATCAAGCTGAATGTCCAGGAAAATGACCCAGTGAGTCAGTAGCTAATTGCCATATGCAACAAGCTTGTCAGTGACTTCCTTGAAATGTCCATATTTAGTCACTGGCTGATTGCTTCTGATTGCACTGATTTGACATTCACCAATATGCATTGAGGCTCACAATAATACACCGATTGACAGTATATGACAATCGTACACAAATGAACCAACACAACATATGAACCAACTGTTTGGTTTCCAGACCGCACTTCAAAACTGCTAGCAGCTAAGGCATTTCAGCGAGGAGATCACACATCTGATCGGCTTGACTGCACTAAAATCTCGCGTCTCTCTCTCTCTCTCTCTCTCTTTCTCTCCCTCTCTCTCTCTCATGGGTGCGCTCTAATTCACGCTGATTAATTGGAACAACGCGTTATTATGACACCTACAGACACACACACACACACACACATACACAGACAAACAGACACACAGGCGGGCATGTTGCCGTGGGGGGCCAACGGTACACGCCGAGTTGGAGAGGGCGGGTTGAGGCTGGCTGTTGCAGCGTTGGCGTGTGATGTGAGGTGTCACGTACAGTCGTTCCGGCCAGCTTATGGCCGTAATTAAAGTTGCCGGTGTGTTGGTTGATGGCCGTACGGCTGACATTGCGTCGCTTGTGGCCGACACAATGCCAGCCGTCCGACTCTATTAATGTGCAAGATAAAGACAGAGACTGCGCTCGAAAAACGCCACCCTCCCCAGCACAAATCACGGCCATGTCGTGTGAATTATCCACTGGGCTGTTGATTTCAGCTGCAAGTGCACACATCCATCTTGATAGCTTGCTCTTACCGACACACACACACACACACACATGGACAACGGATCGGCCATTGAATGGCCAAATGATCCCTGGACCTCCAGCGTGGCCAGTAGCGGACCCAGAGGGCAATTTGGGGGGCTGAACTATGTATGAGCGACTAGGTAGCGTGTGAAGGTCATGACTTGGGACATTTTTCAATGATATCTACAGATAGTTACACACAAAATAATGTGCGAATATGATTTGCGATAATGCTTAAATCAACACATTTTACAGAAAGCAATTTTTCTTGACCTCTTTTAGTGAATCGCTTGGTTATAAGGAGTTGATGGAAACATTTGGGGGTTAGTCTTCTGATCCCCCTCTGTATGCGCCAGTGCGCGCGTGGCTCGGTATAAAAACATATTAGCAGCTGTTTGCTGATTGAAGAATGATTAGTGCTGCTTCCTAACGCTTGTTGAAATCACAAATAGTTTCTAGATAAAATCTTGAACGAATAAGACTGAATTCTTGAAGACTTGAAGGAAGACTTGATGTCTGTCACCTAGTGTAAGCTTTTCAGAGGAGTAAAAAGTGAGGGACCGCGCGCACTATTGAGTTTATTTATTACAGTCTTACTTCAAAGAGATCATATATTTCTATTTGTCATATATCTTCTTTTTGTTGACTGAACTCAATAAGTACAAACGCCGACAACAATAACGATGGATGTTGTACAGCTTATGTGTTAAAATATGTATTTTCTTAATGAAAAAAGTTTTGAAAATGTTAATAAAATTTAATTGCGAAATAATTTGATGTGATAGCCATTATATATGTTCATTTGAAATCACTAAATACGCTGAAAAATGTATTAATCATACTCTTGCCGGTACGTCTAGATCACGGGTCTAAGATCTATCCTATCAACCAAACGCTATCTATCCATTGTCATCAATTTCACAGCAATCACTGTCATACACAAGAAGTGTTTGTCTGTGTGTTTGTCATTGCAAGCGTATGCTTGTGCATGTGTGTGTGTGTGTGTGTGTGTGTGTGTGTGTGTGTGTGTATGTGTGTGTGTATGTGTTTGTGTGTTTGTCATTGTCTTAACAGTAACTGGATCAAAGCTATGAGGCCAAGCTGATTACCCAGCTTGAGTGTGAGTTGTTGCTAGTTGATCTAGCCTGCAGACTACATGCTCCGTTCTTCTATGTGTTCTTCTGTTTGTGAGCGTTGCGTGTGTGTGTGTGTGTGTGTGTTGTGTGCGTTGTGTTCGTTGACAGAGTGGGTTAGCCGGCCTAATGGCGTTGCGACTGGCACGGCGGGCGGTCGCCGGCCAACTGGTCCAGCCGATGACCTGCTGTCGACCTGGCATGACCTCTCGCGTGACCTAACACAAGCCAGACACTAAGTCACCACACTCTGGTCGACCGAGTGTGTGTATCACATACATCCTCTCTCGGTCTCTCGCTCTTTCTTTGCGCTCTCTCACTCTTTCCTCCCTCTTCTCTCTAGCTGACACGACATACACCCACACACACACACACACACACACACACACAGGCATGCACGCGCGCACATACGGACACGCATGCAAGCACTGACATGTAGAGTTGCGCCCAGGCGCTGCAGGTGCATGTACAGTTAGAGTTTTAGTCGCGGTACATAAATATGTACAAATGCGCACTCGCAGCTGGTGGGTGGTTGTTTAGTCTAAATTCACAGGCCCATTGCTCTATTGACTCGCCCGACCAAATCGTGTCGATAACACACACACACACACACACACACACACACACACACACACACACACACACACACACACACACACACACACACACACACACACACACACACACACACACACACACACACACACACACACAGGCATACACGCAGCCATGCTTCGTGTGCGACTCCTGGTGGGCTGTTATGGTTGTGATTTAGTGCCTATACCAGCTGTATTTAGTCCATGTTCATTTGTGTCAATGCTAGTCTGATTGGAGACTAGATGAATTGTGGCTGCTTTTGAGAGGCTTCATATTTCATAGGTGCATAACGCCAGATGCATTAAGCAGTATATAGTTTAATAATAAGAGCAAGCTATAATCACATCTGTTGTGGCATATAGCACATTTGTACGGGAATTGTTATGCAAGAGTGTGACTGAATTGTGCAATTGGACGCTATAGAGCAAAATTTGATTGATATTAAGAATTAACACAGAACAATAAACAAAATTAGCCCAAATGTAATTCATAATAAAGTACGGTGATAAAATGCCAATGTGATGACAATGAAAGATCACTGGGGTTTTTCACTTAATTAAAAAAACACAATTATATTAGTAATGGAGCATGAAGAGCTGAACCGTTTTTCGATTTGAATTCAGCAGATCAAAAAACGTGAGAATGTGTAAAAAAAACCTTATACAATTGACATTACTAAAATATTTGCTGACCAGTGTCATTCCAGATCGTTTTTGCAGCATAATTTCTGCTTTGTGTTGAAAGATGACGTCATCAGCGCAACTGCCAATCAAAATCGAGCAAAGCAACAGTACACAGACACGCAAACGCACACTTTTATCAGCGCAACAATGTGCTCACATCGATCGATAAACTGAAACTTCACATCACAATTGGTCACATCCTAAGAGTGTGGTTATCTTGTTTCAGAGATTCTTAACCGGGGTACTCGAACCCCAGGATGGTACGAGACTGATTCCTGAAGAGTGCGAAAATTCCTGTGAAAAAATCATAAAAATATATGTGTTTACCTATAATATATATTTGTTTGTGAAAAACACTTTTTACTAAATCCTCTAAGACAATGACAGAGATACATCTCTTTGCACACAATGAATAAAATAAATTTATTATATTAATTTGCATATATTTGCGCTGTTTGTATTACTTTTAATATCATTCTCATTAATTACGGTCATTTCTGGTGACATGGGATGAGTGCTTCAACTCTTTCATATACCTATCAAGAATCTAAGGGGTGTGAGAAGTTACTGCAGATTTGAAAAGAAAGCGAATACTGGAAAAAATGAGCTACTATCTTGATTTGCCTAACGTTTCAAATTACTCCTTCGTTAGTGACATCCAGTTCTCAATTCGAGGTGACCAAGGAGTGATCCGAAACATGTGTGTATGTGTGTGTGTGTGTAATTGTGTATGTGTGTGTATGTATGTGTGTGTGTGTGTGTGTGCGAATGTGTGTGTGTGTGTGACTGAGTGTGTGTATATTTGTGCGAATGTGTGTGTGTGTGTCTGTGTGTGTGCGAATGAGTATGTGTGTGACTATGTGTGTGTGTGCGAATGAGTGTGTCTCTGTGTGTGTGTGTATGTCTGTGTGTGTGTGTGTGTGTGTGTGTGTGTGTGTGTGTGTGTGTGTGTGTGTGTGTGTGTATGTATGTGTGTGTGTGTTTGTGTGTGTGTGTGTGTGTTTGTGTATGTGTGTGTGTGCGGCTGTTGTCTTTCAGTGTTGACACACAAGACGAAATGGGGCACAGATGAATAGTGTATATGGACGCGGAAACGACAATCAAAAGGCACCTAACACACACACACTCACACACACACACACACACACACACTCACGCACAGACACACACATACACTCACGCACAGACACACACATACATATATATACACATAGTGAAGTGTATATGTATGTGTGTGTGTGTTGCATTCGTAGTTGTATCAACATATTTAGCGACTGTGTGTGTGTGCGTGTGTGTATGTCTGTATGTATGTGTATGTGTGTGTGTGCTCATGTGAAACAATGAATGTCTAAATATGTCAGCGCAAGTTTGCATACTGTGATATGCAGTGTGTGTGTATATGCGTGTGTATGTGTGTGTATGTGTATGTGTGTATGTGTGTGTGTGTGTGTGTGTGTGTGTATTGTTGTGTTGTTGAATGGCAATGTCATTTGTGAGTGTTAGATTATGCATGACGCGGTTTCAATACATGTCCGATGCTGGTCTTTCTGTGATACAAGTCGTTTCAATGTCGGAGTGGCATCACGTTTGTATAAATACACGCACACACACACATACACACACACACATACACACACACGCACATACATACATACATACACACACACAGCGCAGAATTACTTCTTATGATGCTTCAATTACAGACATAAGTTTAACTCGTTACAAGACATAGACACAAACACAGATATACTACGACCCATAAATTGTATACATGAGTTATATTCATTTTTAATTATTCATAAAATCATAGGAGCATATATATTCTTCAATCAAATCGATCCTGAAAGACGTATCAAAATAACAGACTTTGAAATTCCGTCCTTTAGAACAGAATTTTTCAACAAAAAAAAAGTGTTCTCTATTTTGCTCCGCGATTCTGTAATCATCCACCCAATGAAATATAACTTCTTTTTTTTGACAAAGAAAATATAATATTTTTAAACATGAAGCTAAGACGGCATAAATGAGTGAATCTAAAATGAAGAAGTGAATCTAAAATCATGATATTAACTGAAATTGACTATAACAAATATATAATAAAGGGACAACAAGTCTTTAATTCTGATTGGATACCGTATACTGCATACGTGTATTTTGCTATTTGAAAATGTATATAATTATTGTGTATAGGAATTAGATTTGTGTAGTTCAATTACACATATAACACACATATATATATATACATTTGAAACAAATTAAACAAAAATGCCCGAAAAAGAAGTATTTGACTTAAAATAAATAGTAAAAATATACGAGTTAATTATGCTAAATGAGTAACTATGTTGACAAACAAATCTACGTTTTACGTCTCACACACATCGCCGCTATGCATGGTGCAAATATTTACAATGTAACTAAATATGATTCGAGTATAAATGTGCCATAGGAAGCCACATGCTACGAAAAATACACTAGCTCTTTCATATCTTGCTAGTTAGTAATACCTTGTGTGTGTTTTTTTGCCGCCATAACAAATTGATTGCTAAGCTTCAAAACACTCGGATTCGTAATATGTCAGATTTTTGTCTTGTCATACTCTTGATTATAATTGGCCACAATTCATCCCGGACGCACACGGAAACTAATTACTAAACTCACATAATGAAGCCATCAAGTGTTTATAGCTCTAATACTGCAAGCCATTGTGTTGCAGTTTAACATTGATAGGCCCATTCAGATGAACCGCTGCGCAAAATGCTCCATTGTCTGCAATCAATCTGTATGTGTGTGTCTGTCCGTATGTATGTATATGTGTGTGTGTGATATTGTGTATATAGTGTATGTGTATGTGTGCTAGTGCGTGTGTGTGTCTTAAGGTGTGTGTGTTAGTGTGTGTGTTTGTGTAAGTAAGCGTACCCACTTGATGTAGTATAATTACACACACACGCACACACACACACACACACACACACACACACACATAAGCACACACAACACAAGCACACACACACAAACTCATACACACAAACAAACACGCACGCACACACAGTCACACCACTAATGCACACCTATACCTGTTGCAGAGGTGAACGCACCTGAATGTCTGGGCATTGCTCGGCCCATTAACGCCTACTGCCGTCATTAGTTCAACCGTCTGTTTCTGGCGCCCAGCCGAGACTCGCATTGGTTGAAGATTGATTGTGCAACACGACACTCGCCGCACGTGCCGTGTTGCATAAATCAATAATGAGTGGGTGGTGGGGGGAGGGTGGAGGGGGCTCTGTGTGTGTGTAGGATATCGCTCCAGTGCCCGCCAACTCCATTCTGACGAGTTTGTCGAGTCAGTAGAATTATCATTAGAATACGCTTGACGGCGCCAGTTAGAATACGGTGACGCTCCGTTGAATGAATCAACAGTATACACATACACATACACACACACATACATACACATGGTGGTAATGCGGTTTGCTCGGTTGGTGCCCGTGTGTTAGATTGCCTGTGGAAAATGAACAGACGTGCACCGCACCGGGTCGAAGTCACTGCAGACATACATACATACACACAGACACACACACACACACACACACACACACACACACACACACACACTCACACGAGCACACACGATCACGTATACACAGAAGCTTGAATTGAATCAGTTGAATTTTGTGAGGAAGCATTGAAAAAATTCAATTTGCTTGTATAATGATAATTTTTTTCAGTGGAGTATTTAGAAAATAACCCAACAACAAGTACTTTTCCTTGTGTGTATTGTATCTTGGTGTTGTATTTTGTACTTTTTTCACTTATAAATTTAGTATGAGATTCAAACATTATGTGGAGCTCTATAAATACAATTCATTTATATTTTGTCTATATCAGTGGTTCTTGATATTTTTCGGCGATCAGAAGTCAGTTCTCGCACCCCCTGGATTTTTTATACCTATACGATACTAACGAGGTAATAAAAAAACTTTTTCCCAATTCAATATTCATTCATACAGCTGAAAGTTCATGTAAGAAAAATGTTTTTTCCAGGGAAAATATAAGACCTAGGTAGAAAAATAGATTTGCTTTAATTTTTACAACATTTTTTGCACCCCTTAAGACAGGGGTTTCCCAAACAAGGGGGAGCGAGGAGGATTCAAGGGGGGCGTGAAATTATGTCCTCAAAATTGTTTTTTTAATTAGTATAATAAAATCATTCGAAGAACGAATATCTGTCATTACATACATGCAAAGTATAATTATAGCATTCACTCCATCCGTTTCTATTAAGCTATTTCTATTCACACGTAAATAAATGTAAGAATAACTGCATATGAAAAGAAGCACTTGGGACGTGCTGGTCTACTGGAAGCAAAAAGGGGGCGTCAGGTAAGATAGTTTGGGAACCACTGCCTTAAGAGCTAGGTTTGCACCCCTAGAGGGTGCGAGCACCCCCGGTTAAGAACCCCTGGTCATACCCCTGGTTATACTTTGTTATATTTTTATTTCTACACTCGAATTACTGGAATTTCTTTCATATCCATGCATTTGTTTGATGTTTTGCCTAAATGATATTGTGTGTGTGTGTGTGTGTGTGTGTGTGTGTGTGTGTGTGTGTGTGTGTGTGTGTGTGTGTGTGTGTTACAATGTAGCTGAATACAGCAGAACGACCGAATGTCTCCCAGCATGCATGAATGGTCGAAAGGTATCGTAATTGGAAATCAACTGAAACATGTTTGAAACATGTTTGCCCCATGGGTTTTGCGTGGTGCTGCTTGTATCCCGCGCTTCCCATGCTCATACATTCCGCATGCCTTCCTTACCCGCTGGCTCAACAAGTATGACATGTATTCAATACCTGTACGGATCAATAATAAAGGATCAAAGATCAAAGATCAATGACCAATGATAAGTGATCAAGAATCAATGATCAAAGATCAATGATCAAAGATCAACGATCAAAGGTTAATGATCAAAGATCAATAATCAAAGATCAATGATCAAAGATCAATGATCAAAGATCAAAGATCAATGATCAAAGATCAAAGATCAAAGACCAATGATCAAATACCAATGATCAAAGATCAGTGATCAAAGATCACTTATCAAAGATCAGTGGTCAAAGGTCAATGATCAAAGATCAATGTTCAAAGATCAGTGTTCAAAGATCAATGATCAAAGATCAATGTTCAAAGATCAATGATCAATTATCAATGATCAATGACCAATGATCAAAGATCAATGATCAATGATCAATGATCAAAGATCAATGATCAAAGATCAAAGATCAATGATCAAAGATCAATGATCAAAGATAACTTCCCAATGATACATGATTAAAACAAGGATCAAGGATCAAGGATCCAGGATCAATGACCAATGATCTAGGATCAAGGATCAAGGATCAAATACCAAGGTTCAAGGATCAATTATCAAGGATCAATGATCAATGATGGAGTATTTTCGTGGATCTGTTTGGACCTCTCTTGTATCTCATTTATTTCTTTATCTGCAAACGTTAAACACCAAAACACGACCATGCTCGCTCCGACATACACCCACACAAGCACATACACACACACGCGCAGACACACACACACACACACACACACATACAGACACACACACGCGCACACACAAAGACAAATATAAATACACACATGCACACAAACACACGCAGACACACGCAAACACTCCCACAGACACACCCACACAGGCGCACACATACACACACAGACTCATACAGACACAGACACACACACACACACACACACACACACACACACACACACACAC
>OU696581.1:2829444-2859444 GCA_916048095.2 Sacculina carcini | reverse complement strand
TTAATGATAAAATGTAGTCTCAACACCAACTGGACTGTATATTGCCAGATGTTGAGGAAGTCACCTAGAAAGAACAATTACTGCAGTCAACAAACGTAATCAACAACAACAGCGTGTATATATTACCGTGTACAAATAGTATCTATGGTGCGTGGGGAATGAACTAAAAACAACAACGAGATCGACTGAAAAAACGCGCAGAAAAAAATAGCGCAAACGAGCAGGCCAAATAGCCACGTTTTCTCATATTGTGAAGCTTACAATGAACAGCTACACGCATGTAAGCCCAAGCCAATGTTCAGCAAAGTGGGGTTGAGATGGACGAATAAAAGATGTACAACATACTTCTTACATAAAGGAGCACAGGAACACACACACATACACACACACACACACACACAGTGGTTAGGGATATTAAAAGAATAGTTTCACAAATAGGTGTATCGACGTTTGGAATATTCTGGAAAAGGATGCAGTGTAATCAAGCAGTATTGGATAATTGAAGCGTAAATTAGACAAAACAGTGGGTTTGGAGACAGCACAGTCTGACAGTCTTGCTCATCCCCTGTACACTACAACTAGTGAGTACACACACACACATACACATACACATACACATACACACACACACTTCGACATTCAAAGCCATATAATGCTAAGTACGGATCTCTGGTTTTCCCACACGAATCGTCGATCAAATGTTCATAAACACACACACACGCACGCACAAGTAGGAAATAAGCGTTTTTCACATGTGCACAGTCATACATAAGCGGCGTTCTGCGACACGGCATCACATAGCAATGTTGATTGCTACTCAAGGTCGGGGGCATTTCTTGCTACACGAGTGTGCAGGCACAATGGAGTTTTTTTTCGAAGAGCATTATGGTGAGAATGTGTAATTCGCACATACACACACACACACTCATACAAACACACACATATCAGTGAAATACTGCCAACTTGAATAACTTGAATTTGCTTATCCGTGTATGTATACGTCAGTGGCGGATAGAGAGTGCAATTTTAGGAGGGCTGAATAAATTTTTTATGGGGGCTGAATTTTGGGGGCCATCATTCATATGCATGTACATCATTATGCAACATCTTTGCGATAATGCTTATATCAACAAATTCTACCGAAAAAAATATTTTTCTTGTCCATTTTTAGTGAACCTCTTGATTATGCCTTGATGGACACTTGTTTGGGGTGGAGGGTTCTGAGCTTCCCTTTGGATCCGCCATTGGTATATATAAATGTGTGTATCTGTGTATGCTTGTGTGTGTGTGTGTGTGTGTGTGTGTGTGTGTAGGCATAGGAGAGACGGATCTTGAACGAATGTGTTCGCTGACGATTTTTACGGGGCAAATGTGGCGTTGAGTACGTGTTTGTATGTGCGTCAATCGGTGCTCAATCCTTGGCCGCTGGCGAGTTTGCCAAGCCGGCAGGCATTCACTGGCATCACTACTGTTTGCGCAATGGTCCTGGCGATATTTCGACGACCTGGCAGCAGTGCCGTGGCGAGGAGGTGCGGCTGTCGACAATGTCCGCCTCACTAATGCGTCGCAAATGTCAACGCACGCCACAATGTGCACTTTTTATGCTGGCGTGATAATATTGACAAACCTGCGCCCACTGTCCAACGTGACTCACACACACACACACACACACACATACACACATACACACACATACACACACACACACATACACACACATACACACACACACATACACACACACAGAGAGAGAGAGAGAGGTGCATGCACGTTCGCATGCGTTTAGCAAGGAATTGCAAATGTTCGTGCTCACAAGTGTGTGTGTGTATGTGTGTGTGTATGTGTGTATGTATAATGTATGTGTGTGTGTGTGTGTGTTGTATGGGAGTTTTTGGCGTGCAGGCATAAACGTGAGCATATTAGCAGCGCCACCCACGAGTGCGGTCCGTCGTAGCTGCCATAACATCACACTGGCCATTAGCTAGCCGTCTGTGCATTCCTCACGTGCTGTGTGACGTCATGGCTGAGCCGAGCTGTGATTGGTGGACGGCGGAGGCGACCGCAGTAGTTTTGACCGTGTGCTGTGCCAGGCGTCGGTCATACGCTGGCTGTCTCTCGTGGCGACAACATCGCTGCTGCGTGCATTCCCAACTCAGTCAGTCAGTCAATCAGTTACTATCTGTTGGCATAGGGCAAGTCAGTTTTCCACAAAGTTCGGCCCAAGATCTTCGGATCGATTAGTTTTTGAGTTTGCATTGAACTCTATGCTTGTGTGAAGTGTGCTGCCGAAGTCAAGCTACAACTCAACACGCAGCCAGCTGTCAACGATCGCTCGGCATTTCCAGGTAAACGCACCGTTCGTGGTCTAATTAGATTAAATAATATTATTGTTGTTGCATTACTTCTAAATGCGGTATATTCATGTCTGATTTAGTAAAAATTACAGAAAATACGTTAGGAATTTTTTTATGTATACCTAAAACACGCTGTTTATATATTGCCTATTTATAAGATAAAGTGTATGCATCTAATTCATAAACAAAGGTATATTTTGTGGAATTCATTTTTATTGTATGTAGATTATATTGAAAAGTTTTCGCAACGTCAACTGAGAATTTTGTTTAAAAAAATGTTTATGATAAATTCATCATTTTCATAATTACAACTGTTCTTAATTTTTCTTTGGTGATGTCTGCTTTTTAAGACAACTGTTGGCGTTTTTATTCATATTCCGCGCGGCATAGTTTTGTTATTATTTTCAGTTAGACGTGTTTTACTTTGATTAAATTATAATTTATTTGTTTCATCGCGTTAAAATATTCGGCTATCCATATATATTTTAAGTTTGAATTCATAAATTTAAATTCAGCTTGAGACATATATTTATATTCAGCTCGAAACATATATTTATATTCAGCTCGAAACATATATTTATATTCAGCTCGAAACATAAATTTATATTCAGCTTGAAACATATGTTTACATTCAGCTTGAAACATATGTTTATATTCAGCTGGAAACATATTTTTATATTCGGCTTGCCACATATATTTATATTCAGCTTGAATTAATATATTTTCTGCTGATTTGCGCTGGTACAAGGTCATGATTGGTTATGATTGGTTGACACAATCTCAAATCAGGTCAGATTATAAGCGGGAGTATGACCTTTGCAACGGCACTCTCTGATGTTTTCTGTGAATTTCAGAACCTGTAAACACACAACAGCGACTTTCATTGGCACTCCAATAACCATTTCATATTTACATATATTTATGCATATCCACATATCTAAAAGTCTTTAAATTTACCGTTAATTCCACACATATTTGTGCACTTCTCTGCTCTAATTTTGCGCAATAAATATTCCCAAAAATTCTGATTAATATTAATGATAAATTTTTTAATGGAATGATAAGCTGAAACTGTACTAAATTTATATATTAATACTTTGAATCTCTAAAATTATTATTTCAACTAAATTCTATAAATATATCTAAGCTAACCTAATTTATATTTATTTCATCCAAATTCTAAACTCGCGTGCCATATTTTTCAGGTATGTATATAAAAAGTCTGTTCAGGCTTAGCTGATAATTCGGTTGGAAGTAATTTTTCAAATATAAAAAGGTTAAATGAATAATTTTGTATACACTTTTTTATCATTCAACTTAGTGTGAATTAATCGTCAGCTGTCCTGATTAGCCTACAGTTCACTTGCTTTATCTCTCCCCGTTTAAATGGGGTGTATGAGTCCATTGTGAATAAACTTGGGCTTACCTGCGGTAAATGAAATCAAACTGTTTTTGTCATGTCTGCTGTGTATCCTGGAATCCGTTTATTGGCAAGTGCTCTTCTGCATAACGTTTACTCTATGTCGGTGGTTCTAAACCTTTTTCCTCTGATTCCTCACTTCTTAATGAGCCATCTCTTCATTTTCCACAACAGCGCTGATAAATTCAATACATTCAGTTGTTACATCAGAGTAAATGTCAAGAGGCGATTAGAAACAAAAATACACGAATTTCAATTGATAAAGACACACATAGTTGTCCTGTTCTGTCCGACTTTTAGCTTCCCACTTGGCAACTCTCCCATTCCCCAGCAGTGGCGAATTCCTCACAGCTTAATAACCACTGTTCTGTGAGGTAGCTAAAACAGCGAAATACGTTTTCATATTTAGATTCTAGCATTCTCAAAATTGATATACACCAAAGAATATAAATTTATGTAATTTCTTATTAATCAACAAATTTGTTTTTGATGTGCAGAGTTTTTAGACGTCTGAAAAAGTGTCAGTGTTTTTTGTTAGTTTTAAGACTTTTTTGTGCAGTATTTTCAGAATTTTTGGAAAATCCTTGCTGTTGAAATTAAAACTAATCTCTAATTAGACGATGCAGTGTATTTTTATTTCAATATAGTCAGGAAAATGTTATTGTTTTGGGCAAAATTCATTCATCATTCCACTATTATTTATCGTCATAGTTGAAAAAGTCAATAATTTCATGGGCTGGTATTTTACGAGGGCGAGGTATAACGGAGCGACAGTGTTTCAAAGCCACATCGAGCCGGACGACCAAATGGCATGCCGTCTTACATTCGAGCCACTCAAGTTGCATATGGAAATTGACACCAGCTTGAATGAATGGACGCATGCGTGTCTGCCAATTGGATATGTGTGTGTGTGTGTGTGTGTGTGTGTGTGTGTGTGTGTGTGTGTGTGTGTGTGTGTGTGTGTGTGTGTGTGTGTGTATGTGTGTGTATGTGTGTGTTGTGGCGCAAAAAATTCGTTATAGTATTTCTGCTCATTGTGCACCAAATGGCCACATACACGCCAGCACACACACACACACAGACACTCACACACACACACGGACGCATGCACAATGATTCGCCAACTTATGCAAGTATGCGCGGTCGATCGTTTGCGAATTGTTTCAGCCAGTTGAGGTCAATCTGGATCGGTGACATTTGCCAGTGAGCGTTGACCGTTAGGTCATCACAATAGCACTGCACACACACACACACACACTCGCACAATCACACACACACACACGCACACACACATATGCAGATACATGCATGACATACTCGGCGTATTCGCAAAAAGCAGTTTACGTTTCGCTCTGATTCAATCACTTACACACACACACACACACACACAGCGCGCATGTGTATGTTTGTTCGTCTGTTCGTCTGTATGTTTGTGTATGTGTGTCAGTGCATAAGGAAGCGTACACAAATGTCTTTGGCTCTGTGCTCGAGTTCATATGAATGTGCAATGTGTGTGTTTGTGTGTGTGTGTGTGTGTGTATGTGTGTGTGTGTGTGTGTGTCAGTGTCAGTGACCATACTAATTGGAGAGGTGCCCCACTAATATACGGCCAATTAAATCCACACACACACACACACAGGGACACACACACACATGGACACACACAAACACGTAGATGGCGCATTGAATTCATGAGTTCTAAGCTGAGCAAGTTAGCTTGAAGCACAGCATAGCGTGTGTGTTGCACATTATTCGACGGCTGTCCAGTGGTATTGTGTTGTGCCACACACACACACACAGTCGTATGTCATCCAGTGCCAAGACATTTCTGACACAGAATTTTGATGTAATTGACCCGGTGGAAATAATTGATGAAACCGATAGTAATTGTGTGTGTGTGTGTGTGTGTGCCTGTTTGTGTTTGGTTAGGTTCATTTGAATTCACACGCTCACACAGACACAGACACTTACACACACACACACACATACACACAAACTCGTGAAAAACAATTCACATGGTCAAATATAGAGGCATTTGTATGCCGGCTTGAATGTGTGAATGGATGTTTTTTTGGAATGTATATAGACATGTACTAAATGTGTGTGTGTTTCTGTTGTGTTTTTTCATTGAATAATTCAACTTGTGTATGTGCGCCTGCACACTTGGCAATGTGTAAGTGCGTGCATGTGTGCCTGTGTGTGCGTGTGTTGTGTGTGTGTGTTGTGTGTGTGTGTTGAAGTGAGTTTTTTTGTGTGTGCATGATCTTGTTAGCTGCTGCTCATAGATCAGGCCCGCTTTGTCTGGCCCGTGTGCTACACAGATGAAACACACACACACACACACACACACACACACACACACACACACACACACACACACACACACACACACACACACACACACACACACATACACACACATACACACGCACTCGACAGCTGAATAATTTGTAAGAGGTCGTGGCTTCCGCCCGAGCAGACATAACAGTGTCTTAGCCGAATAATTGAATAAAATGGGCAAGTGCTTTCTTAATGCAATTATAGACAAAGTTGGAGTAGTGTATCTACATCGCTTGGCGTATGCCCTAGAATTATTGTAGATGTTGATATGTTCCCTGATATATGCCATTATTTATACTGCTATGAATGTATAATCGTCGTGGAGATACCAGACTCACTGAATTACCACAGACGTCCGCCCTACACCAGCATTGGTGATGTTTGTACACAGAAATATTGAGCTCCTCATGTGTTGTGACAGTTTGAACTATCATGATATTTCCTCTCGCCTTCCGTCAAAGTTGACATTGTGAAAATTGATAAAGTCTTTATAACGGATATGAAATAAGATGTCATAAAATTAAATAATTCATGCCTACTCTGAGCCTTTGAATCCCATGCTGCAAAGCTGCGTAGTCTAGAACTGCTGATCCAACAGTTACATTTCACGTTACAAACAACCCACGTCTAGCGTGCTCAAACTCAGCACTCATCTCAAAACTGAAAACTTTCCTCCCGATTTAGGGTCTGTGTCGTTTGCATATTGTCTTTTGTGTTTGTATTGGTAGATTTGTGTCGAGGCTCTTATTAGGGATGACAGCCATCATGCATTAGTGTTCAAGGATGGCTGAGTTGGCCAATTGCATGGAACCCTCAACCATTTTGTGTCTATTCAACTACAACACACATATATAAGTGAAAAGTGTATTGCATATAATTGCATACACACATACACACATATTTGTCGTGTATTGTTAATTTTTTGCTATGCTGATTTTGTTGATATGGCGAGTGTTGTTGCGGTCTTGATAATTTCAGCACCAGCTGTCATAATTAGCATGGTATAATCAGGGCCGGATTAAGACTTCGCGGGGCCCTAGGCAGTTCAGATCCGCGGGGCCCCCATGATATGAGATATGAACAAGCAAACCTGGGCGTGATATTGTGGCGCCCCACTCAGTTGAGTTAACCAACACCTTGCCTACGCCGCCTAAAAACTGATCAAATTTTCAGTAACACATGCAGAATATGGGTATATAATAACGGCTTCAACAACTTTTTTGTACCTCCCAAACCCGAAAATGGAACCGGCAGTATAGAATGATTTACATGACTGATATCCTGCACGACTCAAATTCGGTCACCTCCAATCGCTAATAGAATACAAGCACAAAACACGCATAATATATTACAACACAACATACAACACAAGATACATTAGCAGATATAACAAAAGATAGATTATATTAACACTTTCATACATGAAACACTGAGCGCTCAATATTGTTTTATCCAATATTTCATACACTGTTGCAGACAACATTTCACCTCACAGGTGCTGTTTTGACCCAGCTAGCTCTATCTAATATTTGTGAAAATTTCCATACAAATTTGGTTATACAAAGGTAAATATACCTGGAAGACGCAAATTTGCTGCAAATTTTCCTTGGAGTTGATACAAAAACAATCGTATTCATGAAACATGTATCGTAATCGTAATCATGAGGTGACCGGTGACTACCATTCCACCAGTAGTATTACATGATTATATAAACTTTTTTCTGGACTTCATTTTAGCAAAATCATCAATAACATCGTAGAAATCAATATTATTTGTGAGATCGGACTCAATAGTCAACAACGCTAAGCTACACATTTTTTCTTGGCTCATTGTCGAACGGAGGTGGTTTTTAATTCTTTTCAAGACAGAGAATGAACGCTCCCCTTCACAGTTAGAAGATGGTAGCGTCAAGTAGAGGCGGTAAACTATGTCCACATTTGTGAATGCTTGTGAAACACCTGCACCCCTGATATGTTTAAGAGCAGCTGATGGTGCACATTGTTCAGAGGTCGCTTCAATATGTTTCATATATCCGGAGAAATGAACAATTTCTTCAGCAAATGTTTCGTCAACATCTGCCGAAAAGTGCTGCTGCAACTTTACCGCAGCTTCCCTTAATTCAGCATCTGGAATGTTGGTGATTTGGAAAAGAAATCCAAACTTTATATTGACGTCATGATATGCTTCTTTTCTTTTACTCAATTCCGTTATTAGTGAATCCAGAATAACATAGTAGGTGCCTGTTTTGAACTTCTGCTTAGGTGGTATACAAGTTTCGGTATCTGGCTCATTAAATTTTCGTTTCTTTTTTCTTGAGCGCTGAAGGTCCGCCCGGTAACTCGAGTCCTTCACTATCAACTTAGCTTTCTGTTCGAAAATATCAAAAGCTTCATCACTACGAAGTGATCTTGCAAACTCCACTAATCCTGCGTAGAGGTTGACACATGTTGACATATCAATGTCGACTCTTTGGAGCGTCTTATTGGTGGCATTTAAGCGTTCCAGTATACAGTCCCAAAACACACAGAGTAGGGCCAATTCAAAATTTTCCATTTTCAATGCTAAGCCCTCTGCTTCACTCCTTGTAGATTGGTTTTCATCTCGTGCGATTTTGTTCAAATCCCCCTCCATCCGGAAAATTCTTGGCGCTGCCACTGATGATAATCACTCCACAGAACCAGGATGATTTGTCTACCATGTGAGCAGAGCCGTAGCAACCGCCCCCCGTACCCCCCGGTCGGGGGGGCCCGAATGTTAAGGGGCCCGTTGCTTCACGTATGATAGTAAAATGTATCATATGTATTATGTATAGCCTTTACCCTTTTGCTCAGATGTTTTCACCTGAGCTTGAATTATGTGATTATGTCTAATAAATAAATTCATCATTTGGTGCTATATTTATAATGGGACCCCAAGTGTTGCCTTCGGGGGGCCCATAAGTCCTCGCAACGGCTCTGCATGTGTGTATGAACCGCAAACTCAACCGTCTCTTATCACGTTACCCTCATATATTTTGCAACTTACATAAAAGTTGTAAATGAAAGCATACAGAGCCGTAAAGAGATATTTGGGGCTCCTCCAAAGGAAAATTGTTGGTAAAATTATGAACACCTTGTACAAAAAAGCTAGTGACGATTTTAGCCACACGTTCACTCAGGGAGCCCCTTCCGCTTCCTTCTAAAGGTGTCCCTGAAAATCGTGGGGCCCACGGCCGAGGGGCTTTCGATACGGCTCTGAAAGCAAAAAAACATGGTATAATTATCAATTAAATGTTCAAACCTGTATGCGATGAAACTTCAGAAAAATTCGGCAATACACTGTAACTAACTACACTACCACAACTTTGTCCATTCAAGACCGTGCATGTACATTTGATGATCGACGAAAGGGGCAGTTTGCGAGTTCAATGAACCCCCCCATTGTGCATGACATGTACAATGCGCACATACATACATACATACACACACACACAAGCGCGCGCACACACACACACACACACACACAGGAACACACGAATATTGCTCTCGCTGTGCATACACAATGTGTATGTATGCTTGTGTGGATGTAAGTGTGCGAGTGAGCTGGATCTAAGTGAGCTGGCAATACACGTGCTATGTTCCACCCTCCTGCTATGTTTTACCTCCTGACTGATGCAAAAATACAACGTGAATTAGCGGGAGAATGTTTCAAAATATTTGGCAACGAGGGCAGACTATGAGAAGTTGAGAAAATAATGAGATGGGCCCCTAAGATATTTGAGTCGCAGCACCCCACTGTCTATAGGGCGCCAAAAGCGCGGGGCCCCCAAAAGCGCGGGGCCCTAGGCAACTGCCTACTTTGCCTATACGTTAATCCGGTCCTGGGTATAATCCCATCTTATAGGCTCCACTCATTGTACCCGAGTGTTTGACAAAGTGTGTCACCGTGTCGCTGATGTCGTGACTGTGTTGCCCCTCAAACAACGGCTGGCCAACGGTGGAGTGTCATTAAACAATCGTCAGGCTCGACTATTAACATCTTCTGAGTGTGTGCTCGTGTGTGTGTGTGTATTTTTGTGTGTTTGTACTTGTGTGTGTGTGTGTGTGCGTGACATTCGGTACAGTCATATGCCGCCCGTTGTGCTCTTACGTGGCGTTGGTTGTGTGTTGAGGTCAAATGACTGGTATAGCCGCTGATTGTTTCTTGCACTAGGCAAGCAACACATTGTTGCAGTGCCAAGTTTCAATTGTTGCAATCATACTGGCCGGCTGCCAAACGCAGATCACATCATTGCACAACGACATAATCTTTATAGATCAAATTTTCAAAGTCACGGCACTTGTGAAGATCTTGACAGATACCCGGATATCTTATCAAGTTTAGAGGATGACAATAGTCGCATGATGTCAAACATGCATATCAACTGAACACCAGTAATTTGCTCTGCAACGATGATATATTCTGCCCGCAAACAGAATCGGTAGCCGGTCATATACACGCTCATGTGGCGGCTTCATCTTAACAACGGGCCATCAATGAGAGTTATCACCAAACGCAACAATAAACAGCCGACATAGCGGAAGATGCTCGCTTTTTATCAGCCTCTCTTTCCCTTTAAACACACACACACACACACACACATGTGTGTGTGTGTAGACTTCCAGTGGCGCCTGCCAAGCTAGCCGACACAGTCAGAAGAGCGTGGATGAGACGGCAAGGGACGAACAAGACGAAGAAGCAACAGGAATTGAACTAGGAAAAACACAGTCGACACTGACAGTAGCACACAGTAGCTGTGAACGCAATGCTGGGAGCAGAGTGGCTGCTGAGCGCGTGCGGTTGTGATTTACCGAACTGACGCGCCGACGCGCTGATAAAGCCGTCCGAGTCGGACAGCAAGCGGCGGCAGTCGACGTGGTGGCGGCGACGACAGACGCCCACTGCGACACGGCGTCCTCTTGTCACGCTGATAGACGAGCAAGAAGCTAGCGGCGGCAAGAACGGCGCACTCTGCACTCCACACGCTACCAACACGGCATTGCCGACATTGTTTCAAAACCAGAACTCTCTTGCATCTGCTGTTTGGCCTCCTGCCGGCTGTCGTGTGTTATTTGCCGCTCCAGCTCTGCTATGTTATTTCTTCTTCTTCGTGCCTGCTGGGAGCCCGCCTGTCTGCGATGGGCCCGGTCCGTTCGTTTCCGCTTATTGTCTAATCAACGCACCAGCATCGGCTCCACTGTAAGCCGATACTCAAACACCTGCTCACGTTCAACCAGCCGCCCCATGCACGTGTGTGTGTGTGTGTGTGAGGGTATTGATGCATTCACACGTCCGACCGCTATTTATCACGTTATCCAATAGAGCCGCGTTGAACGCAGCTAATGCAAAGTCGAGCAGGTGGGCGTGCAGGCACAGGCGTCGCCGTCAATCTGGTTGCCACTCGATGCATTGTCAGCGGGCAATAACTGGCTGCGGGCGTTCATGCAGCCAATTTTCAACACCTGCAATAGACCAGCTCTGCTCTCAATGGCATTCAGAGTGAATAGGTCGGCCCTAGTGTAGACACGCGAGTGCGTGCGCAGAATGGAACCGTTACGTTGATCACTCACTTCCGACGCTGATAAGACGCCAGTTGTCGGCCGTAAGGTTATCCAATTTGAGCGTTTGTTTTTTTTGTGCTGCGTCGAATTAGAGCAGCGTGATTTTGAGCAAGCAGTCGGAAAAAACAGCATTTAACTAAATCTTTAAATTAAACTTACAAGTGACACGAACAAAAATGATAATTTGGAGTTATAATTGTATTATCATTTTAATTTACAATTTAACAGATATTTAATTATCATGGTGAAATTTCTTAAAATAGCAGTTTTCGAAATATGTATGTGCGTATATGTGTATGTATGTGTTTATGTGTTTATGTGTGCGCATGTGTGTGCATGTATATGTATGTATATATACATGTATGTATATATACATGTGTGTGTATGTGTATGTGTGTGTGTGTATGTGTGTGTGTGTGTGTGTGTGTGTGTGTGTGTGTGTGTGTGTGTGTGTGTGTGTGTGTGTGTGTGTGTGTGTGTGTGTGTGTGTGTGTGTGTGTGTGTGTGTGTGTGTGTGTGTGTGTGTGTGTGTGTGTGTGTGTGTGATTTAAGCAGGCATAAACTATGCTCAACAGCTTTCTCATGTCGGCGCTGGCTCTGCTGATCGCTGCCGAGGTGAATCATTCACAAATACACTAGTCACTGACCACACACACACACACACACACACACACACACACACACACACACACACACACACACACACACACACACACACACACACACACACACACACACACACACACACACACACACACACACACACATTCAGGAGATCAATCGTAGTTTTCACGTTCTGTTTTCATAGGAAGTTCCAAGCTGTACATTGAACGCTGCCTTATGTAGAATCGAATGAGTCGTTGAATATCAAGTATATTTATTCGATTTGTTTTTAATGTTAGAGTTATGATGCTGTTTGATATGCTGTTTGCTCGACTCATTTCAACTGCAAAACGTTGTAAAGATTTCAGAAGTTCACAAATATTGGGAGTATTGTGTTCGGTGACTGCATTGCTACACAAGAACCTAACACTAACCCTAACACTAACACTTGGTGACTGCAATCACGCACAACAACGTAACATAGCTGGGTGACTGCAATCACGCATAGGACAACAACACCAATTAACTATACATAATGCTGGTACTGTATACAGTGTTAAGCAACATTATTTAATACGTCATTCATTATATTAATATCATTATTAGACATATATGTTATATTCATATATATATTTTGCATTTACGCAATACAATAAACGATATTTAATACAATGCAGCATAAATATCCATTGCATGTTAACATAATCAATATATGTATAAAATGAAGTATAATTATACGTTAATAAGAATCGATTGTTTCCAGTACGATTACCAAGTTACAAAAAAACAGATTTGGTAAAATTGGTAAATTGACACAAACGCGTAAACAAATTCACTAAATTTGCCAGTGTACCAAATATAATTGGCCACAACACACTGCTAAAAATAGAAGGAAAATATGATTGCATTGTTCATTATGTTAAATATTTTGTGGAAAACCATATTCGTAAAATAACCATGTTTCAAACTCCACGTGAAATTTTAAGCTAAAACCTTTTTATAAATTACACAAACACATTGTAAGCTGAGGCGTATTCAGAAGAACAGTCCTTAGATATCAACATTGCTGATTTATATCATGTATATTGTGTGTGTTTGTGTGTGTGCGTGTGTGTGTTCTGTGTTCATACACCACCTGACCACACGATCAATTATCAACAATGATCGCTCCTATCAAACATTGTTGCATTCTTGCCTGGTTTCACGTTTTTATCTCTTTTATTTTATTTACAGTTGACCCCGCTGATATAAGCGAGATTTGTCGGGAATGTATAAAAAAGTCTCTCTTATATCCGGGGAAAATGACACGTGAAGTATAGAAGACGGGCCCGAAGAAATACTCTCATATAACCGGGCTTCTCTTATATCCGGGGTACACTGTAATTCCCCCCGACATGAAAGGTGTTCATAAGGGTGTATGTATATGCGTGGGTGTGTGGGGATGCGGTCAGGTATCGGGCCAGTTTGAGATGAGCTCTCTGAACGTGATGGCGGGCGGGGGCAGAGGTTCTCGTCTGCTCAGCACCACTGTGGCCGCAGTAGCGGCTGACACACTGCCTCCTGTGCCCTCGGCGCCTCCGATGCCGGCCGGCGGCGGCGGCATTGTCGTCGGTGGCGACGCAGCAAAAGGTCAACCGACGCTGACATCCGCCACAAAAGGTGCACCTGTTTCGCAGCCGAGCGACGCTTTTTCGACGGCGCCGGCGGCCGTCGAAACCACCAACAGGCCTCGACAAGTGACTGCCGAGTCGCTGGTGGCCACAACAGTGGCGTCAGTGGCAGATTCGCACGCTCACAAGTCAAGTATCGATGCTCATACGGCGCCGCACGACTCACAGCGTCACAACGATGAAATTGTCGATGAAGATCTGTTCTCGGATGCCAGCTCACTCAATCCAGTGTCCTCCAACCCTGTGCAACAGGTACGTTGCACGTCACCCACCATTGTTTTGATTCATGTGCATGTGTGTGAGTCTGCGTGTATGTATGTGTATGTGTGTGTGTGTGTATGTGTGTCTGATTCTGCAACTCTGAGTTCGTTCTAAATCAGTGGTTATCAACCTTCTTCAGGGTTCGCACCCTTCTCAAATCAGCAGTCAGCTCTCGTACCCCATTATCGAGTTTCTTACAACTTCTTTCGTTTATTAGGAAAATATATTCAAATGCACCTCCTCGCACACTGTTTAGGCGTATTAAACAAATAGTTTTCCATTAAAATAATATAAGACATGTAGGTACAACATATATTTTATATTTAATTTTCACAAGAATCCTCACACCTTTAGGAACTCGGACTGCACCCCCTGTTAAGAACTTTTGTTCAAGAGTGACAACTACATTACTTGACAAGTTTTCTTAAATCGACAACACAGCGACATGTACGACAATTTTCCCCTTTTAGATTGCATCTCCTGTTCTATTCGCAAACAATGCAGTACGCTTGGATGTGTACACGACAACAAACACACATGAATCTACATGTACTTGCAATAAAATTCTGCGTGTGTGTGTGTGTGTGTATTTGTGTGTGCGTGCGTGCCGTTGTAAGAACATACACCTGTGAGTGTTCGATTTTATGGGCATATCGAGTTTTTTGACACACGCATGTGTATGTATGTGTGTGTGTGTGTGTGTGTGTGTGTGTGTGTGTGTGTGTGTGTGTGTGTGTTTGCACTGGGATTACCTGGTGCTGACGGTCGGCAAATGAGAGAGCGTGTGCGTCAAGATGACCTGACTGCGTGTAAAAATTGACACGGACATACGCTATGTTGAAAGCTTAACCACACGCTACTCGCCAACAAACATACACACACACGCACACACACACACACAAGTTTTCAGATTGTGTATTTAGCCAGACACACGTCCACCCACTCATTTGCGCCTACACACACACACACACACATACACACACACATACACATGCCAGTGGTAACATATTTCAGACGAGAGTGGCTGTGTTTATCGGCGTCACAGCGGCGCGATTTTTCTCAACACGCAAAGATTCGGCGTCTTACCTACACCTACACACACACACATACACACACACACACATATGTACACACAATCTCATACGTGCGTATGCATACATGCACGCATATACTAAATATCTCACGTACACCTGTTCTTTGCACTATGTACATGGATGTGTGTTAGTGTGTGTGTGTGTGTGTGTGTGTGTGTGTGTGTGTGTGTGTGTGTGTGTGTGTGTGTGTGTGTGTGTGTGTGTGTGTGTGTTGATTACCTGCTGTTGCTCGGAACCATATGTCGTTGCAGCCGACAACATGCACACGGACACACATACATATAAACATACACACACAGGACAGGACAGGAAGGCTGGTATTCAGTTGCACTCTGTTGCACGCAGTTGCACGCGCACGCTGAGTTCTCATCATGATGTCGGTTGCAATAGCTGTAGTGCTGTTCAATAGGAAAATACATCAATTATTGCTAAATATTTTGTCAGTTATCGTTGGAGATTGGTCATCGTTTTCATCGAGATTGCTTGTCAAATATAGATAGCACCAATTGCGTGCATATAATTAAGTATGTTGCACAGATTTGTATGTCACATCACAGGTGTATCAGGTGCAAGTAACTTGTGGCAGCTATACAATGAAAATATCAAGCGAATCACATACACCACACACGCCCAAACACTTCACAATAAGTCTTCCATAGCCACGACCTTCAATAAAGCACATGTCAATGTATAATTGACACACACACACACACACACCATTGACTATTACGCAAGCTACAAGATTGACTGGCTCGTCACATAGAGTAGAAAAGGAACGCAGACAAACAAAGCTAAATTGTCCACAGTGGCGGCTCCAGGCAGTTTTCGGTGGGGGCTGAGGTGGTTTCAGAAAAATGCGGGGACTCGGCAAAATATGAAGAACTACACTCGAAATGTTCATGGTCAAGATTTTGGGTGCAGTGGGCTCAGTGGTAGCTAGGCACATTTTCAGGAGGTTTCGGACCCTTCAGGCCAGCCCCCTCTTAACGTCGCCACTGATGATGTATCTATCAGTGTATATCCTGTGCTCATATTATGTGTATTGGAACGTGTGTATATGTTTGAGCGTGTGTATGTGGGTTTGTTTTGTATTCGTTCCGATTATTTCCCTCTGTGTGTGACCGGTGCATGTAAGTTTGTGTATAGATATACATTTGTAAGATATTTACTATTGTCTTGTCTAACGTGTCGCGTCCACTATGCATCTCAATTGTTCTTTTTATTCAGTTAAAATAGCATTTTGAAAAGTCATTTTTGAAGATGAGACGTTGATTATGACCATGTTGTCGGATGCGTTAATTTTGTTTTTATTTTTTTCGGTGTTTTTTCCATCATGACAACATTCAAATATATTAGCATCTGATAGAATTCCATTTAGTGTCGTCTCCGTGAGAATAAAAACCTATTCCAACAATATTGAATTGGCCAAAGCGCAGACAGGTAATCTCTTCTATCATTGTCGTGCAATCTGTCGCCTATGTCAAACACTGATCATTGATTGGTCGGTGTGAAGAACGATGGACTGTTGCCGATGCAGCCTGGCGTGCAGGGTCGTACCGACACCCTGGACGACCTGATTGCTGCCGAGAGCGGTCTGGAGCTGGGCGGAGCTGCCTCAGCCAACGGCCTTCTGTACACCGGCCGCAGCTCGTGGGACCGCATCCGCGAGGTGCGCCGTCGCTCCATGAATATGACCAGAGTGGAACGTGAGTGCGACACACATACACACACATACACACATACACACTCAGCAGCGTGCAAATGCAAGCTATCATACACGCCATTTGATGTCATGTGCTTCTACAGAGTTGTCAAATATCAACGGCATTGAAAAACATGAGCATTTCGAAATAGAAACCGTATTTTCAATCTACAGCGTTGTGGTAGTATTTTTCTGCACAGATTCATGAGGCAGCAGTACACTATTGTAGAAGAGTGGTTTTATTTCGCTGTCAAAGAGTGTTTTCATTGATTACTGGCTGGCTGTGTTGCAGACATCGAGGCCGAATGTCAGGACGACTTTATGAGAATCATCGTGCACTTCAACGGCTCGTTCTCGGGACTCATCTACTCGGCAGGTGAGAGAGATTCGCCTATGACTTTACCCGTCGTTCTCACCGTCCGGGCCTAGAGTTTGAGCTCTTGAACTTCTTCAATATCTTCTTGAATATCTTCTTGAATATCTTTCTGAAAGTTTCATACAGCGATAAGAAGCCAAATGCAGAATTCGAAGGCATTAGTTAGGCATTCGAAGGCATTAGAGAGGCAAGGGTTGGACTCAAAAGACATAATGCAGCCAGAATATTTTGTATAAAACAGATAATTAAATCTGCATAATCGATATGAAAACTATCTAGGCTGATCAATTTTGAATTCATGACTTTTCGGGGGGGGGGGGGGGGGGCTCAGGGGGCTGAACTCCCCCAAATGTGTCCATCAACTCCTCAAAACCAAGCGGTTCACTAAGAGAGGTAAATATAAAATACGTTATCTGTAGACTTTGTTTATAGAAGCATTATCGCAAATACGTTGCATAATGATACATGTACATTACTGATCACTGCCTAAATGCAGCCCCCTCTTCCAAAATAAATTCAGCCCTCACTAAATTGCACTCTGGATCCGCCACTTTCGGCAGGCGATATCAGTGTATCAGTCAAGTATATCCTGGTCTCTCAAACGCAACTCAAACTCATTCATTGCAAAGTGAATGCATGTGTTCATTGTATTGCTTGCAACCCAAGCAATAACTATTTCATATCTCCATAACCGGTCGTAGTCTCTGCTGTCTACTGTCTGCTGCATATCAATCATACATTTAAATTGTCCAATGAACGTTATTTGGGGCAGAATTCCGGCTTGTAAGATGTACTCGCTGATTGTTCAATGTCTTGTTCTGTCTTGCCCACCTCTTCCGGGCGTGTATGTGTTCCTCCATTGCTGCACTAACATACTTTACGAACCGTCAACAAGTTCAACAACTCGTTCACCATTTGTTCTTCGATCTTCTCGCTAACACACACATACACACACGCACACACACACACACACACATACACATACACATACATACACTTGTAATTCAAATGTCGGCCGCTTTTTCAGCTGCATAGCCAGCCGGCCGCGGAAATTGGAGGTGTAGGCGCACCTGTGTGTGTGTGTGTGTGTGTGGGTGTGTCAGTAATATGACGGAGTAGATGCTCTGGTGGTGATGGTAGTGTCCGTGGTGGCAGATTGAATGCACCACAACACACACACACACACATGCACACACACACACACACCTACACACCTACACACACCTACACACCTGGTGTAATTGGAGCCGACTAGCTGCTCTGATTCCTGGCAAGCCGGCTGTTGAGAGGTCATTCCTGCATGCACACATACAAACACATTCACACACACGCACAAACACACACGAGCGCGCGTGTGTATACACATACAGGTACATACACAAACAAGCAGACAAACAGTAAACACACATGTTTCCAACAATACCTACACACACACATGCGCACACATGCGCATACATGCACACTCAGAATCACGGACTGGGTGAAACTAATGTTGAACCGTTAGTTGAAGCTGCACACAGTTAAAGACGCGTCAAGCTGCCGCTGAAATGAATACACACATGCACACATACATGCACACATACATGCATATACACACACACACAGACATACAGACAGGCACAGTTTATTGCCGGTCTACCCACACTGTATACAGTGATCTCATTATTCAACGACGAGCCTGTATGTGTGTGTGTGTGTGTGTGTGTGCCATTGCCGACATTCCGACGTTTGTTTATCTGTAGTGTGGCATCTCTAGCTCTGATCAGATGAGTGTACGTTTGCGAGCATCCTTGCTTGTGTGTGTGTCTGTGTGTGTGTGTGTGTGTGTGTGTGTGTGTGTGTGTGTGTGTGTGTGTGTGTGTGTGTGTGTGTGTGTGTGTGTGTGTGTGTGTGTGTGTGTGTGTGTGTGTGTATTGTTTGTGTAGTGGAGAACGTGCGTGTTTATTGACGCGGTTTGATGTTTTTGTCTTGTGTACAGATACCAAGGAAGAAATAATTAATGAATTTTTATACTGGAACCAACTCATTCATTTACTATTGGAAATGATTTAATATAGGAGCCAACTTTAACGCTAACTGGATATGCTAAGTTGATTTACCTATCAATATTGATTCAACACTGCACGAAATGACATTATTACAGGCGTCAAAACTAAAATTGCTGATAAAATCTTGTCACCATAATTTTTGAAGATATTAATACCGGTGTGCACCAGTTAATAAGCTTGGATTTCTTGCGAAATTGATACTTTGCTAAAAAAACACCATCGGACTGATGTGATGTCTGTTGTCATTTATGAACTAATTGACTTGGAAATAATCAGTA
Source organism: Sacculina carcini (assembly GCA_916048095.2). Taxonomy (NCBI): domain Eukaryota; kingdom Metazoa; phylum Arthropoda; class Thecostraca; family Sacculinidae; genus Sacculina; species Sacculina carcini. The sequence continues at coordinate 2,839,718 of OU696581.1, read as the reverse complement.
GATTCGACGAATGAGCATATCTATTTTGTGGTTAAAGTGAGAAAGTGAGTTTGTTTGCGTAGCACTCTTCGTTATTCGTGTCCTCATGCATGCAATGCACACACCAGCAGGAATTCGTATGCACAATGTGAGACAACGTAAAACTAAAAAGCGAAGCGAAGTGGGAATCTGGGAACTAAGTAGCAAGTGGATTCTCACGATCACTCTCATCTCTCACTCTACTCTGTTATTCCCACACATTGCAACACATACACACACACACACATACACACACAGGTGTTGAGTGAGAGGAAGTGCGAGTGACAATGACATTGAGGCTGTGGTCGAGTGGAGACGAAGACTGCACCGGACGTTAATACAGTCATTACCAGTAACAAGATGCTCGTAAATGAGCGTATGCAGCGCCGTCAACCAAACAGTGAAAATAATAACAAGAAACAAGAGGTAGAGTCTATGACAATTATCGATTCCAATTCTATTGTGTTCTTATTAGACTTCTGAATAGTCTATCTGATAACGTCTATATGAGTTGGGGAATTAATTACTCGCTTGAAAATAGTGTTTTGTGATTTGTGCTGCAGCTTTTCTCGCCTGTTGCTTGTGTGGCAACCCAAATATCTAGTTACCATCTCACAAAAACTTGCCTCCTAGCATAATATACAAACGCCTAGATGCGCAGCTTGTCAGTGGCCTAACCAGGCAAACATCTGTCATAGTAGATGACTATCGTGTCCCCCCAAAACTGCACACAAATCTACTCCCTTACATGACTGACACAAATCAGTACAAAACGTACGGTAATATGTGCAAGTGAAGCGCTTAATACAAGGCATGTAATTAATATTAATGATAATTATAATATGACCCTCCACAGGGACTCATTTTTATTTCATCAGCTGGGATTTAAGTTCAATTGCATGCGCGCATATATGTGTCGAGGCTCGGGGGGATGACAGCCATCATGCATTAGTGTTCAAGGATGACTCAGTTGGCCAATTGTATGGAACCCTCGACCATTTTGTGTCTATTCAATTATAACACACATACCTCAATGAAAAGTATATTGCATAGCATTGCATACGCAAACACACACACTTGTCGTGTATTTTAATTTTTTGCTTCAGTGGTTTGATGGCAATATAGGTCCGTGATTCGAATCCCGGCGGATCAGAATTTCTTGGGCGAATTCTATAATCCAACAGCCCCTATCCACCCAGCAGTAAATGGGTACCAGATATCAGGCATATGTTGTGCCATGCATTCTGGGGAGGTGGTCATCTCTAATACGTCTTCCGTCCTTGTGGCGTCATAGCGTGGAGAGGGTCGGCTCTGCGGTGGCAGCGAGCTGCACGGGACACACCTGTGTGTTCATAAGCTTCGGTTTCTTCCCGTATAGCAGCTGTCACTTAGGCATTTAAACTACAACCTTTAATAATGTAGTGAACTCAGCTGAATTATCGGCGGGTATAATTGCATATTCATACCTCCCGGTCAATTTGTCGGGGGTATATATACCCTCATACCCCCAATATAAACACTCATGGTCCAATGACAAATGTACACCGGGAACACGATGAACACCTCAAAGTGCAGACGGACACGCATCATAGACATGTCACTGGACACAGGCGAACAATGTCGCCAAGCCAATAGAAATGACAGCAACGTATATCCACACGCTCCACAACGTATATCAGCTGGTATATAAACTCGAGCACGGCTGCGCACCTGTGTGTATGTGCGTGTATGTGTGTGTATGTGTGTGTGTGTGTCTGTGTGTGTGTGTGTCTGTGTGTGTATGTGTGTGTGTGTGTGTGTGTGTCTGCATGTCAGCTGTCGAACGCCGAGTTCCCACGATGTCCTTGCTGTCAACACAGAACCGTTTGTGTGTGTGTGTGTGTGTGTGTGTGTGTGTGTGTGTGTGTGTGTGTGTGTGTGTGTGTCGTTGTACTGTCACTTTTTATACTCAAACACCTGTGACACGACTGTGATGCGCTCACATACACACACACACACGCATATATATATACATACACAATCGCACTCACGCACACACACAAACTTGAACTATCATATGTAGGACTCAACAAAGATGATTGATACTATCTTCATTACAAAAACATGTATCAGAAAAATAATGATAAGGAAAATTGACAAGCATTGTAAATATAATTATACGTGGAGCAAATAATGATTGACATTAATGTTAGTTGTGTGGAATATATCAGAAATGTTTATGCTTCACCTCGGCTGACATGTACTTCGCATAGTTAATATTCATAAGGGGGTGTAGATATTTCAATGCGCAGTGATTTTTCTAGTAGTCTACGTTCAAGAAATATCCCGCCTTCGAGCTGCGGAAGAGCGCAGCTTGAGTTCAACTTCATTGGAATCTCCAAAAATCTGCATTATACAATTTGCTTCAAGTAAATTTTTCAGCGTTTCAATTTATATATTTCGTAGTTTCCCCAGGCGGCTCATTTCCAGATATAGCATTAATCAAATTGCTGCCTATGTTCAGTTTGAAATATATTTAAACCACTTATTCTACACGGAGGAGCGGGTGATTAATTTGTAGACCTTTTTGTTCCGGCTGATTTATTGCAGCTGCTTGATGCTGCCTCTCGACATGGGGCGGCTGCAGCGTGCAGCTTGCAGCGTCTCTTGGGCCATGTGCGCGCGCTTCTTGTTAGACGTCACCCCCCGTTGGCAGTCGATAACGAATTGTGATGTCCCGCTTCTAACCCTTCTACTAACATGCTACACACACAGATGTACGTACATGTACACACTCCATTTGTCTGTTAGTATAAGAGCGGTTGGAGGACATATTGACTTGCCATCTAGATACACCACTGACAAAACTATCTTATTTTCTTGCTAGGATAACTTCATTGGAACACAACCAATATTACATACAAGTGATCATTCCTTGAATGTTGGCGAGTTGATGTTAATATGTTGATATTACTGTTATTGATACAGGCTGCATTGTGTGTAGTGTCATAATTGTCACTGTTCAAACTATAGTCTCATCAGCAAAAGGCGTTCAGATTCGTTCACAAACACACATGCATCGGCCCATCAATGTTGACTTTCACTTTTTGATTACTGAATTTGACGGTATCAACACTACTATCTACACTACTATAGACATGCCAAGCCAACACTACTGTAAACCTGATTGAAAATTCCTGAGTTAGCTATTAACAGATGCTTCTCCCAATCTGGCATATGTTTTCGCTTCATTTTCTCCATTTTTACCATTGCGTGCAATGTTGTCTTGCCTGTTCGACCAATCCCAGCCAAATCTGCCACCAATCGGTGTACATATTTATGATATCCACTCATATTTAAATACTGATTTTTGATCGTCGCTCGGCAGTCAGCCATAATCTTACAGGGAATTCCTGCGTAGCGTGTCTCTTATAAAAACATACACGCCATGGGCTGGCACTAACTACACACATATTCCTCGTGCATGAAACACACACACACACACACACACACATGCATGCACACAACAACAGCTGTCGGTAAAGTCCTGCCACACACACACACACAAACATACACATGCATACATACTAGCTGGGAGCGTGTAGTCGATGTGCGTGCATGCACATTGACCGCACAATTACCGACAGTCCCTTGACACTTGCACAGACGCGCTGTCGGTAGCATTCAACAGCTGTCCTTAGTACACGTGCTAGCCGTGTGTGTGTGTGTTTGTGTGTGTGTGTGTGTGTGTGTGTGTGTGTGTGTGTGTGTGTGTGTGTGTGTGTGTGTGTGTGTGTGTTGCGGAAGCGAAGTCAGTGCTCTGACATTGTGATTTCAAAGACGCAAACACTGCCCGTCCGACCACTGTCATGACCTATCCAACAACACATCAGCCATGCAGCCAGCACACACACACACACACACATACACACACACACACACACACACACACACACACACACACACACACACACACACACACACACACACAGACCCTCTCCTTGCTCTCGTGTGCACGAACATGCTAGAGAGAGAGAAAACTTAGAAGGCCTGAAGGGTCGTTGCAGACGCTGACACACAGACACGACGCTGGCCTGCAGGGCCATTGCAGTGCAGCGGAGCAGATGGCCGGCGGCGGTGGCCCAGCGGCCGCCCCGCCAACCTGCCAATCAGAAGGTCATTACTCGTGTCAATTATCGGCCCCACGGTGTCAGCGGCCAGTCCTGCCGCTCGGCCGTCGCTCTAATTTGGGTAATTCAATTTGTCCGCCACCAGCACTAGCCTCTGCCAACGACAACGCTTGGTGTGTATGCGTGCATGTGTGTAAGTGTGTATGTGTGTGTGTGTGTGTTTGTGTAAGTGTATGGTGCAGTGTTGCACTAGATGTGTGTGTGTGTGTGTGTGTGTGTGTGTGTGTGTGTCAGCTTTATGAAGGCCTTCGACAAAAAGCGCCCGCCCTGTTGGCACTACTCTCCTTTCGACGGTAGCTCAGTACGTCATATCAGCCTACACACACACACACGCATGAGAGAGAGAGAGAGAGAGAGATAGTGTGTGTGTGTGTGTGTGTGTGTTGACGTGTGCGTGAGTGCGTGCGCTGGCTTCAATAGCGTAAACGAGCGAAAAACGTCACGGAATGTCTCTCCACGATGCCATTGCGCTTCGTCTAACGGACACTGCAGACTAACGGAAGAGTTGGTTGTTTGGCTGGCGGGCAGCGCGAGTATTGATTTGGTCTTCTCGTGAGCGACGTATCTGCACTTTGGATCATCAGAAATCATGCGCATCATTTACGTGTCATCAGCGAGTATTTTGTTCAAGAGCTGCAATAGGAGGTTCTTTTGAATTGTGTTTGTTTTTCCTTCTGCCCTTGTTTTTTAACATTAAGTTGCATGACCTTCCGATAGCATATCTGTCTATAGCCTGTCTGGTGTTGTATCGGCTTATGAGCTGTCGAATTGTGCCGAATCGCAAAAAGAAACTACTGGTACAGAGAAACGTTCATGTAGGCATTGACATCGCTTCTGAGGGAAGCATCCATCTCCCAAGTCTACCATATATACGGAGAAGTCATATACACCAAAGTTGATAGGCGACTTCATTGGAGTGTGCATGAGTTCCCGCTGACAGCAATATTGTGGCGTTTGACCCGCCACGCGAAAATTTGTGTTCACAACGCGAGTTTTTTAACCGACTTGTTTCTTTTCCCTTCAGTAGGTGTTTCAGCCGTTTTCCGACTATTTCACACCAAAACTTCATACAAACACTCTCTGCCAGCTGATCATCCTACTAAAATCGCTTGATCAAAACCGACCGTATTTATATAGACACAGACATGATTGCAGGAAACGGCGACCAGGACGTACGTACAAACACGACCCCGCACACACGCACACACGACACACAGACATACACACGAATAGGCGTGCAGCTAGACTCGACGTGGTGGTGAGCAGCGTAATTCTACTTGGCGCACCACAATATCAGTACGTGTGGACTGTTTCTTGTTTTGCTTCTCTGCGCCAGATGTGTGAGTGTGTGTGTGTGTGTGTGTGTGTGTGTGTGTGTGTGTGTGTGTGTGTGTGTGTGTGTGTGTGTGTGTGTGTGTGTGTGTGTGTGTGTGCGTATCCGATTCAGCTGCATGTTGAGCAGCTGTTGCAAGTGTGAGCTCTTCAAACCACTTGATAACTGGGCAGTGATGCATGCTGCGGCACGCTGCGGGACGAAAAATGCTAGGAAAGAAACGATGAACGAGGTGCCTGGAACAGCTCGGTGTAATAAGCCCGGAAGCAGATAGTGTGAATGTGCGTGCGTGTGTGTGTGCGTGTGTGTATGATTATGCGAGTAGAAGGTGTGATGTGCGTGTAGCAAAAGAACTGTGCAAGCAAATTTAGCTGTCTCTCCCTTACCACTGGATACACGGTCACTGCACACCTGTCCACTCGCAGGCACGACGTATTGTCGAGCTCAGCGAGAAAATGTGGAAAACAGAGTGGAAGAGTACATGAAAGATAGAGAGTAAGAGTTGAGGATGGCGTGTCGACAGGCTCATGACTTCATGATAATCATCCCACGCTGGCCAGTCGTAAAAATCAACTTTTATCAGCGGTTGGAACACTGGATTCATCTCTCAATAAGCACTGCATTCCAGGATTCAAACCTGCCACGACACCACTGACACGCCACCACTGATACGACACCACTGACACGACACCACTGACACAATACCACTGATACGACACCACTGACACGACACCACTGACACGACATCACTGACACGACACCACTCACACGACACCACTGACACGACACCACTGACACGACACCACTGACACGACACCACTGACACGACACCACTGACACGACACCACTGACACGACACTACTGACACGACATCACTGACACGACACCACTGACACGACACCACTGACACGACACCACTGATACGACACCACTGACACGACAGCACTGACACGACACCACTGACACGTCACCACTGATACGACATCACTGACACGACATCACTGACACAACACCACTGACACGACATCACTGACACAACACCACTGACACGACACCACTGACACGACAGCACTGACACGACACCACTGACTCCGCCAGCTGACAATCCTGCGCGCAGTGTTTTATTGGGCGTCGTTTACGAGATGATAAAACAGTGGATGCGGGAGGTGGGCGAGTCGTAATAGCACAAAATATCATGCTGCTCTGACGCAATCTAATTAGTAGGCGCTGTTTTTTGCTCGACCCCGACCAGCAGGCACCTGTGTTGATACCATAGCACATACACACGATCATACACACACACACATGCACGAGCAGACACGCACGCAGGGGCTTGCCACAGGTGTCCAGTTCAACTGCTGCCATTTTATGAGCGTGTGAATGCGAGAATAAGAAAGATCAAGCAAGAGAGACAAACAACAAACAAAATGTGTGCATTTCTTTCTGTGTCAAAGTTGCAATTGTATGACAAGCTGCATGTCTGTTTGTACACGTATTTGTGTTTGTATGATTGCGTGTGTGTTTGTGTGTACCTCAACGGATTGTATTTGTTGGATTAGGACGCAACAAGTGCTTATGAAAGCCGCACAAAGTTATTCAATAATTTATGGCGGATTTGTCATTGAAAACAGCAAATATTATAAATATCGGGTTCAACCAAAAATACATTGTTTTCATATTGAAAACGCCAGCTTTATATAGGTTCCTAATGAAATGTTTAAAAACTCATTAACACAGGGCTTCCACTTCAATGAGTCAACTTGTATTGTTATAATGAGATACTAAAAGAAAGTACTAGATAATAAGAAATCCATGAAACAAAGGGAACTATTCCCTTTGTCCTTTAGTTCCTTGTTCAACTGAGGGAACTTGGTCAACTATTTACAATCAGTAGCTCTTTCAATGTTTTACTTGAGCTATGTGTGTGTTTGTGTTTGCTCTGGTGTGCTCAGGCTACGCGTATGATCCTGGCTGTGTTTACATCAACGGCACGGGACGATCGGTGTACGAGTTCTTGATCCAGTTGAACAGATGCGGCACGCTGGGCGGCAATAACCAGAGAGATGTGGAGACAAGAGGCCGCGACATCCCTGCTGTAAGTTCCCTCAACACCAGGTGTGGCTTGTATCACAAGATTGTGTCTGTGTGCTTGTGTGTTGTTTCTAGAATGTCCAGCCGGATTGCGTCTTGTGTATACTCTTTCGTGATCGAGAGTTTCTTGATGGAACAAACACGAGCAAAGTTATCATGAAGGAAAAAGCAAAGATAGGAAGCTAGGCTTGTTGTGAAAAATGTCCACAAAAACGTATACTGTAAGACAAATAAGCACAGCTTATTTGCTAATTTACCATTGACATCACTTGCTAGTTGTGTTGAGCGAGGGAGGACTATTTTGATCTGCGTTCGTCAAGGCAATATGCTGTGTTCTGGCGTTCGTGCCAAGTCAGGAGCGGTGTTCAGTCATCAAGCGTGACTCAGCTCTGTGAAGCAGGCAATTGTGCGGGCCTGTGCAGGCCGGCGCGTTTTTAATACACAAAATAACAGGAAAGGATAGGGATGAGTACAAAGAACGAGATAAATATCGCGCCGCAAGGACGGTACTTCGGTGTGTCGGCCTTCACTAGCAAGCTGGAGAAACAAGCAGGTAATGGCTGCTGGTTAAGTTGGGCAGGCCCGAGGCGCACTTCAATGAGCACTCGCCGTCGACACGAAATCTGACAGTGAGCGACTGTGCGCGCAGGCCAACAGCGGAAAATATCCAGCGGTTGCATTGACTCGTGCGGGACGTGGTGGACATCAGCTGGAATACAGGATAATGGACAAATAGATAAACTGACAATGGGATTTACACCGTATGAAGGAACGTTTCACACACAGTGTTCGCTACCGGATGTCATAAGGCACAACAAGCGGTTGCAAGTGCAATATATTGATAAATGTTGCTGTAGTATTAGCCCAATGAATTGGACTTTCTTCTGATCAATGTTTTCACAAATATGAAGCTTTTTCAAATCTAATTGCACCGATGTACTTATGAAAAAACAGTTAGTTTTCATAGTCTATACAACGCTTAATTGTGAACCGATTAGACTCGCTTTAAACGCTGTTGTGGTGCTCGTTTGCAGAAAAACTTCATGTGGAACACAGTGTCGATCCAGTACAACTCGATGATTGAGGAGGAGTGGGATGAACACTTCAAGGTGACATGTGAATACGGCTACGACATCTGGAAGACGGTCACCTTCCCGTTCCTCGATGTCGAGTAAGTCATTCAACAAGTTGCACTGCAATATTCGACCTGACCGAGAACACAATCATGGCCTTGAAATGGCCTAGAGAAACCTAGAAAATATTTAGTTACGGCAGCTTTGATACAATTCTATCAAAATGACCACTGTATCTTGGACTGTGTTAACGTTGCACTTCTACTTTTATTCACAATGCAGAGATCATCTTCGATATCTTATCTTTTCATCACCATATAGATACGGGTCTGTGTGTACAAGCATGTCAGTTCGTGAATGAACCAACGCTTTTTTGGTTCGGACGTGTGGCTGTCCGTAAAACCGATAGAAAACAAAGCACTCCTTTCCACTCACTTCCTTTTCCAATTACCATTTTCTTTTGCCAACGTCCAATGCAAACAACTATTGGCTTTATCGCCGGACTCCTTTGATGAGCATGCCTTGTGAGCGTCGCTATGACAACACACCAGCCTCTTGAGTCGCCATTGCAACGCCAGTCACGCACACCATGTCACGCTGCGCACGTGTCAACACAGTGCGCACACATTAGCGTCGCGGACACACACACACACACACACACACACACACACACGCAGCCGATGCGACCTGCTTTGATTGATAGGTCGACATGAGTGGACCGATACGAACACAAGAGCGTGCGTCGTCCACGCCGCCATTTCGGTCACGCCAAACACACACTGGCGCGCATTAGCGCTAACATGACTGGCACCCATGTGTGTGTGTGTGTGTGTGTGTGTGTGTGTGTGTGTGTGTGTGTGTGTGTGTGTGTGTGTGTGTCCGGTTAATGTGGAGCGGTGGATGGGCGACGCACTATCGTCATGTTTGTAGAGCGTTTTTGTGTGAGTGCGTGCGCTCAGCATAGCCTGGTTCGTTGGCAACACACACACACACACACACACACACACACACACACACACACACACACACACACACACACACACACACACACACACACACACACACACACACACACAAGCGTCGGCTAATGACAGAGTAGCTCGACGTGGGATGCTCAAGGGGTTGGGATGTTGGATCCTGGAAGCCGTGGAGAGGTACACGCAAACTGCTGAGTTGCACTGCCACTAACAAATTGCAACCGGAGAAAAACGTGCGTGTGTGAGAAGCCGCCTGGGCTCATTCAATGGGCTTGTTGATCACATGTGCGCGCCCATACACCCACACGCACACAGACACACATACACACGCGAACACGCAGTGTGCGCCATTATCACCGTATCATGTATTTGCATGCATGTATGTGTGTGTGTATTGGTGCAGATGATTCGTGCATGTTCAAACGGAAAAATGTTTGGTCATTGTCCTAAATGCGTGTATGTGTGTGTGAACGTGTGTATGTGTGTGTGAACGTGTGTGTGTGTGTATGTGTATGTGTTTGTGTGTGTGAGTACGTATATGTGAGTGTGTATGTGCATGTTTGTGTGTGCGTGTGTGCATGTGTGTGTTTGTGCGAGTGTGCGAGTTTGTGCG
>OU696581.1:2786944-2824444 GCA_916048095.2 Sacculina carcini | reverse complement strand
TGACTAATTTATCTCCAGCTTCCTAATTTCTAATTATATACCCAATGCCATATACAAATATAATTCAACAACTTGGCATGTCAAAATTTTCTAATCCACAAAATCCAATGCTGTTGCTGTCGTTTGCACGCATTCAGATGTCCTGTCGACGAGAAGCTGATCAGTCCGTTCCAGGGTACGTGGTCGGACAACGGCGTGTTCGAGACCCAGGTGTATGCCTACATGAAGACATTCCGTTTCACCGGCAGTCCAGCCCTCTACATTGAGTGCGACGTGCGCATGTGTCACGGGGCGTGTCCGGTGAGTTCGTGCATCATGTCACCTTGTGTCAGCTGACTGTATGTGCATCAACGTCTTTTATTATTACTAATTTTTATTATTAACTACACGCGAATATAGTAGCATGGGAAGAGTGCAAACACTATAACCTAACTGCGGTGGCTCTGTATGTACCGGAAGTTCCCAAAAGATGTAGACAAAACGAGAGTTCGAGAAGTAAAGGTTGTAGTCAGCAAAAGAAATATTCGTTGAATCAAATTAAATTATCAAATCAAAAATTTAAATGAAGATAAAAAAGAACTTCTATAATAAATAAAGTACACTGTATAAACTATACTAAATTGTACTATATAATAAAATATATAATGAAATAAATAAACCACTACTACTAAATAAAATTGTGAAAATATATGTCTGAAGGGGATATAAATAGGAAAACTACTGGGAGGCATGCTAATTTGAATTCTGTCAACGTTAGAGAAGTGGAGATATACGAGATGCGTTGAGGGTGTCTGATCCATAACTCCTCTCTGTGTCTCTCTCTCTCTCTATATAAATATGACGGTCGGCCTCAGACACTGTGCAACACGCAAACATATATATTCCCTCTCTTCAACGTAGACGCAATTCCTGCATTTGTCATTTCCTAAACTCCCCGCTCTCTTATGAATCGACATGCTCATCTTGACCGCGTGGTCGTTGATTGCCTGCGACCGCCAGAATACACCAAATACAATCCTAATCTGACGTATGCAATTATATGTATGTTTGTGTGTTTGTCTGCAGACCCAGCCGTGTCACTGGCGAAGAGGCAAGCGGTCGGTCGATGCTCACGAGCTGCCAGTCAACAGCTCGAGGGGCGACATCGTCGACAGCGACGCGGCCAGCCAGGTGGAGCGACTGCCCACGCAGAGTGTGGCGCTCTTCCAGGCTCTACAGGTGCTCAACGAAGATGAGGAGACGAACGCAGCCGGCGACGACACAAACATGGACGGCTCATCAGGCGCAGCAGGTGCGAGTTCGTTAGTTAACGAGGAAATTCATTCCGTTGACTTTCGTGGCTCTTTCGTTGACTCCGTGGTAGCACACCCGCCTCACAAGCGGAATGCCCATGGTTTGAATACGGCGAGGGAGAATTTCATTGGGCGATTTCTATAATCCAACAGCCCCTGTCCACCCAGCAGTGAATTGGTACCAGATATCAGTCATGAATTGTGTCATGCATTCTGGGAAGGTGGCCCTCTCTAATACGTCTTTCGTCCTTGTGGCGTCATAGCGTGGAGATGGTCGGTTCTGCGGTGGCAGCGAGCTGCACGGGGCACACCTGTGTGTGTTCATAAGCTTCTTCCCGTATAGCAGCTGCCACTTAAGGTCTTTAACCTTTAACCCTTTTTACGTTGGTATTGCTAGGAATGACGAGATCGCCGATGTATTGGATACACTTAATTAATCAGCTATATTTATGCAATGACCAATTGCTGGTGAAAAGATGAACGGATTGTAAAAGTGGAAACATGGATACAGAATAGAAGAGTGGTATTTAGAATTCATACGCTTATATTTGTGTATATAATTTTTTCATAGGGAAATATTCATAATATAGTCTCAAAACGAAAATTGCAGCGTAAGATTATTAATTTCTAAGATTTCTGCACGTTTCCATTTGGTTATCGTAGCAATACCTCAGCAAACTTCTAAATTAACAGCTTCAATCAGATACTTTCTAAAAATCCACTAATGAATCCCACTCTTGTGTGTGTGTGTATGTGTGTGTGTGTGTGTGTTTCTGTGTGTGTGTGTTGTCTTATTCAATATGTATGTGTGTGTGCGTGTATATTTGTGTGTTTTTGCGTATGTAAACGTGAGTGTATGTTAGTGTTTATGCGTATATCTGCTCGTCTGTTTTGTGTATGTGGGTGTGAGTGTGTGTGTGCGAGCGATTGTGTATGTGTATGCCTCTTGTGCTTGAGTGTGTGCATGAGTGTGAAAGCGGTTATTGAAACCCTCGGGTGAAAAGCACGATGTATGAGTATCTTAATATAACTTAATGTGTTTCTTTGGCCCCACAGGACAGCGCATCGACGGAGAGCGAGTGTGTTTGAAGGCGGGCGTGTTGATGTCGGCGGTGGCTGCCACGGCGGCCGTCCTCCTGCTGTCGGCGTGCACGTGCTCGCTGCTGTGTCTGCGCATGCGTCGTCAGAAGCGCGTAGACAAACAGGTCGACGCCGGCGAGCCATTCCGTCCTCCACGACTTGTGCCGCGCACCGCCAGACTGCCCTAATATTTGTGTGTGTTTCAGTGTGTGTGTGTGTGTATGTGTGTCTGTGTGTGTGTGTGTGTGTGTGTGTGTGTGTGTGTGTGTGTGTGTGTGTGTGTGTGTGTGTTATGTTTGGCATTTGTTGTTCTGTCTGTATGCACATGTCAATGCAACACATTACGGCATTGCAGTGTGCACAATTCGAGCACATTAACTGTGCTGGCACAACGGTCCACTCGACCAAATCAGAGGCATTTGTATGAGTGTGTGTGTGTGTGCATGTGTGTGTGTGTGTGTTGTGTGTGTTTGTTAGAGATGTAGTTGAGTTTTTTCTGTTTGAAACGCGTGCAGGAGTATAGTAGATACGCCCCAATGTTACTGGCATTTTCGACAATGTAACCGAACGTTTGTTGTGTTAGCTTGATGTTGGTATATAGTTATGCCGACACACACATACACATACATACACACACACATACATACACACTAGCATTTATAAATACTTGTGAAAGGACAAAATATGCAGAGTGGCAAAAAATGTTGCATTTAAAAAACTTGCAGCTTTACTCAAGGGCATTCGATGGCGATAAATACAATGCAATAACCGTATATGAACTCATATATATAAGAGAGATTTCTTGGTGAGCTTTTAATGGTCATATTGTTTTCTTTTGCGCTCTACATCGAACGATAGCATCATCTTAGACATACAAGCTGCATGCAAATTGCATACGTATATAGTTTCCAATATATTACGCATTCTTTTCTAACAATTCATATAAATGCATGTATATACTAGCGCGTGTGTACGTGTGTGTGTGTGTGTGTGATAGGCCCATAAGTGAGCATTTTTTTACTTAGATTTTACGATGAAAATTGTTGTGTTGTTCTCAGGTATGCATGGAAGTGTGTGTGTATGTATGTGTGTGTGAGTGTGTGTGTATTTTTCTACCAGATGTCACATGTGATGCACATACTTAAAAAGGCATTAAGAAGCGCATTTTAAGAGCGAACCCTCGTGTTTTGTACATATGCGTGCTGTTTAATTGGCTGCAAAGAATGTTATCATTTCTACCAATGGCATTGCGACACAAAAGACAATGATGTTTTTGTCAAATAGTTTCATATAGTGTTTCAATATATCATTTATTGATTTCCTGTTTGTTTCGACGGTTAACTTTTGCTAATTTTAAAGTAAATCGTAACATTTTGTCATAGATTCAGTCTAAATTCTGAAAATCACAAAATATTATCATAATTATGAATAGAATCAATAAACAAGGTGAAATTGGAACAGCGCCAACGCCGTCAATTGCATTATTGCAGCCCTCATGCATGTTGATCATCAACACATGCAGAGCATAGCACAAAATTGCAAAAACACATAACAAAATAAAACCCAGTTGAAACGAAGCCAAAATCGCCCGCTCAAAATTTATTTTTATAAATAAATTGCACAATCGAGCACGTGTGATGTGCAAATGTAGCAAGAATGCAAGCCGACAGCAAACATATACATATATAGCTAACAAGTTGAGATGAGTAATCGTTACAGTGACATTTGATGTCAGGCAGTTAGTTCAGTTGCTCTGGCGCAGTTAGCCATTGTACTGTCAAACATTGTACTACGCATTGTACTGTCAAAGTTAGCAAGATTAATTGTGATGACTAAACAATTAATCTTGCTATTTTAACTTTTAACGTTATTATTCCTATTATTAATGACAGGCAAATCCAGTAGTATGGGAAGAGTGCAGTAGCACTATTACCACCCTGCGGTGGCCCCATGTACCGGAAGCGCCCAAAGCTTGTAGAGAAATGAGATTTTGAAAAGTAAGCAATTCTAGAGAAAAAAAAAGTTCGAAAAGAAAATGATGAATAAATAAAAATAAACCATCATCCGATAACACTCCATAATGTCACTCCGCCCACGTTCCTCAATAAATAATAGCAATCAACAATAAATTTGTGATTCAGTAAATAACAACCATCAATAAATAAGAATAAATAAGTAAATAAATAACAATAAACTAAAATCAGCAGACAAATAAAAATATGATTCAATATGTAGCAGCAACCAACAATATATATTATTCTAAAAAACAATGTGCTTATAAACGTCTGGGCTTTCTCTGGGGGCGATTCGATATATTTAGCATGTGAGTGATATTATTACAGTGGCGGATCCAGAGTGCAATTTTGGGAGGGGCTGAATGAATTTTGGGTGCGATCAGTCATGACATGCAGTAGTATGCAGTGTCTTTGCGATAATGCTTGTATCAACAAATTCTACCGAATAATATTTTCTCTCAACTTCTTCTAGTGAATCTCTTAGTTATGAGGAGTTGATGGAAACATTTTGGGGGGCTACTCTGAGCGGTGATAAGGTGATACGGTGAGCGGTGATAAGGTGGAATGGAATGAGCGCGAACCCCATAAATTACACAGATGCAACCTTGATCATCAAGAAATTGACACGCAGAGAAACACACAAACACACACACACACAGAGAGAGAGAGAGAGAGAGAGAGAGAGAGAGAGAGAGAGAGAGAGAGACGGAGAGAGAGCAGAAATATCAGCAACAAAAAGTACACTGGAAAAAAATAGGATGTAGTGGTTCAATATAATATAGTTATTAGTTTATATAGTTCATATCGTCTGAGAGTGTAGTTTATTGCTTATATAGTTCATAGTTTATATAGTTATTTTTTGAAAAATTCACACTTTTTCTCGTCCTATATACAATCAACACCCTAGTATAGATATACTGTCTATTTTTTCGCTTTATTTAAATAAACGACGCATTTAAACCTGGTATCCAGCCATTAATAGACACACACACACACACATGCACACAAAAATAATTGTCTTCAAGTTAATACTGCCCATTTATTACTCGCCAGGAAAGGATGTATGACTCACAATGTAACTCTGTGAATGTATAGGTGTGTGTTTGTGTGTGCATGTGTGTGCATGTGTGTGTGTGTGTGTGCATGTGTGAGATTGTGTGTGTGTGTGTGTGTGTGCATGTGTGATTGTGTGTGTGCGTGTTTATGTGGTCCAAGCTAGTTCATTTAGACTGATACGGGCCTTGTGAAGCGAGATTAATGAGTTTACGCGTTGTTTCATCGATTGACAGCCAAAAATAGACAAACAGCACATACACACACACACAAGCACACACACTCACTCCCATACACAGCGGCAAGAGCAACAAGAATATTGCATAAGAGCACATCAGTGGCGTCGCCAGCAGTGAGAATTTGAGAGGCTAATTTGCCCCGCAGGAGTGTACCAACACCTCCTGAACGCCCTCCGCAAATAATGGCCATGGGCGTTTCTAGTGAAGTTGTTCATGTTTCGCCAGGACCCCGCATCTTTTCTCCCTATCCCACCCTCAGCCCCCCATCGGCAAGATCCTGACTCCGCCACTGGAGCACAGTGTCAATTTATACGGAATAATTTGTACAGCCTCGTCCTTCCTGCTATGCAAACTTGTCTGCGCACCGACATACACACACATATACACACACTCACACATACACACGCACATATAAATAGAAAATTTGCATGCGTGCGCAGGTGAAGATGTGCAATGCTGTGCAATATATAGAGCCGAGTCTGGTGCAGAATTATTGAGTCAGTCGAGATTGGCTGTCGGTTCCGAGCTGAGTGTGCTTTGATTGGTTTGGTTGGCTAGAAGATTGTCAGTACAATGAGACAAGACATGACGTGTGCTTGTGTTTGGCTGGTGTTGGTCGGTGCAACATTGACCGCTGGCAAGGCAAATCCTCAACCTTCCTCGGTTCCTACTTCGGGTAAGACTAAAAACATATTTCGGACACGATCAATTTATTGTCAATTATATTCATTTTATTATAGTTACATACCATAATATTGCATTTGTATTCACCTATATCAATATAAGGGCAGCATATATAACTAGGTATTTATAACCATGATTTCAGCATGTATATTATCAAACACTGTATTAGTTGAATGTATAGCTTGCAATAATGATATAATAATGATATAATGTCCATGCCAATCGCCTCAAACAGCCTCAAACTATCAGCCGCTACATATTGAAAGCGTTCATAGAATTAGTTTCCCAATGCGTGCTAATGCTGACATTTTGACATTCACAGACACGTACACTCAACATTCGCCTGCGCAGAACGATTATTCTGACGGCGTTGTTATCGCAAACAACGCTCTGCCTGATGAAGTATTCCCAGCGCCCTCGTCGAGCTCTGAGGCGTGCAATGAAGAGGTGGTCACAGGACCATGTCGAGCTTTGTTTGAACGTTGGGCCTACGACCAGCAGACGTCTTCGTGTCGTCCCTTCATCTACGGAGGATGTGCCGGCTCAAGAAACAAGTAAGTCGTCACATAAGTCCACAACATCTTGACTGTATGGACCCTGTTGTTATGAGCGATGTGTGTTGTGTGTTAGCCTTGTTCAACTTGCTTAGCAGCGTACAACATGAGTAAATATGTATTTGTTGGGCTTTATTGGAATAAATCAACTTGAAGTTAGTCCTATCGAATGCCTCATGGATCAACGGTAACATGGAGTTTGGAGCTAATGGAGTCTCATGGAGTTATTCTACAGTTAGTTTCGGTTGGTTAGTTTTCAGTTATGTATTCTATCACATTTAAGCAATTTTATAAAATCTTGTATTTGTTGAATTTCTCGAATTTCTTGAATTTCTGGAATTTCTGGAATTTCTGGAATTTCTGCAATTTCTGCAATTTCTGCAATTTCTGGAATTTCTTGAATTTCTTGAATTTCTTGAATTTCTTGAATTTCTCGAATTTCTCGAATTTCTTGAATGTATGCTAGCTGGTATCAGGACGATAACAATATCCATCCATTCAACGATTTAACACTGATTTCTCGTGTGTGTGCTTGTGTGTGTGTGCAGTTTTTTGAGTCGTGGTCAGTGTGAGAAGCAGTGTGCGCCTCAAGTGCCGCGTGGGGCGAGGTGTTACGAGGAGGCCGCTTGTCCACGCTTCTGCAGTAAAATCTTCTATCCCGGAGTTGAATGCGCTTCGTGTCAGTGTCCAGGTAGAGGAGAATTTAAATATTTCCAGTAATTTTAATAACTACACAAGTATGTCAAAGCATAATATATTTATATGACATAATTTATTGTATATTTGTCTTGGTAACAATTTAATTTAATAGTATATAGCTAAATAAAACAATTAAACTTGTATTAAATTGCATTCTTTATAGAATAGTTTTGCAATTGCTTATAAATTTTGTACAATCATGTAAAACTGGCTAAAGGCTCGCCAAAAGCAATGATAAACCATGATACGTCTCATATTGTCATTCAATATGAATGAAATCGCGTCTAGCCACCAAGTTGATTAAATCAATCGATGTTCGTGTGCGCGCAGAGGTGACCGAAAACGACAGTTACTTGTGCCAACTGCCGCTAGATGGCGGTGTTTGTCGCGCCTATTTTAAAACCTACGGCTTCGACACCAGCACGGGCAAATGTCGGCTTTTCGTCTACGGCGGATGTGGCGGCAATCGGAACCGCTTTGGCACCATGGAACTTTGTCGTGCCACTTGTCCTGACAATGAACAGTCGCTGACGGCCGCTTGAGTGGACGTATTTTCTGCAGGCGGCGTTCAGCAAGAGATTTACGCGATTTTTGCAACATTTGTGGCGCCATTGCGCTGTTTTCACTGTGTTTCTGAAGTTGTGAGATTAAATACATGTATTTTAAAAATTGTATAACTAAACGAGTGTGGTGTCCTGCGTTATTTTAGGATCGAGTTGTGTTTAAAGTCCATTTCGAGATCTATCGCGAGCTAACCGTTCGATGCATATCTCCAAAATTGCATGAAAATTTACATCAGTAATAGAGTTGCGATGTATGTGGGCGTAATGTAATACGAAATATAGGAAAAGAATAAGAAGATTTTTAGAAACAATTGGGAGAAACGATAGTATTTTATTCAAATTGAAATACAATAAAAATTAATTAGCAACATTTATATAGATAACAGGAACCAAATAGAGATGATATTTAGTTTGGTATACGGTATATAATGAATTCCACTATCAAGTCTGTAGTTCACTTGCGACTCAGTGCACACGTAATCAGTTTATGTGCTGTAGCGTAAACAGTTTGGTGAGGTGCGTGGGTTTGTTGCTTCTAATTGTATTCAGCTGAAATTTCGATTGTGATTGTTTGGTATATACTCTGAATAAGTTTTCAGTACAGCTTTTATGAAAAATGTGTAGAAATACTTTACAGTATTGTTATATACACGACTTTTAACTAAATCCGGTAAAGTTGTCTACACATTTGTTAATTTCGCAAACAGAGCAAGTTCCACAGAGTAGCGACTAATCAAATTTGGAATACCCAATATAACACAAGATAACCCCAATGTTTAGCTAGGAGATTATGCAGTGTATGTTGAATGTTTGGATTGCTTTTCCGCTGAATTTTGTGTTTTTTTGCCAAATTAAATTTCAACACCAACACCAAACAGTAATAATTCATTCATTCATTGACGTTTATTTGTATAGCGCACATTAAAACGCGCGAAAAGACAAATCTTGATGCAAAAATATAGACAAATAGGCAAGACATGCCGCTTAAGGAAAACAAACATGCGGTCAATACACACACCCATATCAGTATCAGTAAAACCACAGCAATCGTATCAAATTACAAAAAATATCTGGCCTCTCTTCAGAGCGAACATCCAATCACAATCAGCAATCACATCAGTAAATCATAATCAATATCAGTAAAACCACAGCGAATTAAAACATATATATAAATTTGGCAGGGACTCACTAAGCGCTGTGCTTATTTGCAGTGAGCCCCTTAAACTAAGCAAGAAAACAAAACAGAACAAATTACAAAACATGAATTAGCACACATACGAAGTTTAAATTATTGAACAGTTGATCGCTTCTCGATATTATAATTATATTTAATTTTTAAATCTGGAGAGCTGCAGTCATTTTTACCTGCAATTTATACCTGTACCGAGCATTTATAGACATAGGTTTTCAACAGCTTCTAGGGCGCACGCCAAATGTATTATGTAATATAGCTATAGCTATATCAGTCTATAGCTATATCACCTAAGTTTTACATGAGCTGGCAAATCCAGTGAGCTGGCGTGAACTCAATATTCCTACACTGCACGCAAGTGTGTGTGCGAATTATCACTGTATACACGGGGGAAATTTTAGCCCTCATTTGATTTGAATGAGTTGTGTGTCCAAGATAAGCTAAGCACTACGTGGGTTATAATGGGTAAGCGAAACTGTGTGCAAGTGTTACAGATGGCGAATGGATTGGTATAATTCGGTATATTTGTGACGTGGCGGTGACGTAGTAAATTACAGATATTTGAACGTTTTGACATGTATGATTTGAGAGAGAAAACTCAAATGATCGCAACTGTAGTCAAACGTTTCGATCGTCGAACCATTTTCAGTGACAGACGAGTAATTTAAATACAAAACAGTTAATATCAGTACAGACACAGATATGAGTGTACTCCGCCCTTGCGTGTACTCATAATGTGTTTGGTATTCTTAATTCAACAGTTTGTAGGGTGGTTTATATACGAGGAGATGCGCTATATTTATACTTGCGCTATGTATGTTTGTGTGTATGCGTGCTGGTTAGTTATTCTCCGCGGGGCATCATTGTAGTGTTGCGCGTGGTGGTTGGTGGCAACTGTGGCGCAGATGTCAGTCTATGTGGCAATTGTGGCGCTTTTGGCGTCGTGTTTGTGTGCGAGCACGGCGGCCGATACCGCCGACAACACGTCTGATGGTTGGTAATAGTGCTTGCACTCTTCCCATGCTACTGAACTTGCCTGTAATTAATATGAATAAAAATATATGTATCTGTGTGTGTGTGTGTGTGTGTGTGTGTGTGTGTGTGTCTGAGTATGTGTGAGGGCTTGTATTTATTTGTATGTATGTGTGTGTGTGTGTGTTTAATGTTGTTCTACCCACAATAGTCGCTTAGTTCTTACTCCACACCTCGATATGTATTGGTAGAAAATGTTATGTTTTTGATATAGCTCTTGCTAAGTGTGTTGCCAATGTCCTCTTCCAATTTACGACTGCACCAGCCAAGTTCATGAGTGTGTGTGTGTGTGTGTGTGTGTGTGTGGCAGTCGGTCTGGTGTGGGTGACGGTGGCCACAGAGGAGACGGATGGCTTTCTCAGATTCATGCGCTCAGCAAAAATTGCCGACATTCCGGTCACGGTGAGACCTGACACGTATCTGTGTGTGTGTGTGTGTGTTTGTGTGTGTGTGTGTTTGTGTGTGTGCGTGTGCGTGTGTTCGTTTGTTGTGGCACTGTTAATTAAACCCAGTATAT
This sequence comes from Sacculina carcini, assembly GCA_916048095.2. NCBI lineage: Eukaryota > Metazoa > Arthropoda > Thecostraca > Sacculinidae > Sacculina > Sacculina carcini. The sequence goes on along the minus strand of OU696581.1, from coordinate 2,813,524 downwards.
GTTGTTCACTCTGAAAGCACACATACACACACACACACACACACACACACACACACACACACACACACACACACACACACACATACACACACACACACACACACACACTCACACACACACACACACACACACACACATACACACACACACACACACACACACTCACACACACATGTGTATATTGATTAGAAATTGTCCCATGTTATGTAGTATGGCACTAGATGTGTGTTATGAGTGTGGCAGAGTGTATTATGTTAAGGGTAGCTGTGATATATGAACACACATACGTGTTCTGGTGTACATTCCCTCGTTCATTCATTTCCAGGTTTTTTATTGTTTATTATTTAATCTTCTTGATGTTGCTATCTTCCTGTTTGCCTTTGTGATAGTTGTCGCTCGTGCGTAATTACTGCGCAATTCGCACGTGCATTTTGAAGGTGTACAGCACAGTGGCGGCGCCAGGATTTTCCGATGGGGGCTGAGGGGGGGGGGGGGGGCTGAGTAATAAGTTGAGGGGGCTTGGCGAAGCATGAAGATCTACACTCGAACGCTGACTACATAATATTATAATAAGGGACTGGTGCACACTGATTCAGTCCTCGAACTTGAACCATAATTACAGGACTTCATTTACAGTGGTAATAAATGTTAATGTCCATGATTATGATTTGGGGGGCTGGAGCCCCCCCTTTTCGCCGCCACTGGTACAGCATAATACGTAATGTAATGGAAATTCATCATGTTGTGTAGTTAACAAGGGCAAATCTTTTCCCGCAGTCAGAGTCGAACCGAGGACCGAGACCGCTGTCAGTTATCAGATGCACTGACGTCGTATCTTAAAACACGTACAAACAATGATAAAAGCCAGCCTAATTGCACTTAAACAAACACTCAAATCTGCCCAGTTGTATTTTCCGCTCACGAAAATATATGCACTGCGCACACTCACAAATACACACACATACACGCACACACACACACACACACACACACACACACACACACACACACGTGGACTCATACAATCGCATAAACAGACACGCACACGCGCATACATACCAACGTTACGGGCGAATATGCGTACTGTAATACAGTATTACATTACAGTAACTACAGTGTTTTGGTGTGTTTGTGCGCGTAAAATGAGAGTAATTAATTACATATTATATCATTCATTTTTTATTATATATGCGTACGTGTGTGTGTGTGTTTTATCTTTATTTTTTCCGCACACATACGTATGTGTTCAAATGAGCGCATATTATCTGATTAAACACTACACTTTTGGAAGCCACACACCAGGTGCATGTTTGTGTGTGTGTGTGTGTGTGTTGTGTATATGTGTGTGTTTTGTGTGTGTTGTTGTGTATATGTGTGTGTGGCTGGGGTAATTTTCAGATTCAGATTTCAGATTTTCAGTAGTTTTTCAGAATTTTATTAATTACAGTTTGTCAGTTCTTTCACAGTAGCACAGTAGTTTGGATTCATCCGTGATTCATATTCTGTTCATGCCATTAGATTAAACACTATGCGTTTGGAAGCCGATGGTTGCCACACACTATATGCATACACATGTATATGCGTGTGTGTGTGTGTGCATATGCAGGTACTGGGCATGGGTGAATTGTGGCGCGGTGGCGACATAAAACGCTCGCCCGGCGGCGGACACAAGGTGAATCTGCTGCGCGCCGAGCTGCGCCGACTCTCAAACTCTTTCTCCTCCTCCCTGTCCTCTGTCGGTGAGTCTGCAGAGCCGCTGGTTATGTTCACCGACAGCTACGACGTGCTGGTGACGGCGGCCGGTGCGGCCGACATTGTGCGCCGCTTTCGTGAGCAGCAGGCGCGCGTGTTGTTCTCGGCCGAGCCGTTCTGCTGGCCTAACGTGTCGCTGGCACACAGCTACCCGCTGGCTCCCAGCGGCGGGCATCGCTTCCTCAACTCGGGAGGTGAGCGTGTTTGAATCTCTCTTCTCTACCGCTCTCGATCGTTTTTTCTCCGGCGATTGGCGCTCATATATAGTGTTGTGTGTCGGTGGTCATGTGCCGCCTGTGGTAGCCGAGTGGCTTAAACACACGCATTGTTTACGAGTGATCTGGGGTTCGGTCGCTGTGCGAGGTGAAAGGGTTGGGTTCGATTCTCAATGGTATAGCCCAATTGTCACTTTGATCATTAGGACACATCGTAATAGAAACACTAATAATGTTAGAAGAGAAAATCTCACTGGAAGTGAAGTAGGGTGAGGATTAATCAGAACTAGTGATAACACATAAGCAGGCTATGTGCAACTATTATTCATCTCAAGCTATATATCTATATCTTTATCAATCTCTATATCTCTAAAGATTAAAGGTTAATGGCCCAAGTGACAGCTGCTACACGGCAAGAAGTCGAAGCTTATGAACACACAGGTGTGTCCCGTACAGCTCGCTGCCCCCGCAGAACCGACCCTCTCCACGCTATGACGTCACAATCAGGGAAGACGTATTAGAGAGGGCCACCTCCCCAGAATGCATGACACAACTCATGACTGATATCTGGTACCATTATTCACTGCTGGGTTGACAGGGGCTGTTGGATTATAGAATGCGCCCATAGAAATTCTCCTCCGCCAGGTTTCGAACCACGGACCTCCGGCTTGTGAGGCGGGCGTGTTACCACTACACGACACAGTCTAGCAACCCTCCAGGGTTGTGTCACACTATGTGTGTGTGTGTGTGGCAGCGTTTATCGGCTATTTGTCCGAGTTGATCGCGTTGCTAGGCGACCAACAGGTGGCAGATTCGGACGACGATCAGCTCTTCTTCACCAACATCTTCCTGGACGCTCGGCGGCGGCAACAACACAACATCAAGCTCGACCATCGCTGCCAGCTCTTTCAGAACCTCCACGGTGCTCACGGTAGGTTTGTATGTATGTGTGTGTGTGTGTGTGTGTGTGTGTGTGTGTGTGTGTGTGTGTGTGTGTGTGTATTTGTGTGCCAGTGTGTATGTGTGTGTATCAGTGTAATTGTCTATGTTGTGCTGATGTTTTCGTGTGTGTGTGTGTGTGTGTGTGTGTGCGTATGTGTGTTTGCATCAATATGTGTGTGTGTGTGTGTGTTTGCATTTATATGTGTGTGTATGCTTGCATTAATACATGCTTGTGTATGTGTGTGTATCAGACGATGTGGAGGTGCGCTTCAATAGCCCAACTGAAAACGACAACAGCATCGTCGAAAACGACGACAACATCATCGATAGCGACGCAGGTGCTGCGTATTTGTACAACCACGCCTACGACAGTCGGCCGCTGGTCGTGCACGGCAACGGCGCCGCCAAGATGGCGCTCAATTCGCTGGCCAACTATTTGGCCGGCGGCTATCGTGCAGCCTCGCCGGTCGGCTGTGTTGCCTGTCACGAGAACACTTTGAAACTGGCGCTGGACGTACGTTGTTCGCCATTCACTGCGTGTATATTGTGTTTGATTGTGTCTTGTCTGATCTTCCACCCCTCGCATGATGTTATGTCTGTATAGATTGCATCTTAACGATCTAGACAATGTCTGAGCACCTGGGAAATGGGTATAAATATTGTATTTAAGCATATATTTATGATAAAAGATATAATCCACCCAGAATTATATTTCTGTCTGTCTTTTCCTCTGTCTGTTTGTCTCTGCTTTCTCTGTTCTACTCTCCACCTATGTGTATGTGTGTTGATGTGTGATGTATGTGTGTGTGTGTGTTGATGTGTGTGTGTATGACGGTAGGAGTCGGCGCCGCTCGTGTGTCTGGCCGTGGTTATTGTTCAGGCGACACCGTTTCTCGAGGAGTTCTTCGAGCGTCTGCTATCGGTGTCTTATCCGGCACGACGAATCACACTGCTGGTGCTCAACACGGTCGAATATCATGACGAAATGGCGTCGCTGTTTGTCGAACAGAATGGACATCACTACCTCGGCAGTCGGCTGTTTCAGCGTCGTCAAATGGAGGCGGCAACTGCGACCGCTTTCAGCACAGCAATGTAGCTGCCGTCACACACACACACACATACTCATACACACGCATTTGAACATATACATACACGCGCTCACACAAACACGCTTACAGACACACGCTCACACACACTCACACTCACACACATTTGAACATACACATACGCGCTCTCATACACACTAGCTCACATACACGCACACATTTGAACATACACATACGCGCGCTCATACACACACGCTTACAGACACACACGCTCACACACACACACGCACAGATACACGCTTACACACACACACGTACACACACACATTTGAACATACACATACGCGCGCTCACACAAACACGCTTACAGACACTAGCTCACACACACACGCACAGATACACACTCACACACACACTCACACCCACACACATTTAAACATACACATACGCGTGCTCACACAAACACGCTTACAGACACTAGCTCACACTCACACACACACACACACACACACACTCACACACACACACACATTTGAACATATACATACGCGCGCTCACACAAACACGCTTACAGACACTAGCTCACACATACACGCACAGATACACACTCACACACACACACACGCACACATTTGAACATACACATACACGCGCTCACACACACACGCTTACAGACACTAGCTCACACACACACGCTCACACACGACACGCACAGATACACGCTTACACACACACACACACACACACACACACACACACACACACACACACACACACACACACACACACACACACACACACACACACACACACACACACACACAGAGATACACGCTTACACACACACGTACTTTCTCTTGCACGCTCACACATACACACACGTTTACACTTTACATGCGTGTATATGTACTATTACTGGTATCATTTATTACTTTACTCTAATAAATTTATATTATTTTTATTTATTGAAGTCATTTGATTGAAATGTGGCAATCGTTGAATTGGCCGTGGTATTTGTTAATGTTGTTGGTTATTGATGTTGTTGTTGTTGTTGTCATAGCGACCAATGTCTCGCCTCAGAGGCTGACTACATGTTCCTGCTCGACTCCACCGCTCACCTGGACAATTCCGACACGCTCAAGCTGCTAGTCGAACAAAACAGGTGGGTGTGTGTGCGCGTGTGTTTGTGCGTGTATGTTTGCATGTGTGTCTGTGTGTGTGTGAGAGAGATTTTTGGTTTGTTTTTGTTTTAATGTCAGTTTATGACCGCCTATCGGCGTTTCCATGAGTACAAATGCACTTGTGTATATTTCATATATTCGTCTATTAATTTTATGTTGTGCCATTTTGGAATAATGTAGGATAGGAAACAGTGTACGTTCATAAATTGGAATTATTTAATTATATGTTTTTCTTTTATACTGTTTTGAGCTGAAACGTTGTATAAAAACTACGGTAGAAACGGGATTCGATCACACAATCAATTCGATTCTGCAACGTAATTGGCGTTTCAACTGTGCACGACAGCTGGTTGAGGCTATATGCGCCACCCCGCCGTGTGCCCATTCATCAGTGGGTGTTGAGAAGGAGTTGTTCTTTGCCTTCTCTCGTTCAGTAATGTACACACACTCACGTATCAATGGGACAATGTATAACAGGGACATTCTGGCCCCGCTGCTTGTTCGGCCCGGTGAGGCTTGGAGCAATTTCTGGGGCGCCCTGGCCGAGGATGGCTTTTATGCGCGCTCGCGCGACTACATGAGCATTGTGTACAACGAGCGCAGGTGAGGCCAGCACACACACACACACACACACACACACACACAGACACAAATAGTGGAATGAAAGAACACTGTGGAGATTGTTGCGATAATTGAGTAATGTAGACGAATAATGAATTGAGAGAAAAGTGAATACGTGTGTGAGACTATATTGATATGTGCAGAGCCGTTGCGAGGAATTATGCCCCCCCCCCCCGAAGGCAACACTTGGGGCCCCCATTATAAATATATCACCAAATAATGAATGTATTTATTAGACATAATCACATAATACAAGCTCAGATGAAAACATCTGAGCAAAAGGGTAAAGGCTATACATAATAAATATGATAAATTTTAATATCATACGTGAAGCAACGGGGCCCCTCAACATTCGCCCCCCCCCCCCCCCCGGCCGGGGGGTACGGGGGGCGGTTGCTACGGCTCTGGACATGTGTACTGTTTATTTGTTGATCAGGCATGTAATTATTGAGTATTTGATGGATGATCGTGCACTCTGTGGCTGTACTCGCCAGTGGTACTCTCTAGTTTCATCTATATCAGGGACCGTGGTGAATTATTCATTGCTAGACAATGAGGGGATGTCAAGTGGGGGAACAAAAGGTCGGATAGAAGGGTAAATGTGTATTTTTATCTATGTGATTTCGTTTATTTTCATTTCAAATACATTGCCGACATTTAATTTGGCCGAACACAGGGCCGGCTCTAAGCGTAGGCAAACTAGGACGTCGCCCAGGGCCTCTGATTAGGCGGGTATCGCACTGGACTCATCAGAGGCAGTATATACCCAATTCACTTTTCCCCAGGGGCTCCAATTACCTATGGCCGGCCCTGCGGAACAATTGAATTTATCAGCGCTGTTTGATGAAATAAGAGAGTTGGCATAGTATAGGAAGTGTGAAATCAGTCTTCGGACCACATGAAAGTGGTTGCATTCTGGTTCAGTCGGGCTTCACATATTTTCGTTCCATTCTTCCATCGATGATATTGCATTTATCGACACATTTCAATGTGAAAATGAATTGTTTCGCATCGTTCAAACATGTTTTCCGAGTGTGCATTGTTGAGGGATGATGGGCGAGGGTTAGACATCAGTTGCTTCTGTAGGAGGTGCGGAACGCTTTGACGTCTATTGCGAACATGTTGTCGGCCAGGCACTGGTAAATGCCCTTGTCCATCTGCGACGCCGGGTCGATTTCCATCTTGGATTTCACCTGGAAGTCGCCAATGTTCCACTCCCACAACTGTCATATGCAAACACACACACACACACATGGTAGGATGAGAGTGTACATTCGGTGGAGACTTCTTGGCACGTTGATTTCTGAAGGGAAGCAGAAATATTTGTTATTTGTTATTTTTCAAGATTTTGTCTTTCAAAATAAATTCATCATGTGTCTATTTGGGTTTATATTGGTGCGAATTGTTGGCGACTCACATTCGAATCTGCTTTTGTGCGGTTTCCTGGTACTCGTTGTGTGGTGTGCGTCTAGTTTTGTCTACGACCATTGTCGGTATTGAGTTGATTGTTAGCTGGGACCCGGTTGCACGTTGGTGTCGTGTTCGTTGTTTATCAGCGGAAACATTCATCCACTCCGGTGCGTCATGTTTGGAACCATCCCGAGACTATTTGGATTCTGACACCTTTTTAAGTCGCTACTGGACCATGGTACCCGGTGTTCATGCGTGCGCGTCTGTTAGTCACCTTGAGAAATTTGTGTGGGTCAATTTCCTGGCCGTCTTTTCGCCACGTGATCGATGGTCGAGGGTTACCTCGCGCCACGCAGATAAACTGGATCTTATGACCGAGCGTGTACTTGGAGTCGAAATGCGACGCCTTCGTTATTCTGGCCCGCTGTTAACAAGCGTATCATCCGGTGTTCATTAGGTCGTTGAATTCAACTCAGAGAGGTGTTTTTTCTTATGAATTTTCTCTAGAGATGTTTGTTAGTGTGATACGAATAATACCAGTCTTCTTGCCAACGACTCACTGAATTTTCTTCTGATTTCATAAAATAATATTTTATGTGGAGATTTAAGACAATCGTTTTCTTTTTTGAGCTTCTACCATGGGTTGCTACTTGACGTATAGAACTTGATGTATACAAGTTTATGTAGAACTTGATGATTTGTCAGTGTCATTAGTGTCAGGTCTTCATTAGGAAGCTCATAGAGAGCGTAATCAAGCGATTTCTTACTGGTTCATGAGTAATAATGAGCGCACTTAGAAAGTACTGGCTTGTAGAAAATTCAGGAAGATGTAGATATTCCTAGGTTGAGTGCAAGTGCTGAAGCCAGAGCCGTAGCAACCGCCCCCCGTACCTACCGGCCGGGGGGGCGAATGTTGAGGGACCCCGTTGCTTCACGTAATATGTGATTATGTCTAATAAATACATTCATTATTTGGTGATTTATTTATAATGGGGGCCCAAGTGCTGCCTTCGGGGGGGGCATAATTCCTCGCAACGGCTGTGGCTGAAGTTTTGGTTATAGTTGCACTGACGTTTCCGTTGCGATAGTAGCGCAGCGCGTCCGAGTTATAGTAGCGGCCTCTGATCGGATGATTGTTGAACTTGGCGCTTCGCAGCCGGTTCTTCAGTTTGAACCAGTACTTGGGAATACTGGCGCTGACACCTGGCGTCTGTTGTAGCAGAACCACGACCACCATAACCACTATTGTCACCGTCACCACTATGGAGACCGATACTCGAGTCTGTCTCATCATACTGCCTTGTGTGCTATCCTGAACACAGAACGCACAAATACACATATAAGAGGGGGACCCAAAAGTAACCGGAATTAAGCCATACGGTTTTATTCAGTCATTGTTAGATGCTTACAATTTTATCACCTTTCAAGTATTCTCCATTTAAAACAATGCACTTAGACGTGTTTTCCACTGTTGAAAGCAATTCTGGAACTCTCGTCAAGCGATGGCTTTCAATGATACCGTCGTTTTTTTCTTGAACCTCTTCTACATCTGCAAAACTATTTTCTTCGAGGACTTTCTTTATTCAGGGGAACAAAAAAATTGCAGGGAGCAAGGTCGGATGATCGGGTGGGCAATTGATGTCGTGTCAATCTTGATAATAAACTGGTTCACATTCAAGGCGGTGTGCGCTGATGCATTGTCGTGACGAAACCACCATTCTCCACTTTGCCACAGGTCGGAGCGTTTCCGTCTCACGGAATCTCGCAAACACCTCAGTGTTGCCAAGTAAATCGTCTGACTAACAGTGTGGCCTGCAGGCACGAATTCTTTGTGGACACATGCTTTCACATCAAAGGGCGTGTTTCATTATCACTAACGTAAGTGCTGAAGGAAGTTGATGGGAGTCAACGGATAATGAAACACTTTGTGAAGTGATACATCAATGACGCTTGTTTGACTATTTTGAACAGCTGAGTGCGAATAAACCCACAAATGTTCTGGTCCAAATAATTTGTTTTGCTTCATTTTCATTATTTGCATTTGCTTTCTGTTGATCTGCTTAATTTATTTCATGCATTCATTAATTCCATATGGAGCTGCGCTAATCTCAGCATAGTCGAATTTACACAAATACCACACAAATACTTTAAGCCGCCCGCTATGGCGAATAAAATGCTCGCATAAGATATATTCTATATTATATAGTCCTCAACAAATATATTCTATTCCTCTATTCAATTCCAAAACAAACAGCACACGGGAAAGGGAATGTCGCTAAAGCGCAATGATTGCCTAATGCCTTCTGCTTCAAGCCTTCCGAGTGAAGCGCAGTGAAGTACTTCACTCCGCCTTCAGCATTGATAATGTAACACTGTGAAGCGCTTCATAGCGCTTCAGCATTGATAATGAAACACGCCCAAAGAAACAAGTCAGCTTCGTGTTGACACTGACTTCACTTGAAGCGCCTTTTGGCTTGTGGTGACGTTGGATGTTTCCATTGACTTGATAGCTGCTTTGATTCTGAGTCGCTTTCATCACCTGTAATGAGCTCCGAAATCAGGTGTGGATCAACTTTCAACTGTTCCTTCAGTTCACGACAGGCATCCATTCGTGACTGCTTTTGATTATCCGTGAGCGAGCAAGGCACCATTTTTTCGGACATTGTTCATTCCTAATTTCTCGCTCAAAATTCGTTGACATGCGCTCCAGGACACACCAGTCAAATTAACAAGCTCGTCAATTGTTCTGCGACGGTCTTCCATGATCAGTTTATGAATTTTGACGATGTTTTCATCCTTTCGAGGGGTTGAAGGTCGCCCTGTACGAGGCTGGTCTTCCAGTGACATTTGGTCATTCTTGAAGCGTGTAAACCACTCGTAAACTAGTGTTTTACTCATGGCAACATCTTTGTAAACTGTTCAAAGCTTAGCAACTATTTCCGCTGCCGTTCTTCCCAACAAAAATCATTTTTTACGCTGCTCCTGCTTTTCCGTCATCGTAAAAATGAACAGACAGTGTAGAGTACTTCTAAACAGATGCGAACCGTGCAACTGTGCTTCTTCCTACGACGACACCACTTGCCACATTGATGTCTGAGGGCTGCTTCATGTAGCAACTAGCGGCAAAAGCCTGAACTACTATGAGCTTGTCCCACAGATAACTATCCCGGTTACTCTTGGGTCCCCCATCGTACCTCGTACCAGGTTTAAAGCTGAAATCGGCGAGCATTTTGACCGGCAATTCCAGAGGCATGCAGGTTGTTCCGGAACAAGTGTATGTGTGTGTGACATCTCACCGTAACAGAGTCAATTGTTGTTTGAGCCGACAACACAATACGTGACCTCGCAAGTCAAGGACCTAGTGGCCGCCGGTTCCGCACTGTCTTGATAAAGGTCTCCTAGTGACAGGGACTGACACAAACACTGACAATCGAAGTCCGCACAATATATCGGTCTAGCCACGTAGCTCCAACTGCTCACGCCCTTCAATCTTCAGTACTTCAACGTTTGTGTATGTACATGTGCGTGTGTGCGTGTCGATATGTTACAACACACGTTATTGACAACTGCACTGAGCCATCTTCCGTTGGTGTGATTGGTTACCCACTCTGTGTGTGTGTGTGTGTGTGTGTGTGTGTGTGTGTGTGTGTGTGTGTGTGTGTGTGTGTTTTCAACTGAGATTGATGATGGTGTGATTTACAATGTAACGTCAAACACACACACACGCACACACACACACGCTTGGGCAGTGTGGAAGTCTACAGATATTATTGTCACAACGGCTTGACTACGCACTTCCTGTCTGTGTGTATGTGTGCTTGTGTGTTGCTTGCTGCGTTGTTTAATTTCCGACAGACTGATACGACGATAGAGTCGAGTCGGCGAGTTGAAAAACACTTGGAAAGAACAAGTACGAATATTCAGAGTTGTGCTTATTTCGACTTATCCACGCCGGGTTGGAATATGTCGTTGGCATTAACCATGGGCGTAGATCCTGGGGGGTATATATATACCCAAAACATTGGCTGGGGGTATGAATATGCAATTATATCCCCCGAGAATTCTGTTGAGTTCAGTTCATTGGGTATAATATTATCAAAATCAACATAGCAAAAATATCAGTAATGTACAAAATTTGTAATATTTGAAAAAATTGATATAATACGCATATGATGATATGATATAATATGATGATATGATATAATATGATGATAATATGATGATATGATATAATATGATGATAATATGATGATATGATATAATATGATATAAAATACGCAATAAAATTGCAATTGGGGTACGTCTTTTGTAATTGATTAGGCCAAAAATAGTTGAGGACCCCACTCAAATGACCAGCTGAATCAACTTTGAACACTAATGCATGATGGCTGTCATCCCCCGAGCCTCGATACAAATCTCGATCTACTTCATTAACAGATAATGCAATCTCGAAGTGCGGACGGGCTCGTTTTATTAGCTCCTCCTCATTTGTTGCACAAAACTGCTCATTGTGCTCTCTCCACTTTCATCTTGCCGACAACGGGAGAGTCTGAGTTGACATTTCGTCACTTGTGTATTGTATGTCACACTCAGCACTTCATACTTCTCGTTATATTTTCGATGTTTGTAGATAGACACCCCGAACACATAAATAACAATGGCTCTAGACCAGTGGTTCTTAACCTGTGAGGAATTCGCCACTGGTGGGGAACGGAAGAGTTGCCAAGTGGGAAGCTAAAGGTCGGAAAGAGGGACAAATGTGTGTTTTTATCTATTCCAATTCGTTTATTTTTGTTTTCAATGGCCTCTTGACATTTACTTTGATGTAACAACTGAATTTGTTGAATTTATCAGTGTTGTTGTGGAAAATGAAGAGATGGCTCATTAAGAAATGGGGAATCAGAGAAAATGGTTAAGAGCCACTGCTCTAGACGCACAATTCGATGAGACAATATTTATATGTGTCTGGCCGAGTTGGTATTTGCTGATCCCGACATGGTCGTAAACTCTGTCATAACATAGCGTGTTTGTTCGACATGGGACAGCTCTTGTCGTTCTCACATAATACACCACAATTTAGGAACGCCCGTGTCGGCGCTTGCGTAAGAGTGGATGGTTGCTTTTATTTGTCTCGGCATGTTGTACTCGCGTTTATCCTCTCTGGGCAGGGTCTGTGTACGATCTGGAGAAACGCACACACACACACACATACATGTTACTATACATTGACATTTTCTATTTCATACTTATTTCACTGGTGACTATCATCTGCTGAAGTTTCCTCAACTTGTCGTGTTTCAAAGCCTGAATGTTTATCGGTGATTCCGGGAGTGTTTAGTGTGTTATAACGTTGTTTACAATCAGCTGATATCTGTTGTGTACACTGCAATTGACGTGTAGGTTATTCCTTGTAACTCTATCCTGTTCCGCTCAAGTGACTGGCTGAAGTGGATCTTCTGACTTATTTGTCTTCTTTTTTGTAATGCATGAAATAGTCACTATTCTTTTTTGGCTGGTGTTTGTCGTTGTTTCATACTCACGACGCTTTGTATTCGGTTCGGAAGCCTTGCACATCGACCGAGTGGAAGTTATCGGCCAAACACTCGTAGTAGCCTATGTCCATCGGTGTGGCCGGGTCGATCTCCATCTTGGACTTGAACATTCGGTAGCCCATCCTCCACTCGTGCACCTACGCTCATGTGAAGAACACAGTTCGGCACAGAATTTATATTTTAACCAATATGTATAGTTTTTCACTGGTGTACCATCGTATGAGGCTAATACATCTATACCAGTGTAGAAACGCTCCGATAATCCTGAGAATGTTCGATAGACATTCCGAGAATACCGCATCTGTTCTGGTTTCTTGTTTTGTAGTGTCATTGAAGCCCTTGTGTACTGAAAATGTCCTCACCTTGAAAAAATTGTGGTTGTACAGCTCGATTCCGTCTTTGAACCACGTGATCTGTGGACGAGGGCGTCCTTTGGCCACACATATGAAGACAATTTTCCGTCCAAGAGTGTACTTGAGCTCGTAGTGCGACGATTTTATTATCCGTACCTGCGTCGCATTACATTTGCACTTGAATAATGAGGTATTACATTTGAATCGACTTGAAATTTCAGAAGGTCAATGGGATCTTCTCAGTTTAAAAAAAATAAGGTTAGGGTAAGGTTATCAAATATAAAAGACACATCACTATGAATCAGCAGTGATAACACCATCTGACAGACACATTGACATATGTGGGATCTAGCATTCGGATATGGATTTCGGAAAACGATGCACATTTACTAACCTTGTTTCTGTTGCGTGTGTATGCACGCGGTCGTGCCGGTCCGCTCTTGCCGAGGATCGTGAACTCATTCATGTGCTGCGGGTACTCCTTCTGTGCCGGCATCAAACGCCATACAGACGACTTCTTCCACAAGTCGCGTCCGGGCAGATGGAGTTCTTTTGACGCTGCTGCCGCCGCTGTCGATCCAGATCCTCTCTTTGTTGCTGAGATCTTGTCATCGTTACTTGCGGCACTTATCCGTGCCATCATCATCGTGACCACCGCCATTACCACTGTCCTTTCTATCTGCAACATCATCCTGAAGTCGCTTTTCGGCGGCGCAATCTTGGATGTCTGCAACGTCGCAACTGTTTCGATCGTCTTTCTACGCGACGTATATCAAGCACAATGGCGTATCTGTCGCCTTGTCTTAGTGTGTTTGTATGCGCGTTTGTCCTGGTGCCGTAACGTGTGTGCTAGTGTCAATTAGGCTTTTAACGACGTCGGAGGTGCACCAATATGCGGGTATAATGCGTCACCATTGCAACAAAGTGCATGAACGCTCAAACTCACACACACGCGGCTCTACTACTCGCCTCTACAGATTGATGTGCGCGTATGTCGATTAATTCGTTGATGTGATGCATCCGGACACACACACACACACGAGCAAGCACTTGTTGGTCTTCCTGCTACCGTCACTCTGCTTTGTGACCGACCTCCGTTTCTCTCACTTGATCGATGACATTGAAAGTATTCGACCATGTGTGCCAATTACTTGATATCATTCTTGTCTTATTCTGAACTCGCTCCTGCTTCAGCTTGCTTTCAGTTGGTGCCGATTATTCGGTAACTGTATATTGTGTGATCTTCCAGAATTGTTTGTGTGTCTATGTGCTGTATGATGTGTGTGTGTGTGTTTGGTATTCTTATATGGTGCACAACAATATGTAAGAGCTGCCACCAAGCGCCAATATTTGTGTCGAGGCTCGGGGGGATGACAGCCAGCATGCATTAGTGTTCCAAATTGGCTCAGTGGGTCAATTGTATGGGACCCTCAACAATTTTCGGTCCTATTCAATTGTAACATACAGAGCCATTGCGAGGACTTATGAGCCCCTCCCCCCGAAAGCAACACTTAGGGCCCCTCCCGAAGGCAACACTTGGGGCCCCCATTATAAATAAACCATCAAATAATGAATTTATTTATTATACATAATCACATAATACAAGCTCAGGTGAAAACATCTGAGCAAAAATGTAAAGGCTATACATAATGTAATACATTTAAATGTCATACGTGAAGCAACGGGGCCCCTCAACACTCGGGGGCCTCCCCGGCCGGGGGGTACGGGGGGCGGTTGCTACGGCTCTGATAACATACATAAGTGAATAAAAATTATATTGCATTTAACACACCTGCATACACATACACTTGTACATTGTTATTTTTTTGCTACGATGATTTTGATGACAATATATCCAATGAACTGAACTCAATTTTATTACCCAGTGGTATAATTGCATATTCATACCCTCCAGTCATTTTGTTGGGGTTATATTTATCCCTCCATACTCCTAGGATTTACGTCCATGGTGAAATGACATGATGAACTCGGCTTGAAGTAATGTTGTGTTGTACGAAAACGTTGATACATCTCATCTTCTGATACAAGAAGGCACATATTTCACTATAGTTTGGGTTTTCATAGCCTTATCTGATGTTTTACGTTAGCTTTGATCAACACTTTAATGATCGTTAGCACTGATCAACACACTCAACATAATAAGCTCGTGAATATGTTAAGTGCTATTCCGAAATGACTGCAAGTTGAGATCGACGGAAATTATGAAGACGACGAGAATTATAGAATTTAATTTTACAGTCAGATATGGATGAGACTATGCAGCCATGAGAGGGTACAACATCACACCTGGCTTATTATGATTTCTTGACGGATAATGTGTTTGTGAATACGCTGACTGCAATTCAAAAACTACTTCAAGAAGAGATTGATGGCATCGAAGACGAGTAAGAGGAAGATGAAATGAAGACAAACACTCATTACGCTGTGATAAAACGGTGCAGTCATCGGACACTGCACAATCCAACGTGACCAATTGCACTAATTCTAACGATAACAAATTTGTCAACATTTTGACGACTATTCAGGGGTTACTTCAGATCGATGTTCATTCCTATGTTCATCCACCTTGTTCATTGATCTTAATAATACTAAACTTATTTATTGTTACTATTTTGTAGTCAACTAGTATTCAAGTCTGTCTGTCGTGCGGAACAATTCATAAAACTAAGGGAATGCAAATGAAGAAATAAAATACGTAAACAATAAAAGTAATTTAATGAATATTATAGTATTTGTTATGAATAGCAATATTGTTCGAATGGAATATTTGCCTTGCGCGAGAATTCTATCATTTTTAGCGTGACAGTGCGCGTTTATTGCCCGGCAACGTAGCGCCCTCTTGAGGCAAGCGGCTGAAATGCAGGCCAATTGGCTTGAAAAGTTGAGCTGAAAAGTCAACTTCAGTTTTCGGGACCATTGTTGGCCAAGCCAACGATATAGACAAATTTGAAAATAGTCCGCATGAACGAAAACGCTCATTTCGAAGAAAAAAAATTGTAAATATGAATTTTGTATATTTTCAGAAATATTAATAGTATTATCAACATTTTCCTGAAATCGATCAACAAATTGTAGTTGAAAGATCACCAACACTATATAATGCATTCAAGTCAGTTAAAATATCAATTCTCACATATTGTGGTGCATTTTATTTTTCATTTCTGTCATGTGTTTGCCGCGGCTGGTTCGTAGAAGTGGTTGCTTGGTAATGTGGCGTGGAACACAGCGTAGCTACTGTGCTCTTGTCAGCAAGCCAGTCTGTCATAATTGGAATAATGTCTCCACATTGGAAACAGCGCCCGCCCCTTATTTATTTATCTAGTTTAAACCTTATAATGCAGGGGTTCTTAACATGGGGTGCTCACACCCCTAGAGGTTTTAAAAAATATACAGGTTAAACCCTAAAGGTTTCCAAAGTTTAGATTCTGGTTCCTAAGGATTGCGAATATTTCTGTGAAAAAAAAATTTAAAGAAAATATACCTTTTCACCTATGCTATGACCTGCAAAACTGTTGGCTTAATCCTCTTAAAGGAACGTTTTTACGTCGTTTGTATTGTTAGCTTTTTCATATAATTATCAAGAATCCAAGGGGTACGAAAACTAACCTTTTTCATCCCAGGGGCAATATGAGCATATATTTACGATTTTTTTATTGATTTTACGTCGATATGACATTCTGATAGTGTTCCGTTTTTCTGCCGCAGTTGTGTTCAAAGACATTTTGTTCCAACTTTCAGCCAGCATCGACATGTTTGTTTGTGTGCCTGTGCAGGAGCGTGTGGAACGTGCCCTATATAGCTCACTGCTACCTGGTTAAGCGCAGTGTGTTGGACAGCCACAACTACAGACCTCGCTACCAGCATGACAAACTCGACCCAGATATGACCTTCTGTGCCCATATGAGAGATGCCGTCAATATGAGACACACGCACGCACATACAAACATACGCACATACACTCACTTACAAACACACGCACATACACACATAGACACAAATTCTAACGAAAGCGCCTATCACACAAATGTGTGTGTCTGTTCAAATTATTCTTATTATTATTAATGATTTAATTCAGGTAAATCCAGTAGCATGGGAAGAGTGCAGTAGTACTATTACCACCCTGCGGTGGCCGCATGTATCCAGGAAGCGCCCAGAATATGCAGAGAGAAAGAGAGTTCGAAAAGAAAATAATAAATAAATAACAATAAATAATAAACCATCATTCGATAGACACTCCATAATGTCACTCCGCCCACGTTCCTCAATAAATAACAACAATCAACAATAGAATTATGATTCAGCGTTGAAATGTTTGATCGAAGTTCTTGTTTCATCAATATGGTGTTGTGTCTTTTTTCTCCTGTAAGTCCAGTAAGCACGATTATTATGCACTCAGTCGATTGAACGCATTCTCGCTGAACGTAGATATCTTCACATATCTTCTAATTCAACCTTTAGCACCCTAGTGTTATTTTTGGCTACAATCATGGGCGGGCTGCAAATTCTAGACAAAAATTCAAATTGCATTTGTATGTATGTGTGTGTGTGGTGTGTCTTTGTGCGTGTGTGTATGGTGTATATATGTGTGTGTGTGTGTGTGTGTGTGTGTGAGTGTGTTGATGTATGTGTGTGTGTATGGTGTATATGTATATGTGTGTGTGGTGTGTCTGTGTGCGTGTGTGTATGGTGAATATATATGTGTATGTGTGTGTGTGTGTGTGAGTATGTTGATGTATGTGTGTGAGTGTGTTGATGTATGTGTGTGTGTGTGTGTGTGTGGTTTTAGGGCAAGTATATGTACGTGAGTAACATGCACGATTTCGGTCATTTGATCAACGCTGACACGTTCACCACCCACCGGCTTCACAATGAACTGTGGCAGATTGGCGACAACACGCTCGACTGGCAGCGGCGCTACATCCACGCGCAGTACTGGGACACGCTGCAGCCACACGCCCGTCCAGAAATGGTCAGTGGAAAAGCGCCCGCGATCGGCGGCTCGAATCCGGGCGGCGGAAAAGTTTTAACTTCAAGATTTTCTCTAACGTGCATTTTAGTGTGTCGCTCTTGTATAGAATGGTGTTTAGTGATTTAGGCGATCTCTTTTCACGTCTCACGTTCTGATACGTCTTCCATCTTCGTCACGTCACAGTATATATAGAGGGCGTAGTTCTGTGGGATGTATTTATCTTTATAAACAAGGTTTCTATTGAATAGCATTTATTTTGTCAATGACATTGGTT
Source organism: Sacculina carcini (assembly GCA_916048095.2). Taxonomy (NCBI): domain Eukaryota; kingdom Metazoa; phylum Arthropoda; class Thecostraca; family Sacculinidae; genus Sacculina; species Sacculina carcini. The sequence goes on along the minus strand of OU696581.1, from coordinate 2,795,188 downwards.
TCCTATTGTATTCTACCACTTTTCCATTGTGCATTTGTTTTAAAAATGTTGGCATGTATATGTGTTTGCATGTGATGTGTGTGTGTGTGTGTGTGTGTCATACTGTCAGCCTTGTCCGGATGTGTTTCGTGTGCCTGTGGCCAGTGAGCGCTTCTGTCGTGAACTGATCAACTCGTGTGAACACCACGGCAAATGGTCGAGTGGCTCCAACCAGGCAAGCAGCTGTATATCTCCCTCATCCTCTCTCTCTCTCTCTCTCTGTCTTATTTCACGATGTTAGCACTCTTTCTGAACAATGTTTTTCTCGTGTGTGTCTGTGTGTATGTGTGTGTGTTTTTTACGTCACAAATCTTTCACGCGCTGTTTGTTGTGCTGTTTTTTATTTTGTTTTCAAGTTATTTATTATTTTGTTTTGTTTTTATTCAACCAACCAACCTGCCGGGCAAAATACCAGAAACACTTTTGGAGCGGAATAATGTCACAATTGTAGATATCATCAATCGTAAATAGATTATTATGCCAAAATTTATCATACACACTGGCACTGACACACGGGCGCGCCGGCGTGTGGTTCGTTTGCGACGCACACAGGACGAGCGACTGACTGGCGGCTACGAGAACGTGCCGACGCGCGACATTCACATGAAACAGCTGGGATTTGAGCGCGAGTGGCTGCAATTCCTGCAGCGCTACGTTCGCCCGCTACAAGAGAAAGTGTTTGCTGGCTACTCGAGCGATGTGAGTGATGGTGCGATGTAGTTGTCACTTGCAAATTCGTGCAGTCTCAAGTGTCCTACGAAATGCTACCTCAGGGATATGCGGTGTATCGGTGTATGTGTGGGGGCGCCTCTCTCTCTATCATCTCTCTCAACATCTTATCAGCGTAACGGGTGTTGTGGATGTGTGTCTCTGTTAATGCTTGAAGAATGGTTTCTGCTTGTAGCGGGATGTTTATGGTGGGTTTCCCCGCATAAATCGCATATACAAATGTGTGTATACTCACTAGTTGTACTCACTAGTTGTAGTGTACAGGAGATGAGCAAGACTGTCAGACTGTGCTGTCTCCGAACCCACTGTTTTCTGTCTAATCTACGCTTCAATTGCCAATACTGCTTGATTCCACTACACATCCTTTTCCAGACTATTGCAAATGTGGACACATCTATTTGGGAAACTATAGTTTATTATATCCCTAACCACTCTGATTTGTCCTAGGATTTTATTGTGTCCTCTTCAATCTCTCTCTCTCTCCCTCTCTCTTTCTCTGACTCCAAACTGCCCAACCTTTTCTATCCAGTTTGTCTTTGCCAATACTGTGCCTATTTAGGCGTTGATTAAATCACCCCTTAATCTTTGCTTCGCGAATACAGATAACTCAACAACCTATGTGTGTATTTGTGTGTGTGTGTGTTTGTGTGCTTGTGTGAATGAGTGAAGACGACGCCGCCCAATGCTATCATGAACTTTGTCGTGCGTTATCGGCCCGACGAACAGCCAGCGTTGCGACCGCACAATGACGCGTCCACATACACTGTCAACATGGCGCTCAACACGCCCGGACGAGACTTTCAGGTACGGCCTCGAGTAGCAACAACCAAGCACGACAAGACTCATGTTTATTTAACCCCTCGAGTGTGAGTGTGTGTGTGTGTGTCTCACCCAGTTGTAGTCAACAGAAAGGAGTCAAAATCTCGCCAGTCCCGTCTTCCAATTATCAGACAATTTTTTCTAAATCATTTCACAATTATTTGGTGTGTTATGTTTGCCGGTAATTCATGGTACACTGTCTTATACTTCTATTTGGACAGCTGGCTTTTTACACGTCTCTGAAATAAAAACGCGTATGTGTGTGTGTGTATGTATGTGTATGTGTGTGTGTGTGTGTGTGTGTGTGCAGGGCGGTGGTGCGCGCTATTTGCGCTACAACTGTTCAGTGTTGGACAGTCAGCCAGGCTGGATGATGCTGCATCCCGGCCGTCTCACACATCACCACGAAGGACTGCCCACAACTGCAGGCACACGCTACATCATGGTCTCATTTGTCGATCCCTAGCCGACCTCTCCCTTCCTCTGTCTCTCCCTCTCTCTCTCTTGGTCATCTCCTTCATTTGTTCTGTCCTCATATAGTTGGTTGTTTTTTGTGCCCATGCTTAGCATGTTGTATTTTACGCGACTAAGGCCGTGCACTCAAAGCATGTCACGTCTATTTTTCATTTATTCTATCTGATCTTGTGTGTATGAGCATAAGCACACACGCTGTGTGGAAATTATCCTATGAGCTTCGCTTTGCCAGCACAACATTGGTGTGTGTGTGTGTGTGTGCGTGTTGTATAGTGTTTTCAATGGGCATGTGTTACCGGCAGATTTTACGATACGAAGCAGTGTGTGTGTGTGTGTTGTGTTGTTTATTGAGCGTATAGCGTTTGTTCAATAATTATCCTCATGCGTACACATATTAGCATTATTATACACGGTACTATCTGAAGCGGATCCAGGTGTTTACAAGTGGTTTGGCGCACTTTTTATTGGCCAGTGGGAATTTAATTTCCTATGCAACGTAAATTGCCTATTTTTGGCCTACAATGTGCCAATTATTTCATTGAGCTGCGTTTTTGTCATTTTTTACCGGTTATGGTTGGGCTAACGTTGTTTAAACTTGCTGTTGTTGTGCGCTTTTAACACAGCAAATTTTTGTATTTATTTTTCAAAATACCGTCTACTGAGTGTGTGATTTGTGTGTGTGTGTGTGTTTTGTCTGATAACTCAGAGTGGTTGCTAGTTTTTAACACCGAGAGCTTAATGAGTAATAACTGGAGGAGTATTATTGTGTCGGCGGCAACCTACCAAATCTGCTCATACAAGCTATTATATTGTTTCTATTCTAAAATCATTCTTTTTTATGAAAACTTAAGTGGTTATTTGTTTGTTGAGTGCGGTGTTTGTATATGTGTGTGTGTGTGTGTGATTGTGGATGACTTCTTGCACAATACATCTTCGTTCAACAATAGACACGATATTTCACACAAAAGTATCTGTTTCGCCTTATTTTTCCAACAAGGTTGGTGGACCACTTCGCAAAAAACTCCCTAAGCTGTTTTCAAGTCAAAGAAAAATGATCACCACATGGTCTCACCAGTATATGCAAACAATTTTACAAAAAATACCGTCGTTCAAAGAGACAGTACAAATTCTCATCCGTTGTGGGTCCATCTCGAGGCCCAGTTCTGCTGCTAGATAATGCGGCGTTTCCGGAACACGCCATGCTAGTACCGGGACGTGAATAACTGCTGTTCATCACAATACTCCTTCTCTTTTCCGGGAGATCCTTCAACCACACTACTCCTGCCGTTCACTAAAAGAACACACATCGCCACAATTACTCGGAGTGCGGATCCACTTTGCGTAGCTATCCGGAGGCACTAATACGGGAGTCGAGATTCTCAATAGAGCATTCCCGAGTTGAACGGAGGACGGTAGAAGAAGACGTTGGGGTTTGAAGATCGCGGCACCGCCCTGTCAGCCACTGCTCCCGCGCGACAGCGGGATTTCAGATGGTCGATCGTGTTGTACGTGTTGTCCTCTTGTCTGATGTAGCCTGCAACAAAGTGATAAGATCGTTTGATTCAGTGACGTGGCTGCTGGGAAAATACGTTACACCCATTCCATTTCAAATAGTTTTGCTGAGATTCAAAATTGTGTGTTTGTGGTTTGAGTTATTGTAAGTGCTTGGATCTAGAATAATGGATGACCACTAGAGTCTGCAGAGCGAAAGAGGGTTTCTCCTGGGATTCAACCAGTGCCAATGTGAAATGTCAATGATTTCTCATTTTTACAGGTCCATATTGTCAAAATTGAAATGTTATTATGAAATTGAAATGTTTACTTTACTATGTTCATATGGTAATGCTGCGTGAATTATAGGATTAGTACTATAAATTGAAAGTAAACTATAAACAATACTAGAATAATTACACCCTAGCAGACTATTCACATATCACTGCGTATTCTCCCTGCCTCACACATCAGCGCATAAAACCGGAGCACACCTCAACAAACACAGTCGAGCGTAAAGAAAGAGCACATTGGTCTGGAGCGGCGACAACTCCAGATTATCAGATAACAACTGCCTTCACAGCATTCACACACTGACACACACACACACACACACACACGCGCGCGCGGGTATACATGAGCCCTCATGTCGACGCAGTGACCAGCGCTTTGTGGACGAGGGTTCGCTCGAGCCACGCGATCTGGCTGGCGGTCGTTTCTCACCGTGTCGGCCATATATCACTCAAGAGGAGCACTCTTGCAGAGCGACGTGGATGCCAGACAATGGCTCGTGGAGCAGCGTCTCGCGCACGAGAGCGTATGAGCAGGGCGTAGTCGCCGGTGGTTTGGCGCGGCAAAAAACGGCTTCAGTTTCACACAGTGTGGATATTGGTGTGAATTAGTGTTGGCAGACAAGTGTTAGGGTGTCGGAAAAAAAATCAATATATTTTGTTTTAGCGATCCGTGGGAGATATTGCCTACGGTTCTTGTTCGTTTCATTGGAGATGGCCATATGTGAGACATTGTCAAGCTTTTTTGCGTAAAGCCGTTCATCGCAGACTCGTATGGGTAAATTCGGCCAATAAAATGTTAGTGCCGAAGCGGAAGTGAGCTCACAAAAACAGGCTTATTCGTGGACGTTTCATTTCTGCGGAACAGCAATGAAAAAACGTGTTTTACAATACCTTTGTGTGGTTTAACACTCACGTTTCTCTCATACAAATCTTGCAATAAAGCAAGTGGTCGATATTACACGCACCCGACTCCTTCATCCGAGCCAGTGGCGGCGCCGGGGGGGGCTTAAGACCCCCAAAAATCCTGACGATGAATATTTCGAGTGCTGCTCATGTTTCGTGGGGTGATCATATGTTGGGTTGTTTTTGTAAAATGTGTCAAATGTCCGGGGTTTGTATAGCTTGAATAGTTGAATTTGATATGTTCCATCTGCTAGAGTGTAATGGTTTGGTCCGTGCCTAAAAAATAGCAATCAAAACATTTGTCAATGGTGTATAGAAAGGTAAAATTTTAATTAAAACTTCCATGTTTCGTCCCTCGCGCAAGTCCCATCATTTTAGAGATTCGGAATATGGTCGCTTTTGTTCCGGCCAGCCCCGCATCTTTAAATCCAGCTTCCAGCCTCCTCTCAACTCCCCACCGAGAAAATCCTTGCTCCGCCACTGATCCCAGCTAATATAGCATATGACTTGGTTAAGCCTCACACAACACAAGCAATAATACAATAATATGTACAAATGTAAAGGGATTATTTGGCGCTATATCAAATACGTGTTTGTTTGTGTGTTTGTTTGTTTTATTAAACACGCATTTGAGATTGTTTATTATCACCTGTCTGCATTACTATGCACGTAAATCGCATACAACACGGAGATCAGTTTTTTATATAGAACTTTTTTATATGAAGATCAGTTTTTTTATAAGAACAAGTCCCTAGGTGCTCGAATCTGGTAATATTCCAACAATTGAGTGATCGTTCGGCAACTTATTAATTCCCCAGTTGTTTTTGCTGTTAATGATATTTTTTAAGAAATATTTCATTTCATTTTATCCAATCAATTTCGTACGTTACCGAAGATATCTATGTATTTATCTCGCGATTTTTACTGCCTTCATTGAATATCACTAACTAGCCACTCTGCAGGAGGAGAGCAGAAACAAAAGACACTTGTTGGACAAAAGTCTTACAAATTTAGCTTTAGCAATTTCAGCATGCTTTACTAGTTCCTAATTTGTCAACTCAATGCGTCAACAAAAGCATAAAATAATGACACAGAAAATTTCGGCAACAAATTTGAATGCAATGATGATCAATTGATCTGATCGAATGACGCGCTAGAACTATTTTTCAAGAAGCGGAACACGACAAAAGAGGTCGGTGATTAATAACACTCAAGTTTTCCACGAACGTAATCACAAAATGCGACAGTTCAAACGCGCCAATAGCTCAATGTCAAGGATGCATAGCAGTGATATAACTGATGCTGGGGATGAGCGACCCCAGGAAACACTTTCAAGGGGTGATGATGAATAGTGGTTCGTGAAGGAGCCGATTTAAGACACAAACTTTAAGTTGGAGACTACCCTGGTGTACCCATGTTTCGAAACATGTTCAATTGTATGACATAATTGTAATTGTATTGACATAATTGTAATTGTATTGACATAATTGTAATTGTATTGACATAATTGTAATTGTATTGACATAATTGTAATTGTATTGACATAATTGTAATTGTATTGACATAATTGTAATTGTATTGACATAATTGTAATTGTATTGACATAATTGTAATTGTATTGACATAATTGTAATTGTATTGACATAATTGTAATTGTATTGACATAATTGTAATTGTATCGACATAATTGTATGACATTTAGCCGATCAAATTGGACCTTAAGAATTTTAAATCGACCAGTAAATCGACCTTTAAATCGACCTTTAAAATCAGACACTTAAATCGACCCACACAGTGACGCCGCCAGGATTTTTCCTGTGGGAGGTTAAGGAAAAGATACGGGGGCTGGCGAAACATTAGAGACTACACTCAAAATATTCATGGTCATCACTTTTGTGGGGCTTAGGGGGGCTTGGCATACTTGTTGGGCCTTCAGTCACTCCAAGGCTGCCTGGCGCCGCCACTGCATACACATCAAATAGAATTTGAATTTGAACGCAAATGTATGAATAATGCATGAATTTGTAGTTGTCCGCATGTTATTTTGTGTGTGTGTGTGTGTGTGTGCGGTGCTTTCATGTTAATGTTTATATTTTCCCGTCTTCGTTGTAGGTTGCCGCACTTGTGTCCCTGGATGAGCGCTATACAAATAAATGAATGAATGAATGAATATACAACACAATGATGTAGAGCAGGGTTTCCCAAACTAGGGGAGCGCCACCCTAGGGGGGCGCGTGGGGGATACAAGGGGGCGTAAAGTCATCTGCTCAAAATAGTCTTTAATTAGAATAATATAATAATTCAAAGGACAAATATCTGTTATTACATACATGCAGAGTATAATTATAGCAGTTACTCCATCCGTTTCTGTTCTATTTACACGTAAATATACGTAAGAATCACTTCATATGAAAAGAGGCACTGGGGTGTGCTGGTCTACTGGAAGCAAAAAGGGGGCGTCAGGTAAGATAGTTTGGGAACCACTGATGTATAGCAACATGTACATGGAGACACGTATATGTCTTAATTCCGTCGCATACATGCACTACATGCACTGACATGACACGTCGCTACATGTACTGACAAGTCCTCAATCAAACGTGCTCGTGCCAAAGCGTGTTGTTCAAACTGCCGTGTAGATGGCGCTGAGTTGCATGTTGAAGTGGTGAAACTCAAATTCAACAAGTACTCCCTACATTGTAATATCAAAATGACTTTATTCATTGTTGGAGAAATGTTATAAATACAAAAAATGAAACAATTTTGTAAAAAAATGTAATTGTTGTTGAGTTATATGAGTATATTGAGAGATGAACACTTTATATTTTTTTAGGTAAGCCGATATTAGTAAGCTTTAAAGGACGACTAAGTGTACCAGCTACGGTTGTACATATGAAAAAATTGGAACTATACAGAGAAGATTAGCATGGCCCCTGCGCAAGGATGACACGCAAAATCGTGAAGCGTTCCAACTTTTTTCCTGCGCTGATACGATCAAAGCTCTTGTTCGATATTATTTTGGCCGAAACTTCAACCTCATTTTGTTGAAGCCCGTTCAGAAGTTCGTTTTCTTAATTTCCCATATACCACTATATTCACTACCTGATCCTCATATTGTAACCAAGGCAATGCATATTTTTATTTGATATATTCACTGATATCGCAACCGGAAAGCTGAAGTAAACGAACGTCGTTTCTCAGCAGCCAACTGTATCACCGTTAATATTATTCTTATGCATATCCATTGCCGGCTGCACTTCGGTCGCGGCTGTTTCGTGCAGTCAACGCCATCGCACAAGCAAGCGAGCAAGAGGCAAGGATACAGCAAAAACAGAGCAGGACACAGAAAGATAGGCAGCAGCGAGCCTAGGGGCGCCCGCTTGCCATGGACCCGCTCGACGGCGCACATAATTAATGACCACTTTATCGAATTACGCCGTCGGTAAACACCACTACCATCCACGGTCACCTCAGCTGGTATTTTAACGTACGCTCT
>OU696581.1:2719444-2784444 GCA_916048095.2 Sacculina carcini | reverse complement strand
CTGACACGACACCACTGACACAACACCACTGACACGCCAACACTGACACGACACCACTGACACGACACCACTAACACGACACCACTGACACGACACCACTGACACGACACCACTGACACGACATCACTGACACGACACCACTGACACAACACCACTGACACGACACCACTGACACGCCGCCACTGACACGACACCACTGACACGACACCACTGACACGACACCACTGACACGCCACCACTGACACGACACCACTGACACGACACCACTGACACGACACCACTGGAACGACACCACTGACACGACACCACTGACACGACACCACTGACACGACACCACTGACACGACACCACTGACACGACACCACTGGCACGACACCACTGACACGACACCACTGACACGACACCACTGACACGACACCACTGACACGACACCACTGACACGACACCACTGACACGCCACCACTGACACGCCACCACTGACACGCCACCACTGACACGCCACCACTGACACGCCACCACTGACACGACACCACTGACACGACATCACTGACACGACATCACTGACACGACATCACTGGCACGACACCACTGACACGACACCAATGGCGGACCGTTGGGTCATCAAGGGCTCATCATGTGTGCGTGTGCAATTGTCGCTGCACAAAAAGTTTGTGTTTCGGCGGCAATTGTGGCGCACACGGCAATTGTCAGCCGCACGTGCAACCAATACACCCACACAAACACACACACACACACACACACACACACACACACACATGGAGACGGTGAAATGCCGGCAGGCAGCGCAACAGTTACACACGGGCCAATGATAATTTCAACCCGACCAAATACCGCTCAACACGCACACTCCCCATGCTGTGTGTGTGTGTGTGTATGTGTGTGTATGTGTTTGTGTGGGTGTAGGTGGGGAGTACTACAATATTGCCCTATGAACATATTAGCCGCCAACGCCCGCATACTCCCATACTCTGCAATAGGGCAATATGTTCACCTCGGCCAGTGTAGTGCCAAAGGCGTATCAAGAGCGGTGAGTGCGACTGCGGCGTGTGGCCAATGGTCTAGACTAAGTGTGTAAGGATTCAAGAACATTAAAAACGCTAATTTATTAAAAACGCTTATAAAACGCACACAAACTTTCTATATTTTTCATAGATTTTAGGTTAGGTTAGGTTTAGCTGGTTAGGTTAGGTTAGGCTCAGTTAGGTTAGGTTAGGACTGAAATAAATTCGTTAAATCAAATTTTCTAAATCTAATCTTCTTGATTTCTGGCACCTGTAGCCTCAGCCTGTGGCCAATATGTTCACTTTTCATGTGATGTCAGTTGTTTTCAACACAACGCACAAGTCTCAATACAACAGGTAGCTAGCACCTAATATACTATGTAGTTGTTTGTTAGATTAGGTCAGGTTAGATAACTGAGTCTTGTATGTGTGCGTGTGAGTATGCGTGTGTATGCATACAGCTGTATATAAACAAATCTCTATCGGGTCGTTGGTTTTTGTATTTCAACCAAGGGACTGAACGTAAAATGGGTTAGTCACAAATTGCCTCATATTGTTTCTCTTCTCTAGACAACCAATTGTTGTTACGGTTCAAAACCGTAGATCAGTTGATACAAGTAGGATACAGCGGTGTTTGTCAACATTTTTTGCCATGGCTCCCTTCAACACAATGCGAGTCTCTGTGACCCCCCCAAAATATTAGTTGTCCCCCTAGAAATCCTCGTGGCCCCTTATGCACATGGATTGTCATATATCTTTCGTTGATAGTGAGAAAATATGGTGGCCCCCCATTATTTAAATTCAGTGCTATGACCCCCAAAAGTAATCCCATGGCCCCCAAGGCGGTCGTATGGCCACGTTGAGAAACACTGGGGTACAGTATGACTATACTGACAATGTAGACATCAACTCGGCTTCAGTTGAGAGCGGCAAACATTTCCAGGCTCAGCGAGGATTTGAACACTGAGCAAATGGCATTCGTTCTTGAACGAAGATTCCACTTGTGAAGTGAACAATCTTGATAACGCCGTAATCTGGAGCCTTCGAGCATTTGCCTTCGGATTTGCATTGAATTCGCTTATCAGTTCAATAACACCGGCCTTGCATTTGCCTTTCGCTCTTACCTCGCTTGGCATTGCAAGTATGTCCTTGGCTTTTGATTGCAACGAAACAGATTTTCGTTCGGAATATGAATCCTTTCGTCTTACTTGATGCAAAAATTAAGGTCACATTATAGTTGACAGTATGTTTACGTGTGCTTGTGTGTATGTTTGTGTGTGTGTATTTGTGAGTGTGCTCGTATATGTTCATGCCAGCGCATGAGGCATCACTATTCCTGTACCGAATTCAAACACAGGCAATCCTTGTTTTGCCAAGTCTGTTCTCCTACAGCCAACACTACGATGAACCAGCAGCAACAATTCGCACCAGAAGGCGGTAGGCCGCATATCGTGAGCTGTGAGCACGTCTGCGCAGTGCGCAGCACGTGACTGGTGGAGCGCACCACTTGCGGCGATGCTGGCATGCACTTTTATCCTTATTCCAGCCGCCATAAACAGTTCACTGAACTGTTCAGCGTCTTGCTAATTTCGCCCGCGGCCAATTGTCGGGCACGAACCACTGTTCCACCGTATGCGGCCGCCCAGCCACCAAGATGCCATGAAAATCGTAATGACCACGCACAGATCGCAATCCAGTTTGGTGTCAGCGGACAAACTTGTTCCTATTCAGTCCAGCAAGACAAGATCCTACCAGATCCCTGCTAAATCCAGCCCCAATAAGTGGTGTGACGATGAAGCTATGAGCCCTGTCTTAATGAGTCCAGCCCAGCTACTGGGCTGGGCACACTCGGTTCAGCCACTGGGTCGAATATGCCGGATCATACACTAATGTGAAGCATGCACTTCTGCCCAGGTTCTCGTTACGCAGCGATACACTAAGCTGTCTGTGACTGAAGCTTTGTACAGTAACTGTAACTGTAAAATTGTGAACTGGGAGTTTTCAAGCTCATCGGGTTTGATGGTATGCTGTCGATCAACTCACGCCTCATCTCTCCCATTGGAAATCATTCAAGTTGATAACACTTATTCAACCAAAGCGTTCAACACTCGAACTAACAAAAGGGTTTTTCAATATTACCCCAATACCGTTAGGTGTAGGTTTTGGATCGTCTGACGTGTGTATTTTTTTATTTTTTTTATTCGGATAAATTGAAATAAAAACGTTGTGCAGAGGCACCAACGTGTGTATGTGTGTGTGTGTGTATGTGTGTGTATATGTGTGTACGTGACGTGTGTATGTGTGTGTGTGTGTGTGTGTGTGTGTGTGTGTTTGCTACGTTCGCTTGCATAACCATGTACACACATGCCTAATTGAAAAGGAGTTTCATGTGAATTAGTTCGTGAACCACGAGTTACACAGCTCAGGCTGGTCACACATATCACATTGGCGATTCAAGCACACACACACACACACACACAAGCACACACACACACACACACATACACGCACACAGCAATGCGCATGTGTTTTAACAGATGAGCGATCATTAATCGCCGACTGTGTGTGTGTGTGTGTGTGTGCGTGTCGAGTCACACACTCCAATGCGTTAATTGGCTATTGAAAGCCAGCCACTCAATCAGCCGCACACTCCTTTGATAACGCGTGCACGTGTGTGTGTGTGTGTGTGTGTGTATGTATGTATGTGTGTGCATGTGCGTGTTGGGCATAGGATGAGCAACCGGTTGGTGCATGGGGCCGCGTGAAAAACCTGTCCCTGCATCAGTGTCTGATCATGGCCATGGTGTAGCGTCACATTGCCAATCAGACAAGCGTGCGTGCGATGAGTAAAAACTTCGTCAAACACTGATTGTCCTAAGCTGTCTAGCTGTCCACGCGATTATCTCTGCCCAACATGTCCATGTGTCTATGTCTGCGTGTATGTATGTCTCTATGTGTCTGTATGTGTGTGTGTGTGAGTGTGTGTGTGTGTTTACTTGAACACCACGCGGTGGGGGATCATGGGCTACAGATAGTGAAAGCCGCATAATCTTCATTCAGAGTGCATACAGTTCGAATGTCTTAATTCAACAGCTACTTTTCACAAGAGTAGGAAAAATCGTGTGAACGCCACGATTTGTTCTAGCAAGTTTTAATCGCACGTGGCAATCATCACGACCTTCCCTTCCCAACAATCCATAATCCCGTGAATCTCATTAGATGCGCTCGCAAGAATTCGCAATCAGCTCATCTTGTCAATGGCTTGATGGACGCGATGCAGAATGAGTTACTCTGCATGTTACGTTAATATATTCGGCGTATTGTGCATATTCCACTAATTGTAAGAATTCAACTCATAGGAGCTTAGAACAACGGGAAACTTGTACACAAATTGGATATTTACATTCGCTCTTTGGTATTCGGGTGTGATTTTTATGTTCTTTGGACTGGCCGACAATTTACTTTCAAATTGTTCCATTTTCCCACACACACACACACACACACACACACACACACACACACAACGTTGTGTTGAGTTGTACGCTTCGAGGACCAAGAAAGGTTCAGCTTCTAACAACATCCTCTCCCAACATCGTAAATATAAGGTGATAAATGCGAATAATCAGAGATGAATGCATGATACAACTAATGCACGTTTCCTTCCTACCAAAGTATGACATCATAAGTTGATACATTCATAATATATGAGACGAAATATAAAAAAACACATTGACAAAGAGAGAAAACTGAAAGGACGTATATTCTATGATTTTGTTCATTAATTCGTGGAACAAGATTTCGACATGGGTGCAAATGTATGATAGAACTGGTGTATGATACAATCTTGACGGCTCTAACAACTACGAGCTGACCGACTGACTGATGTTTACAACCGAACGTCTGCCGTTCCAGCCAAACACGCCACGAGAATGGAACACCCACGTGCTTGACTGACCAGGAATTCGACAGACATCAGATCTCTCCTTGTTGCCACAATGAGGCGCGGCTGTCGCTGGCAGCCTCAACATGAAAACAGTCACCAGCAGGAAAAACAAACGCACTCTTAATGTGAAAATTTCGCGCGACTAACAAAAACGCTCACGCTGTGCTCGTAAATGCTACCCGTCAACTGACACACACACACACACACACACACACACACACACACACACACACACACACACACACACACACACACACACACACACACAACACACACTCACAAGCGCGTGCTGTGCTGATTGCGCTGAGTTTCAAGGGTTTGGCCCACCGGCCTTCGTGCGTGCAAAGGAAATTGATTAATTTGTTTAAATTGATTTTTAATAACAATAAAATCATCAACTCTACCATTAAAATAAACTTATAGATTTGTAATATTAGGCACATGTCGCAGCCCTAAAACCAGCCATCGACCGTCGGAACTCATGTATAGATTAAATAACAAGGGGTGTAGATACCAAAGAGTGAATGTTAAAACTTAGTTTTAAAACAAAGGTTTAAAACAAAGTGCCATCGATTACAACAAATTACGATACAAAAATTCATTTACAAGAGGAATTCTGAAAGTGCGTGCAATTTATTAACCCGTTCTTTAGCAGGCATGGAATATATGCTTGCAGAAATAGAAAAAATGTATATCGCTGGAATTATATATACTGAATTCTAGACTGTGCTTGATATGAAGGGACAGTCAGGGCAGATGGAATCAGCATGTAACAACAAGACATTCAGCAATTTTCCGTACCTCTCGCCACATTTACACCGCTCTTCCCGCTCATATCTTAGTTTTTTGCGTCTAGCAGACGCGCTCCATTGCGTCCAGTTTGCTTGCTGGCTTGTACACGGGATGAGGTCGTATCGTCGTTGGTGGGCCTGTTTTTGTCTTGAACCGGTATGGCACTCCGCCACACCGACATCAACACAATCCTAGCACGTCCTCGCCATTGTCCTCCCATACTCTCGCTTCCCTCTCTGTCTTTCATGCGTCACGTGCGTAAATGGCCTCCAATTTACCCGCTGCTTGTGCACGAATTTCGTCCGTTTTCCTCGGCCTGCATCGGTGCCAATATGTTGTCAACGCAACACGTCAAATTACAGAATAAATCCGATTAGTATACACACCAAATTATGTCCAGTGTACGCACCAAATTATGTCCAGGGGCGGATCCAGACATGTTGATATGGAAGGAACGGGTGAAGCACGGATTGTATGTGACCAACATGCATTGAGTCCCGAATCAGTTCCAGCATACGTGCTACAAGAACTTCAATTGTTGCACTGAAATGCTATGAAATTCGATTTTTATAGTGCTGAAATTGGTTGCATTTCTTGGCCAACTTGACGTGTAAGAATATACTTCCAGTGGTCGTCGGCAAGGCCGCTAATGATAACGTCACATGTTTCCTACACACTAGGTAAACACGATGAGGAAGTTAGTAGGTTTCATCAAGATTAAGCTCAATGGCAAATACGCACCAATGTCAAGCATCAATGGTGTTTCAACGTAGAAGCCACATTGTCCAGAACATGTTCAGCACTCTCCAAAAACGCCTCCCGTGATTGCACCACAGCTACGGTAACGAATAGCAAATACAACGAGCGCTTTCACCTGTTCAGTGGCCAACTGCATCCGACTGATCATGACGTCACGCCGCCAATCTCTCCACAAACATTCCAATAAACCATTTTAACAACTTGTCGTGCGCGCTTGCATGCATTCAGTGGCGGTGAGTGTCTCTGCGTCTACATTGGCCGTAGAGTGAAGCGAAGAGAGAGAGCCGGAGAACAGAGAGAGAAAATAAGATAAGAGAGAGGGCCGATTTGGAGTGGACTAACTGCGACTCACCTGAGCAGCGCGGAATCACGTAGGGACTGTTGAGTTGTGCTGGCTGCAACAACGGATGTTTCCGCCACAGATCTGCAACACACGAGTGCGATCAAAACCATCACCATTAGCTGCTGTACACACGCCACCAGCACTCCCAGTGTTCAATACACACTCCCCATGTTCATTAACCCGGCCGTAGAACCAGAAAACATCATCATTCAATGTATGAATGATAAACATTGAACAACTGGCCTAACTCGTGTTGATAGTGCATTGCAAATTGTTCTGCAAGGGAGTAGATTTGTGTCGAGGCTTCGGGGGGATGACAGCCATCATGCATTAGTGTTCAACGATGGCCCAATTGGTCAATCGCATGGGACCCTCAACCATTTTGTGACTATTCAATTACAACACACATATCTCAATGAAAAGTATATTGCATAGAATTGCATACACACACACACACACACACACTTGTCGTGTACTGTTACTTTTTTCCTATGCTGATTTTGATGATACCCAATTAATTGAACTCAGCGGAATTATGTGGGGTATAATTGCATATTATACCCCACATGGGGTACACCCATGGTGTTCTGAGGCAGATTTTGTTAGTATGTGTGTTATTCGTTCCTGTAAAACGCTCTTTGGAATAATTATTTTGCAGTTCTACGGCCTGATTATTAGATTATTGAGCGACATTGCAGTGCAGTGCAGACAGGCAGACGGGTGTATTTGTGAGTGCTCGATGGATCGGCAGTAGCAGGCGGGTGTCTGTGAGCGGATCAGTGCGGTGAACTAGCGAGTGCAAGTGTACAAGTGTCTCAAGCACGAATATTGACTCATTAGTCAACCTGTGGGCAACTTCTTACTGCCGTCGAAAGGTCGCAATCAACAAATAAGCAATGATTGGTCGGGCAGAACTGAACAACTGACAATTTGCACAGCGCCAATTTCAAGGAAGAATTAATTTCTGAGACGCACACGTCATGACAATGCAAATACAAAATACAAAATAGTTACTGGATCGACTTGGACGATGACAGCGGTGTTGAGCAATGGTGGTTGAACTCAAGTTCTAGGACAGAGTCGCTTATTTAATCCTTATCTAGTTTCTTGTTGTTTTTGCGTTTCCATAATATTTTAATCAGTATTTTGCACGATTGTATTTATACACTTTTTTCTAGCCTATTGATTTGATTATTTAATTCGATTAATCGTTTATTTATTTTGCTTCTATCTTCATCAGCTTTCATCCTACTGACTAGAAACTTTACTTTTCGAACTCTCTTTCTCTCTACATCCTTATGGCGCTTCCGGTACTTGGGGCCGCCGCAGGGTGGTAATAGTGCACTTGCACTCTTCCCATGCTACTGGATTTGCCTGTAATTAATAATATTGATAATAATAATAATAATTGCTGGGATCAAGTGAAACTCAGCGGTGCCAAATATGTAATGCTTTTCAACTGCTACCACACAATACTTTGCATATCAAGTTTCATTGCGCTCATTGAATTGTTGGTTGGCGATATGGCGCCGGGTACAGATACGCTGGCTATCCGGCGACTACCATTGGCTGCCCAGTTATCTGATCGATGGAACTGCGCGCGCCAGCAACTGCTGTTTGGGGAGACGCCTGTTAATCGAGAGGAGAGGCACACCATGCGGTCGACCACACCCCAACTCACACACCACCACCAATATGCGATGCACACCGGCGCAATTGCGCTTTTGTTTCGCTCGCGCTCTTGCACGCGCAGTCGCGCACAACGACACCAACACACCACTTTTTGCCCGCCTGGCTACACTGGTTTGCGTGTATGCATGAGTGTGTGTGTGTGTGTGTGTGTTTGTGCCACTTGCATACACACTGACACAGGCGCGCACGAGCTCATTCTCACAATTGCGCCGGCCAAATGTGATGGGCAGATGCCGTACCGCCCTGTTCAGATACAATCTACATACTCTCACCGGCGTGCACTGTAAGTGCTCGCCCTTACACACGCACGCACACACACACACACACACACACACACATGAACACACGCACAGAGATAGTACCACAAACGTAAATACAACACTTTGGACCAGTGACAGCGCCAGGAGTGGGTGAAGCCCCCTAAAAATCTACCAATCTATCAATTCCACTCCACGAGTCCACCAAAAAAATCCTGACCATAAAAATTTCGATAGCAGATTCTCATGTTTCGCCGAGTCCCCACATATTTTTCCTTAGCGCCCTATCGGAAAAACCCTGACGCCGCCACTGGTTTGCACGTTCATAGCCCCAACAAAATCCTATAACAGATGAAATACATCGAGAAGAACATATTGCCGATGCCACAGTAGACGAGGCGGGTTGATGTGGTAAACAAAGTACCAAGTATTGGAACGGCGCTACACACACACATACACACACACACGTATTGGCAAACAGGATGGGAGAACTTTGTTGGTTGTGTGACCGTGTCAAAGCATCACTATCAAGCACCATGTGACAGCTATCAATTACGCTGTCGTATCGCAGAGAATTGTCGCATCGTGTAATGGTGTTTGCTTGCTCGTCAACGCTTCGTACTCTTCATACAGTTCTCATTACACACACTCACTCATTCATACACACACACACACACTTCTGCACTGAAATATTGACGCTATACTTGAATCTCATATTCTCGGCATCTGAAATGTAGCGGCATGAATCGGGGCAACACTGGTCCCCTACACAATGTGTGTTGACGCCCAGTGCCCTTATGCCCTGCGCTGAAGAACAACCCGCACCCTGACACCGATAAGCAGGCGGCGTACAATTTGTCCAACACAAAACATCACTCGCTCCAGATTCAGCGCTGTGTGTGTAAGTGTGTGTAAGTGTGTGAACGCGCGGGGTCGTACATGAGCAATTAGAGGATTTTTGGGACCGAATTAGGCGGCCGTTGCACGCCGCTCGCCGCAGCAACAATGAAAGTTCAGCAGGCGCAGAAGCGCGCGCGCCAGCCGACACAACTGGAGCGCATCGCGCATCCTGGCGCGTGCGCATCCAGCGTGCAAGTCGCGCTCCAATTTGAGCAGGCTGGCTGGATGAGTGCTCGCTGTATTGCAGGGCAATCTGCATCTGAGGCAATCGGTCGACACATTGTCGGCGTGTACCGCTTCCAATTTCGTTCTGATATCTGCTTCTTCCCGGGAAAGGGGTAGGAAAAAGACGGAAGGAAGAAGCGTGAGTCATTAAGTATCAAAGATCCATTACAAGATAATTAAATCAGAAAGAAATCAAAACTGAATTATCGCCGCTTTAGGTAATCATGAATGGAAGAAATACAGTAATATTTAGTAATATTTGACGGCTAATGTCCGGTGAATACACTGAATATTCTCCGCTCAAAATGCACCGTTCACACAACACATCAACAAGACAATAACACCACCTCATCACACCACTGACCGCTGTTTCACACCGCTCACAGTGCCTGTTACATGCAGCATTTTCCATATTTCAAGACCGTACGTCAGGTACAACGCTTTCTTATCATGAACCACCAAAAATGAGATACGGATGCGCCTAAGACGCACTTTCGATGACGAAAATAGAAAATTCATCAGTGAATGGCAACCAATAACCTCTGCTACCAGATCCCAAGTAGTCTGTGTCCCAATATCGTGAGCTGAGACCCCCCCCCCACTGTTAATGAAGTCCGGTAATAATGGTTCAAGTTCGAGGACTGTATCAGTGTGCCCCAGTCCCTTATTATTATATCATGCAGTTAGCGATCGAGTGTAGTTCTTCATGCTTCGCCATGCCCCCCACAACTTTTTCCTTAGCCCCCCTCAGCCTCCCTCCATCAGAAGAATCCTGGCGCCGCCACTGGCTGAGGCAAGACAAAACAATGCGTAAGTGGTAAGTGAGAAGATACTGCAGGCGCACCAACCTGCGGCTGGCTCAACCTTCACAGGCCGAACATGGTGGTGCTGAAGACCGGGCGAGTAACGCAACGGATCGGCCAAGTAGCTGAAGCTGACCGGATCATCTTCGTCATCGTCTCGCCTGCAGCCTGCCAGCCCGTCCGACGTCTTGCCGACGGCCGCCAGTTGCCGGCCCTTCGACATGAACATGATGAGGAACACCAGAGTGGCGGTGACCACCAGACCGAGGCTGGCCGCCGCGTCCTGATGCTGTCGCCGTACGGTGATCACTCCTCCGACCGTCCAGCACGCCGTCACCATCAACATGACCACGCAAGCCGCGCAAATATACACCGCCTCGCCGTGGTTCTGCTGGATGCGACGTGCACGCACCGCCGCTGCCGTCACGGCGCCCAGAAGCATAGCCGGGTACGTCAACGTCAGCAGGTGCAGCTCAAAGCGCACTCCGCCGTCGCCGTCCGTCACCTGCTCGCCGTGCTGCGGCAATAACGAATGCGTCAACAGCCACTGTGCCTCGATGGCCAGCTGAACGGCGCACACAAACAGCAGCAAAAGCGCCTGGTAGCCGGCCGGCAGGTAGACGCCGGCGTCGAGACTGTGCAGAAAGACGCACTTGACAAACAGCGACGCCAGCACGAGCGTGTAGCCACAGCCGGCGGCCACCACCAGCAATCGGCAGCTGGCCGCCGGCAGCTGCAGAGTGTAGAGCGCGCCGGTCACCGTGCACACGGCCAGGCCCAGCAGCAGCAGCTGCCCGAGCATCAGGTGGCGCCGGGTGCCCGAGGCGCGTGCCCGGGCCATCTGAACCAGCACGTACACCTCGAACGCCAGCATGGCGACAATGTTGGCGGTGGCCAGTGCCACCACCGGCACCGTCCACGCGTCGTGTCGCAGCAGCGTGGCGGCAACGTCGAGGGAATCGGTCGGCGGCGGCGACGCGGAAGAAGACGGCGTAGAGGCGGCCGACGGTGGCGTGGTGAAGGCCGGCTGCACGCGACCACTGACGGTGAACAGCAGCAGAGGGGAGGACGCGTCCTCCGGCCGTCCGGCCAACGCCATGGCTTATCAGCTTGCGTACGTGTGTGTGTGTGTATGTTAATTTGGCTGGCGGCAATCTAGTGTGGAGTGTGATGTGTGGTGATCTAGCATGGTGATTGGCTCATAGCATCACAACACACACACACACACACACACACACACACACACACACACACACACACACACACACACATACACGCTGCTCAAGCAGTGCTCCTGTTCTCATGCAATCTCACCACTATTCCACGGTGGGCAGCATATTAACTGACAGATAGGTTGACCTGACACACAAACACACACACACACACACACACATACACACACACACATGACTGAGTGAACACAAACTTATACCTTTGGGGAAAAGACGGTAGTTAGCCTTTGCAAAAAAACCTTGTCTATTAATGTTAGTAAATGTCAAGTCATATAACACTGTAAAACTCAATATACCTACATTTTAGTTTATAGTATAATTACAAGCACGCAAAGAGCTCATTCAACACTATAAGCATTGCTACTCTAATCGCAATACATCCGTTTGTAAAAAGCGTAGTCAATTAGAGCAATGAAATAATTAATCATATGACCTTCAAATAGCGTCTACTTCCAATACCCGTTATGTTATATCATGCTCAATCAACGCGTGCATGCATAGCCCCGTGCAAATGTCTGTCTGTGTGTGTGTGTGTGTGTGTCTGTGTGTGTGTGTGTGTGTGTGTGTGTGTGTGTGTGTGTGTGTGTGTGTGTGTGTGTGTGTGTGTTTGTGTGTGTGGTGATAAGTCCAACAGGACTTGTATTCCTATCGACCGCAATTCATCACTGATACACACACACACACACACACACCAGCATGCATGCACAAACGCACATGCACCATCGTAAACCGTGTGAACACAGTTGACGCAAACACAGTTGCGTGTGTTCATATGTGCACACGTGAGCTTATGTGTATGTGTGTGTGTGTGTGAGTGTGTGTGTTGTGAGCATACTGTGGTTGTAACGGCGCAACATTATATTGTTCTACCACCTGTGTGGATGTCTTGTGCCTAGCGGAGCTGGTAGATGTGGTGTGATGTGTTATGATGTGGTCGTGTGTGGTGGGGACGGCATATGATATAACACGGCAGATTGTTAGCGCCTTGCCTGACCACCAACCGACACGCGGCCAAACCGCAGCCTAACTGTGGTGTATTAACAAGTGCCGACACACACACACACACACGCACACACACACACACACACACACATACACACACACACACACACACACACACACACACACACACACACACACACACACACTCACACACACAGTGCACATCTGCACCACTTGGGGGGATCAAGGCACGCGCTCAATATGTGTGTCCGCACCCACAAGCGAATACAGAAGAAATGCACAACCACAATACGCTAATTGTGATTGCCAGTACTGTTAAATTCAGTGCATTGCTTACGAATGTTATTGCCAGTGTAATAACACACACAAAACACATAGCCATGGCAATATGGCAACAGTGTGAGCACTGTATTACGCCTCGAAAAACCACTGCGCCAGAATTGTCCGAGAAGAAGAGGAGAATGGAAGTGGAGATGAAGGAGAAAGGGAGATTTTAAACTTTTATCAAACTGTTTTAATTAGTACGACTGCTGGAATGTTAGTGTTAAAAGCTAGTGGAAGTACAAACGCAGAAGTAACAAAAATATAGCTAAAGTGTGCCCCGGATATAAGAGAGAATTGTCGGGAGTGGAGAAAAAGTTTCTTGTATCCGGGGAAAATGACACGTAAAGTATAGAAGACGGACCCGAAGAAATACTCCCTTATAACCGGGGTTCTCTTATATCCGGGCTACACTGTATACAGTGGCGGATCCAGAGTGCAATTTTGGGAAGGGCTGAATAAATTTGTTTGGGGGGGCGATCAGTCATGTACATGCATCATTATGCAATGTCTTTGCGATAATGCTTATATCAACAAATTATACAAAACAAATGTCTTGACCTCTTAGTGAATCTCTTGGTTATGAGTGGTTGATGGAAACATTTGGGGGGGGGGGGGGGTTCAGCCCCCTTAGCCCCTCAGATTCGCCAGTGACTGTATATACTGTATAAAAATTTAATAGCACTAAGAGCTAATAACTTACATTTTATTAATGACTAGCATTAAAACCCGCCCGTTGTGCGGAGGAATTCATAAAATGGAATTAATATTCATAATAATTCATATTCATAAAAATATTCCAAATTAAAACAGAAAATGAAAACTCATCAGTGTCTTACTCAATAGAAAAGTCCAAGTGTGAATATTTTTATTTTTATTTTGACATAATATTTTCCCTCAACCCGCCTCATATATAAACCAACCCATTGTGCGGAATAATTCAGAACTCAAACACGTAACAAACAATGAAAATCCTAGCATGTAAACCCGCCCGTCGTGCGAAACAGTTCATACTATTAAATTTGTATTCAATTCATGAGAGAAAAGGAATATGAATTAAAAAAGAATGGAGTACACCCATACAAAAGTCTAAATTTCTATACTTTCATATTTATTTTCACAAAATAGTTTGCCTAAACCGCCTCATATTTATACATGCCCGTCGTGCTGAATAATTTTGAACTCAGACACCAAACAATGAAAAATGACTACACTTTTTCATCATAATGTTTCCAAAATATTTTAATAACTTAATATCACCGTCTAGCATTGAAACCCGCCAGTTGTGCGGAGTAATTCATAAGATGAAATTCATATTTAATTCATAAACATATTGCAAATTAAAAAAGAAAACAGATATACTCATTAAAATCTTACTCAATTGAAAAGTCTAAATTCAATTATATTTTTGACAACATATTTTCCTTCAGTCCGTCTCATATTTAAACCCGCCCGTCGTGCTGAACAATTTATAAAATAAAATGCATATTCAATCCATAAAATAAAATGCATATTCAATCCATAAAATAAACTGAATACAAATTAAAAAGCAAAACTTTTAACATTTTCCCTCGAACAGCCTCATATTTAAACCCGCCCGTCGTGCGGAACAATTAAGCCCCAACACCAATGGTTCTTTATATATATATACCAACTAATGACAACTAACTAACTAATATTCAAATGGTTCTTTATTATATAATAATGTTTTTCTATTTAATGGTTCTATATGGTACAATAATTCAGTAGTTTACTTTGTTCCCAGTAGCATTTTACCCGCCCGTCGTGCGGAACAATTAAGCCCCTGATCTATACCATTGAACCCGCGCAATTATGTCACCTCATATTCAAGCATACATACACAGACAGACAGATAATTTCTTCTTTATGTATATATATACCATTGAACCTGCGCAATTATGTCACCTCATATTCAAGCATACATACACAGACAGACAGATAATTTCTTCTTTATGTATATATATATATATATATATATATACCATTGAACCAGCGCAATTATGTCACCTCATATTCAAGCATACATACACAGACAGACAGATAATTTCTTCTTTATGTATATATATGGCATTAATACCCGCCCGTTGTGCGGAGCAATTCATAACATGAAATTCATATTCAATTCATAAAAAATATGGAAAATTAAAAATGAAATAGGGTACACTCATAAAAATATTTATCAATTGAAAATTATAAGTTTAATTATTTTTATTTCGACAACATATTTCCCCTCAGTCCTCCTGAGTCATTTTTAAACCCGCCCGTCGTGCTGAATAATTCAGAGCTCGAACACGATCCGTTCTGGATCTTGAAGTAAAATCCATTGGTTTGTGTATGGATTAATTCTACAGGGGAAATTGAACGTTCTATTGTCTATAGTTGCTGCCCGAGGATCATTTTTATTTAAAAAAAATTACATTTTTTTAAATGAACCATTTGAAAAAATGAACTAAAAACACTTTTTTAAGCCCTCCCGTCGTGCGGAACAATTCATACAATAAAATTCATATCAAATCCATAAAATATAATGAATACAAATTGAAAAGCAAAAAATGTAAGCTATAAATATCTTGACCAATAGAAAAGCCTAAATGTGAATATTTTTGTTTTAATTTTGACAAATATTATCCCTCAAGCCGCCTGATATATAAATCTGCCCGTCGTGTGGTATACTTCAGAACACAAACACGAAACAAACAATGAAAGATGATGAAATCTTTTCATCAGAATGTTTCCAAACTATATTTATTACTTAACATCATTCCCCAACATCATTTGCTTAAGTACTATTTTACTTTTACCGCTATAATATGTATTGCTTAAACTTATATATTTTCCGCTATCATTAAAACCCAATATAACCTGAGTCAAACCTACCCAACCCAACCCAACCACCCCATCTTGACCTAACCCAGCCTAATCTGAGGTGATCCAACTTATTAGTTTGTGATCACAAAATGAACCGATTAAATCATAATTTCTAATCAGAAGTTTGAGATTATTTACGCCAGGGGACTCAAACACACGGCCCACCAATACTTTTCTCGCAGCTCGCCGTTATAGTATAGAAACCAAATTGTAAGACTGGTTAAATCACATTTATTGTATAATGTGATTTAATTATACACCATTTAATTCACATTTTCATTAGTGAGTCTGGATCTTGAAGTCAAGCCCGTGAGTTTTGTATATGAACTCATTCTACACGGTAGAATTTAATATTTAAACCCACCCGTCGTGCGGAACAATTAATAAAGCAAAAGTAATACATATTTAAATGCAAACAGCCAGTCTAATAGAAAACTCTAAATTGTAAAATCTATACCAATAGAAAATTCCTGTTCTGAATTTGCATATTCTTATTCTAATAATTGACGACATATTATTCAGTCAACCCGCCTCATACTTGAGCCCGACCGTCGTCAGGAATAATTTCGAAATGAAAACACAAAATAACAATGAATTTTTTTAGTATATAAATGAATTTTTTTCCATAATATTATCTCATAATTCCCGGTTAATGCTTCCACTAATGCATCATATTCATACAGTTGTTATTTTTTGGATTACACCGATATTACATCCCTTGATATTACAGCCGATATTATATTATGCAATCTATACTCTACTACGTATTGTTCCTAATACATATATCATCAAATCGCAAAAGATATTCAAATGTTCACATCATTCTCCAACATCATTTGCTTAAGAGCCATTCTACTTTTATCGCTAGAATATTTACTGCTAGCAAAATATCATATACCTCGCTATCATTTAAACCCCACTCTTTATATATACATTTAAGCCCGCCCGTCGTGCGGAACAGTTCATAGAATATAATTAATATTCAATTCATAAACTATTAGTGCAAATTGAAAAAAACCCATATAAACGTTTTAGCCAATATAAAAGTCTCAATGTGAAATTTATGTTTCAATTTAGAAAACATGTTTTTCCACAACCCGCCTCATATTTAAAGCTGCCCGTCGTGCGGAATGATTCAGAACTCAAACACGAAACAAACACAAAGAAAATTGATGAAGAACGACCAATAGAAAAAGTCAAATTTGTAAATTCTTGTTTTAATTATTGTCGAAGTTTTTTCCCTCAACACTGCTCAAATTCTCACCCGTCCTTCGTGTGTAGTAATTCAGAAGTGTAACACTATCAAAACAATGAAACTTTCTCTCATCTCTATAATTCCAGATTTATGCTTCCGCTAAAACAGCATATGCATATAGTTGGCATTGCATGATATTACAACCCATATCCTTATGCAACTTAAGCGTATGCTACTTGAAATTAAACCAATTAAATTACACAGTAAAATTCAGTAGTTTACTTTGTTCCCAGTAGCATTTTACCCGCTCGTCGTGCGCAACATGTGTAAATATTGAGGACAATAATGACTTTCTATTCAGTATAGTGTAGCATTAATTAAACTGTACCCAATAAAACCACACCATCCATGCTTGGAGCTAATATGATGCATTCTTAATTGTGATTGGGCTTCAGTGAAATTTAATCGGTGTATATTCCTGTGTAATCGCAAGTGCGCATAATAGCTGTCAAATTGACAATATATCTTTTTGAATTTACACTGCCGTAACTTCCTTCAGATACACTTTGGAAAATTACAAATTATACCGTATTGTAGAAAACAAGATTTCTAGCACGATGGTATAATTTATTTTTATGTATAACAAATAGTTACTGAGAAATAGTAGAAAAATGAATGAATTTTAGACGCCCGTTGTTCAAGTGTAATTTTGGATGTATTTGAGAATTTTGCCAATTTTACACGTTTTTTGTATCATTTATGGGTATAAATTATAGCTTATCTTGTAGAACACAAAATTCTCTACACAGTAGTATATTCCTGTGTAATCGAAAGTGCGTCAATTGTGATTGGACTTCAGTGAAATTAAATCAGTGTATATTCATGTGTAATCGCAAGTGCGCATAAGAGCTGTCGAATTGGCAACATGACATTTTGACTTTACACCGCCGTAACTTCCTTTAGATACACTTTGGAAAATTAAAAATTGTACCGTATTGTAGAAAACAAAATTTGTAGCACGATGGTATAATTTATTGTAATGTGTGACAAATATTTCTTGAGAAATAGGTAGAAAAATTAATTAATTTCAATCACCCGGTGTTCAAGTGTAATTTGGGATGTATTTGAGAATTTTGCCAATTTTACACGTTTTTTGTATCATTTGTGGGTAAAAATTATAAATGTTCTTATAGAACACAAAATTATCTACATAGTAGTATAATTTTTCTACATAGTAGTATAATTTTTATAGCTGTACCATTGCTGGTTTATGAAGAATAGATAGCGAAATATTGACCAAAATATTCACGTTATTTTTGCTATTTTGGCTTTTTTGCCTTTTTGTCATTTACACTTCACACCGCCGTAACTTTTTTTTAATACACTTTGGAAAATTAAAAATTATACCGTGTTGTAGATAACGAAATTCCCAGCATGATGGTACTATTTATTTAGATATGTGATTATTAGTTTTTGAGAAATAGAGAAAAAAGTATAGAAAATCGGACGCGTGGAGTTTAAATATAATTTTGAATGTATATTGAATTTTTTTCCATTTTACATGTTTTATATTCAATTTTTGGGTATAAATTATAATTCGTTGAGTAGGACAAAAAAAATTCTACACAGTGGTATAATTTGTATAGTTGTACCATTGCTGGTTTAGGAGGAGTAGTCTTCAGAAAATTGACCAAAATTTTCGCATTTTTCAGGGTTCATTTTGTCTTTTTACCGCTATAACTTTTTTTGGTTTTATTTTTGAAATTTAAAATTTAATCTAAAGTGTAGACAAGAAAATTTCCAACGTGATGGTATATATTGTTAGCGGGTACGCCAAGTGGTGGCCGAGTATTAGCTGATAGAAAATTTACCAAGGATGGTGAACACACAGACACACACACAGAGGATCTCTTTTATATATATAGATAAATAACATAAATGACAACAGTTAGAGTTTTATTTATATTATTGTATTTTTGTTATATTTGTATTATTAATTTAGTACAATTGGACTATTATATTAATATATTTATTCTTGATTCTTTATGAATATTTTAGTTCTACTCCTCCGGAGGAGCTCGCAGAACCACAATTTATATAGGACATATAGGACATAGCACGTCAAGGTAACAATAATTTGCAGCAGCAGTAACAAACTTCACAATATTTAGGTATACACTCACTCGTGCACACACAAACACACACACATGCATGTACCTATACATACATACACACATATACACAAGATTGCACATAAGTACGAGCATACAAGCAAAATTATCACACGCATACACACATACATTTACACAAAATAAACAACACACATACGCAACAACAATAAACACAATCAATTTATAAATTAGATCCCAAACAGAGCAACAATGACAGGTTAAACAGACAGGCTTGAAACAATCAACACATGTGATGATGAACATATTATGAAGACCAGCAGCAGTCATTAATCATAATATAATGTATAATGTAATATAATAATATAACATTGCTATAATATTAAAATATTATTGTATGTGTTAAATACATTACTATTGTATTACTCCAATGTAAGCAATATTTTAATAGTCGACATTTATATTTTAATCAGTATTTCATATTGGACATTATAAGAAAAAAATGAGAAAATAAACTTACACACTTCAGGAAACAGTTGTGGAGTATATTGATAAAAAGGTTGAAAATTTACCGATGGCTTGTAATGGAAATTACAACTTGCAATGAGGCTGACAGTGGCGAGAAATATCCAATATCGTTGCGTTCACAAAATCGCCAACATCACTAGCACACCGCGCACCTAAACACGTCACGCACTCACGAGTTCCATAGAGCAACTGACACTATGCGGGCGCACACACATATCGTCTCACTGAGCGACACACAGACATACAAACATGAAGTCACACGACGCGTGAGTGTCATCAGAATGATCTGTCATTGAAAGACACACGACCTTTGTCTAGTCAGGGTCAAAATAAATGACAGCTTCTCAATGCTCAACTTGCATAGAAAATATTTATATTAGCGCAATTATACAAGCATATTATAACACTTGAATAACTATATTATGGCACAAACGGGATTTATTGTGAATAGAATAGGATAACTATAAATTCGGTCATAGTGCTGTTTATATTTGCTTTTTGTTATTCACTATCAATGTTCATGTTTTGTTTGTATATGTGTGATTCATAATTGTCTTTTGTGTATCATATTTCTGCTCTCACGCTCTCATCTCTCTCTGCCTGTATTTTCCTGTGTCACTTTGCCCGTCCTGTGTGAGAATAATATACTCCTTATGTATATATCGTGACGACAGATTAACCCAGTAGCGCTGAGTGGCAACAAATGTTGTCAGCGAGAAAATGTCTCCTGGGTGGCGTTGCTATTTGCGAAAGCTACAAATAAGTGCTTGATTACTTAAGAGTAACGTTGGAAGCACAGCAAGGTAAAAAAGTCACGTTTTGAACTCTACAAACTTCACAAACACGACTGAAGTCAGTCGCCGTTAGAAGTGGCTAGAAAGAGGGGTTCATAAAGGTAAGATTTGTAAGGTAAGGTGAGGTAAAGTAAATGTGTAAGGTAGAACTTTGAAGAGGTTTTCACTAGGGTTATTTAACTCAGTTATATCCTAATATTACCCTTATATTACCATAATAATGGGTTAATAACAAATGAATGCAGGATTCAGTTGAGCCATAACAGGAAATTCCGGACACTTTACTGGTAGTGAAACTTGATATCCCTTTACTGGAAATTATGTTATCAATTATAACGAAGCTGGACAATTGTTTATATCAACAGCTTGATCGAATTGCTCTCTGACAACTACCTAAAATTACTTCGTATGTATCTTTGCTTGCCAAAAATTATGAAGTTGGCATTTTGTACAGCAAAGGCAAGGGCGTAGATTTGTGTCGAGGCTCGGGGGGATGACAGCCAGCATGTATTAGTGTTCAGGGGTGGCTCAGTTGGTCAATTGCGTGGGGCCCTCAACTATTTTCATCCTATTCAATTAGAACACACATACCTCAATGAAAATTTTATAGCGTAAAGTATAATTCTTCACATATTTATAATTTCCTACATTTTTCGCTAATTGTTGTTTTTTGTTGTGCTTATGTTGATGATAATATACCCAATGAACTGAACTCAACAGGATTCTCGGGGGTATAATTGCATATTCATACCCGAGCCAATTTTTAGGGGGATATACAGTGTGTCCACAAAGTCTCTTTACAATTTGAAAAGTGTATTACAAACGCAGTTTATGAGATATCTTCACCAGATTCGTTTTATTTCATTAAGAACCTAATGAGTTTTTTAAACTGTATCTAATATACCTCTATATGGGCACCATTAGTTGCTCGAATGACATCAAGTCGGTACTCTATTTCTTGCCATGTTCGCTGTAGCATAAGTCCGTCAATGGTAGCAATAACATTACGAATTATTTGCTTCAAGTCAGCAGTATCCCGTACCTTTGTTTGATACACGGTATAGTTTACGTAACCCCATAATAACAAGTCCAAAGGGGTGATATCTGGCGAACGTGGTGGCCATGGCATTGGTCCATCCCTCCCAATCCATCGCTCTGGAAATGTTTGATTGAGGAAGTGACGAAAATGTCGTCCCCAATGTGGTGGTGCATCATCTTGCTGGAAAATACAGGTTGGTTGTAGGTCAGTCAGTTGTGGTGCCAGATATTCGGTTAGGAAGTCATGGTAAATATCTGCAATAATTGTTGCCTCGTTGAAGAAAAATGGACCAATTACTCGATCAAACATGATTCCACACCATACATTCAATTTTGGACTATACCGGCAAAGCTCCATAGTCTCATGGGGGTGTTCTGATCCCCAGATACTTACATTGTGTCTGTTTAATTTCCCTGAAACATGAAAAGTTGCTCGTCATTAAAACTAACGCGCTTGAGGAGCGCTTCATCTTCAGAAATGCGTCCCAACATTTCTTCAGCAAACGCTCTTCGTATTGGCTTGTCATTGGGTCATGTAACAAATACACTTTGTAAGCAAACGCTCTTCGTATTGGCTTGTCATTGGGTCATGTAACAAATGCACTTTGTAAGCGTACAGCCTTAAGCTCTTGTGGAGGAGCTTGTGCACTTTTGCACGTGGTAGTTGCAACTCTCTGGCAGCAGTGCGGATGGACTTGCTAGGAGAACGAGTGAAAGCTTGTGAAACACGAGCGATGTTTTCCTCAAATGTTCTTGGTCGCCCGCTCCTCTCTTCATCCAATACTGTATCTGTCTCCAAAAATTCCTTGTGCCAGGCAGGAATGGAAGGACGCGACGGTGGATCTTTTTCATATTAAGTTTTGTAGTTTCGTTGAGTCTGAACATCCGATTCAGTTTCAATAAACCACGATTCACATTGTGTTTCATCTTGAGGAGTATCCATTTTATAAGGATTCAATAAATCAGTTCTCTTCCATCAGCAAAGTACCTGAAAGACAAAAGTCTTACATTAAAACAAACTTCAATAGGTACTTGATTAAATAAAACAAATCTAGTTAATATCTCATAAACTGTTTTTGTAATATTTTTTCAAATTTTAAAGAGACTTTGTGGACACCCTGTATATATACCCCCATACCCCCCAGGATCTACGCCCATGCCTCCTAGCGGGTGTGAAGCTGATTCATAAAGAGTGCGATGATTCCTGTGAAGACTGAAGAATATGTATGTTTTCGCTTATATTTTATATTTTTTTGGGGAAAAAGTTTTCGTGAAATCCGCTTGAACATTGTGTGAAGTTAAATTACATCGTTATATTTGCATCTTGTTCATATAGCTGGAAGAAATACAACGCGGAGAGTGCGAACACTGAAAAAGGCTCAGAAGCAGTGTTGTACAGGCACAACCACTGTGTGTGTGTGTGTGTGTGTTTGTGTTTGTGTAATTCATTCATGTTATACGTTTATACAAATACTAATTGAAAAATAATCATGTTTGGCACTCTTCTTAATCCTTGCGATATGAAATAACAAAAGTAAATATTATAATGCCAAAATATTTATCCAAGTGAAATTTAATCATTAGAGTGTAAGTAATATTGATAAATATTGAATACTTAGATTATTAACATTTAATAACCAAAGTGTTCATAATTACATAATCGCATATTTCCTGTTATGTCAAGACGTTTATTAATTAATAATTGCTGACGTGGTTTGATATTTGAAAAATTCAGCCATTTATTCTCAATTTAGCGCTCAAAGATAATAATTTTTGTCTATTTCGAGGGCTAAATTGTATCTGATCATGAAATTCACACGTGTTTACAAAGCATGTTACATTTCTCACAACATAGGGAGTGATGAACTAGGTTGCGTACAGCTTTTGTCTCCGTGGGTGGTTTAGGGGATTGTTTCCTTATTATGAACATTGATATTTTGCTCGCTGCTGCTCATCACATAGAACAATCAGGCAATTCTTCTGGTAAGCCACGTCATGAATTCAACAATTTCTTTTGTCTTGCCATAGGATTCCTTCAGCATACTGTGACAAGGAAAAGGTGGAATATCGCTTAGTCATGTTCAATCACGTACATCTGTCTTCGATGTTTTATATATTGCGACCATATTGCATTTCTGTTGTAGTTTTCTACTTATTGGATTGGATTTTACTTCGCTTAGGTTAGCTCATAATTAAGTTTAGGTGGATGCTAATTAGACGAGGCGCTGACCGATTGAATGACGGTTAGCAGTGTAACGTACTCATGTGACTGCTTTAATGTTTTATTGGTAAACTTTTTTTGTGTTTTAACGCCTTTGGAGCGCAGCTGGGCAAATGTTTTCAACACACGTTTTAAAAAAAATTTGTTGCTCTTGAAACATTGGTTTGCAGTTACTCATGGAGGAATAACTACAATTAGCTGTTCTATAGTTATATTTTATTTTCACTGGCTTGCGTGATGGTTGTTTTTGTAAATCGAAAACTCCATGGCTATGACAATTTGAAACAAATTGAAGTTGAGGGGACACATCTATTCTGCATATCTTCAGTTTATTATGGCTTTCTCGGCGCGTGTTTAAGTTGGCTCTACTACCGACCCCACTGTTTTCCCACATTCAAGCGGTATATAAGATGGGATGACGATCAGGTGCACGCTTACTTGATGCGCCGCAGTTCAGTGTAAACGAAGATACATACAGTATACACTGGCTTGCGCTCGCTTGTGTGCGTCTATGTGTGTGTGTGTGTGTGTGTGTTTATTTCTCCGTTTATTTCCGAATCAGAGATACACAATAAATATCACAGTACAATAATACGAGGCTATATAGGTGACGAGGCTTTCATCGTCAGGCAGTATTTGAACATAATGTACACCATTTGACGATGAAATTGAATCAATTAAACAAACACTTTCATTTCAAACTATCCACTTACACATCCTTTCGCATCTCACTACAAACACCCACACTGTATGTGTGTGTGTGTGTGTGTGTATGTATGTGTGTGTGTCAGAATCATGCAGTGGCGAGTCAGTATTGTCGGACGGCGCAGCGTGTCCGGCGCTGGCGACGTCCGATTGCGACGCAGCGGCGACATTGCCGGCGCATCACGCTGTCCCGGGCGAGCACGGCGAACATTTCCGACGCGCGCGCGCCCAGTGCGTTTACACACGCACACACACACACACACACACACACACACACACACACACACGGACTCATACTTATGCTAACACATTACATTAAGATATTTATATAGCACCCTACACCTAGAGGGTCTCTAAGAAGCTGTATTCACGCACACACACACACATACACATACGTACACACACAGGCAAAATGGATACACGCACATAAGTGTGTGTGTGAGTGTGTGTGAGTTTGTCTATGTCACAGCTGTCGGAGGTATGTTTCAAGCTGGCGTTGTCTGTAACGGCAGCGACACACGGTGTATCAACACACAGAGTCCTGTATTCAACGCTGTATCAGTCGCATGCTGTCCACTGATAGTTGTAGTCGGCTGTCTTTCTCAATGACGTTGTTGAAAATAGAATGTTGTTTGTTTGTTCGGGTCTATCTGAGTAACTCGAGTGCGGTGTGTGTTTATGTGTGTCCTTATGTATATGTGTGTGTGTGTGTGTCCATGTTTGTGTGTGTGTGTGTGGGTGTCCTTGTACATGCGCGTGTGCGTCCTTGTATCTGTGTGTGTGTGTGTGTGTGTCTTTGTGTGTTCTTGTTTATGTGTGCGTGTGTCTGTGTGTTTGTGTCCTTATATCCTTATATCTATGTGTGTGTGGGTGTGCGTATGTGTGTATACCCTTGTGCATGTGCGCGTGCGTCATTGTATCTGTGTGTGTGTCCTTGTGCATCTTTGTGTGTCCTTATATCTGTGTGTGTTTGTGTCCTTATATCTGTGTGTGTGTGTGTGTTTGTGTCCTTATATCTGTGTGTGTGTGTGTGTGTGTGTGTGTGTGTGTGTGTGTGTGTGTGTGTGTGTGTGTTTGCAGCGCCGGACTGCGCGAGGTTCACAACAAGCTCGAGAAGAACCGGCGTGCCCATTTGAAACAGTGTTTCGAGTTTCTACGGCGACAGGTGCCATCGCTCGAGGACCGTCGCACCTCTAACCTGGCCATTCTGCGTGGCGCGCTGCGCTATATTTCGGTCAGTGGACAGCTGTGTGCCGATCTTGGTGCCAGTGGCAACGTCTTTCGTTTGGAGCTCAGTCAGCCACTGACTTATCGGACAAGGAGTGGAAATGTCAGCGGAGAAAGTCGAACAAGCGCTCGCTAGGACGCATTTAGTCCGTCCTAGCGAGCGTTTATCCGGTCCCACGCACTTGCCCACTGTGTGTGTGCGTGTGTGTGCGTGTGTGTGCGTGTGTGTGTGTGTGTAATTTGACAGTCTTTGAAGCGCAAGGAGCGTGAGTTCGAGCGTGAGCGCCGGCTGTTGACGCGCCAGAGTGTCGCGTGTCGCCACCGTATCGGTCTGCTGTCGCGCGGCGCGTCACGTCCTCGCTGTATGTCGTCCTCGTCTTCATCGACGTCGTCGTCCGACTTCACTGCCGTCGTCGGTGTCGGTGTCGGTGTCGGCGGCGACAGTGGTGTGCTGCGACGTCGACTGCAGTCTGGCAGGAGACGCAGTCAATCTGTCTCGCTACTGCCCACCTGTGTCTCGGCGATGCGTGCAGGTCTCTCTCTCTCTCTCTCTCTGTGTGTGTGTGTTGTTACTAGTAGTATCTGCACACTAATGGGTACAGCAACAGACTCTTGACTGCCGCCTTCCAGTAATTGTCCTATTTGTTCTTGAACAATTGTGTTGTTGATTGAGAAGCGATGTGGCTAGGTAATTTATTCCACCTTTCTAATCAGCTCTATTTGGGCAACTATATTTATGCGTGTCCATTTTAATCGTGCGTTTTTCAACACCAAATTGGTGGTTTCTGTTAGATTTGGAAGTTTCGAACAGATTCTAATTTTCAACTTGTTCTTGTGTGGGCGTGTGTGTGTGTGTGTGTGTGTGTGTGTGTTAGTATGTGTGTGTGTGTGTGTGTGTTAGTATGTGTGTGTGTGTGTGTGTGTGCACGTGCGCGTCAGCACGTATTTGCTTCGTTTGGCATTTTTCTTCCGCTTTGCATTTTTCCTTGTGCACACACGCACGCACGGCGTATAGTTTCACTGTCACCGTCTGGAACGTTAGGGGCTCCTAACATTTTTCAGTGACTGCAGTTTTTTTTAAATCAGCAGTCAGTTCTTGCACCCCTGAATGCATAGCCATATATGAAAAAAATATCGCAATAACATAACTTATTCCATCTGTGCGAAGAGATATATTTATTGGCTCATTGTTCAAGGGGGTTAAGCAAAAACTTTCCCAGCAGTAAGTATAAAAATAGATAAACATGTATGTTCTTTAATTTTTCACAGGACTCCTGGCACCCCTTGGGAACGAGGCTCGCACCCCTAGGAGTGCGATTAATAACCTCTGGTTCTTCGATGCATTGTCGAATATGGTCCCATACCCCCTGACTTTACTTGACTGTTCAAATAATTATCACCATTCTTATTATTTGCCAGTATGTCTTCCAGATCCACGAGTTTTTCAATCGCTTGAATTTACTGCACTTTAGATACGGATTACTAGTAAAAACATAATCATTGATAAATTTATTATTCATACACCGTTGATAATTCATACCAGTACTCGGAAACCTATTCCCATACCCCCTGTTTTTTGTTCCCATACTCCCAAGGGGTATGGATGCCCCAGTTAAGAGCCCCTGGTTTAGATGCTTGTGTTGTGGGCAGTGGGCAGGCCGGTGGGCAGTCGTGCTGCTTGTCGTTCGCCGCTGTTTGACATCATAGCCACAACAACAACTACAACAACAACAACAAGAAGTAGTCGTGCTGGCGTGAACGGCGGCGATGCGACGTCATCGATGACGTCATCGGTCAGTGTGCACTGTGGCGGCCGGTCGGCGGCGCGTCAAGACAAGCACGCGTGTGTGACGTCATCGGTGACGCACACGACGGCGCGTCATATTGTCGATCACACGTACTCGCCGCTGGTGTACAATGACTGCAGTGCGACCGGCGCCAGCGTTTCGTCTGAATCGCACGGTCTGTATGCGCGTCTGCAGCTACATACACCTATGATGTGTTTGTGTGTGTGTGTGTGAAATGCTTTTTTGCTCACTTTTGTCTTGTTTATGATTTGATTTGATTTAGCTTTTTTACGCCGGCTCTTACGCTTTTACGTTTATAACAAATATGTCTGTACGTGTGTGTGTGTGTGTGTGTGTGCGCCTGCAGATTGTGAGTCCAGTTGTGGGCCGGCGAGTGTTTCATCGACATTGAGCGGTGTCTACAGCGTCGGCGGCTCGTCTGCGGCTCCTGTTTTGTCTCACGTGCGAGCACAACTGGCAGTTGCTGCGGCGCCGACACGACCTCTGTCTGTGCCAGCCGCCGCTCTTCTGGCCGTGCCGAATCACGTGAGCTGTTGTGTGTAACTGTGGCCTCGTGTGCTTGTGTGTCGATGTGTAGTGTTGGTTAGCGGTCGTCAAAGGCCTAATATGATCGCTCACTTTGGTCGCACATGGTAGTTATGCTGATATAATATGCTGATACGTATCATTTATTGATGTGAATATTAATTGCAGATAAGTCCAGTGGCATAGGAGGAGTGCAAGCTCTGTGCGCTGGCCCCATGCACTATCGGAAGCATCAAAAAGATATGGAGAAACAGTTTAAGAAAGGCTTAAGAGTTTAGTCGGCGAGAGGAGAAGGAATTGTGAATAAAGAGACAAAAAATCAAGCAAACTAGTTATGAAAACAAGTCAGGCTAAAATAATTGATAGGGAAACAAAAAGTAGATATATTTTATTGAAAGTAAGTCTGACACTTCATATGGTTCTTATCTCCTGTAGGTACATGTTTTTCGGGTCGCCTGTCGCCAGTTCAGTGTGTTTGTGTGTGTGTGTGTGTGTGTGTGAGAGAGAGAGAGAGTGTGTTTGACTCTTGTGCTTGAGTGTGTGTGTGTGTGTGTGTGTGTGTGTGTGTGAGCGCTTTTGAGACGTTCGGGTGAAAAGCGCAATATAGATGTATTATAATATAATGCAATGTGTGTATGTGTGTGTGCATTTTGCTGTGTTATTTTTGCCCGTGTTTCTTCATCAATTCCACCGCCACCTGTTATTCCTTAGTTATGCGTACTGTTTGAAGTGTGTATGTGTGTGTGTGTGTGTGTATATGTGTTAGTCGGCGAGCGGCAGCGGTGATTCATGTTGTTCGACAGGTGTTGTTTCTTTGTCATCTCCCGCGGCGGAGGCGGATGCGGCGGCGGCGGCGGTTGATGGCGGTGCAATGGACAACACTGTCGCTGCACAACATCCGCTCACCCCGGCGCCTGCCATTGGTCAGTTTAGTGTGAGCCACGAGCGGCGTCTGACACATCACTTTTTCAAACTGTTGCTTGATTGTTGTACTATTATTATTATTATTATTATTATTGAACAAAACGAACAAAGTGACACAGGAAGAGCGCAAGCGCTATAAACTTCATCATGCAGCCCCTGCGCACTTTGAACGTGGAGAATAAGAGAAAGAGAAAGAGAAAAAATACACAAAAACAATATGACACAGGGGTCGGAAAACTACGGCCCGCCGTTCATACTCAGAGTTTGTGATACTCAGAGTTTGTGATATAATTTAGGGACGTGGATATGTCTTTGATAAGTTTTCAGTAGAAAACACGTTAGCTGTTTTTGTTTTTTGTTCATTGCACGTAACTCACTCATGATTAACACTCCCAAGGTTTGTTGTCATACTTCATAGAGCATAGATTATTCTTACTTCAGAGAGCTTTCATTGATTCAGTCTTGTTCTTGAGTTCGCCGTGTGTGGTTGTATTTTCGTTCGCTCCTTCGTGTTATCTGTGTGCCGATCTCGGAGTCTTTCTGCCCATTTTGCTATGTCTACTCCACCCTCTGCAGCCAGCGAGCGTGCGTGTAAGTGTGGTGAGCCGGTGGGGGATGCGTCTGTCATCAAGTGCGAGGGATGCGCCGGCATGTTTCACGTGTCGTGCGCCGCGCTGACCAACCCTGCGTATAACGCTATACGCAGGTACAAGCTCTTCTGGCTGTGCGAAGAGTGCAAAGACGAGTACCGCGCGTCCCGTCGCCCCTCACTCACCGTGGAGAGAGTGTGTGCGGTGATCGACAGTCGACTGGAGACATTCCGCGCCTCTGTCCTTCGTGAAGCCAAGCCCGCCGACACCTGTGCGCCCTCAACCTCTGTCTCAGAGCGCGACCAGCCTTTCACTCATCCCTTCGCCCTAGTGCTGAAGAGTAAAGGAGCGGAGCCGGTGAAGGCAGAGCGCGTGCTGTCGGCCCTTCGCACTGTACCGGTGGCCAAGTCTCGCCCAACAAAATCTGGCGGTATGGTGCTGCACTGCTCCACTGAAGCCTCAGCTAACATGGCAGCCAAGTCTCTGAACGAGCACTTGGCTGAAGAACTGCATGTGGCTGTCACAGGC
The DNA here is from genome assembly GCA_916048095.2 of Sacculina carcini. Lineage (NCBI taxonomy): Eukaryota > Metazoa > Arthropoda > Thecostraca > Sacculinidae > Sacculina > Sacculina carcini. The sequence goes on along the minus strand of OU696581.1, from coordinate 2,754,091 downwards.
AATTCTGCCTCTCGTCTGCCGCGAATCACTGTGGCAAACATTCAACAAATGTCACCTGAGGAAGTCGTCAGCTCTTTGTGGCTGAAAAACTCTCATCTCGCCAACATCCCAGCGTCACAGATGAAACTGTTGTTCCTGACGAAGCCAAAAGACGGCCGCACCAATGCCGTACTCGTAGTGTCTCCGGAGGTGCGCCAACTGATTCGTGTCGCTGGCAACAGAGTGTTTGTCGGGTTGTGCAGCTGCCCGGTCTACGATCGATACTGGGTGACTCGATGCTGGAAGTGCTCGGGTCTGGGCCACAAATCTGATCGCTGCCCATCAGCTACAGCAATTTGCGGTCACTGCGCTGGTGCCCACCTGTCGTCAGCCTGCCCTGACAAGAGCAAGTCAAAGTGCTCAAACTGCTGCCGTCATGGTAAACCTTCGGACCACTCTTCGTTTTCATCCTCCTGTTCCTCGTTCATTGCTGTGCAAAATTCTCTCCGCCAACGCACTATTGTGTCTTCCTCACACTGTTCTGAATTGTCTCCTGTCACCGCTTCTTCCTGACAACCCAAGTCTGACTCTTCTCTTCCTAAAATGCATGTTTCTGACTCTACAGCTATTGCTCAATCTTGTCATTCCTCACATCTGGTTTCCCTCGTATGCAACAATTCTGCTATTAACAATCTTACCCAATCTGCTCATATATCTTCCTTAGCCGTCACTAATTGTATTTCCTCCTTGGTTGGCCTGCTCAATATTCGGTCTGTACGTGATAAAGCTAATTTTGTTTCTAATGTCATTCTCTATCACAACTTCTCACTCTTTTTTCTCACCGAGACCTGGCTTTTTGACAGCGACGTTTCATCGTTTTCCGCCCAACTTCCACTTTCATTTAACTTCTTGCATGTGTCTCGCGATCTCACATCTTCTCGAAAATCTTGCGGTGGTGGTGTTGGTGCTGTTTATCACTGTTCTTTATCTTTATCACTTTTATCTACTCTACAATTTCCTTGTAGTTCCTTTGAATACGCTGCATTCTCGCTTTCTTTTCCTTCACACCCTAAATTAGGTATTCTATTGTTATATCGACACGATCACACTGGCACATCCTCAGTATTTCTATCTGAATTTGATACACTCCTATCTTTCTTCGCAGATACATTCTCCCATAATTTCATTGTTCTAGGCGATTTTAATTTCTGGATTGACTCACCATCTCATGCGCATGTTTCTGATTTTCTAACTCTGCTCAATTCTTGGGATCTTTCCGTTATGAACAGTGGTGCTACTCACCTATCCGGTCATACCCTCGACCTTGTGATCTGTACGGACTCCTCCAGACTGTCTCTCCTCGATATATTCACTTACCCCCCTGATTCTCTCATATCTGATCATAGCCTCATCACATTTGGTGTTTCTCTTCCTTCACCTTCTAAGCCTTCTTCCGCTTCACTGATGCTTCGTGATTACAAAAAATTTGATCCTCTATTATTTTGTCGTTTGGTTACCTCTCTTCTGAATCCCTCAAACTATTTGTTCCTCCCACCACTCATCCTCCCCAAGTTTATATCCGACTCTCTCTCCCTCATCAATGATCAGATCTTCCCTTTGCGCTTACATCACTTTCGCTCAAGTTCTCCTCCTCCTCCCTGGTGGTCGTCCGATCTATCCCGCTTGCGTTCAGAATGCAGAGCCCGTGAGCGTTCTTGGCGGCGCTTTCGTTCTTCTTCATCTTGGTTCTCTTTCTGTAGTGCCCGCAAATCTTTTTTCTCTGTGGTTGCTTTGTCAAAATCTAATTTCTATCGCTCACAATTACGCCAACTCCAATCATCTCGCTCACGATGGATAACTCTGAAATCTATTTCTGGTCGCTCTTCTAAGTCATCTTGCTCAATATCTGCCAGTGAATTCGCCTCATTTTTCTCTTGTAAAATTGCATCCTTGCAATCCAAATTACCCACTAGCAATTTTCCTCTCCAATTTCCTCCTTGCCTTAGCACTGTTTCCTCTTTTTCCTCGATTGCTCCGTCTACCACAGCACGTTTTCTTACCAAACTTCAGAGGTCTAAATGTCCCACTGACCCCATACAATTTTCTGCTCTCTCTGATGCTATTATACTCCTTACTCCACTTTTCACATATATGGTTAACTCTTCTTTCCTTCACGGTTCATTCTTAGCTTCCAAACATGCCACTATACTGCCGATTCTCAAAAAATCCAATCTTGATCCCTCTCTTCCATGCAACTATCGTCCAATTTCTATTCTATCTCTGTCCTCCAAGCTTCTAGAATCTGCCATCCTTGTTCAATTACGGCCTATCATCTTGCCTGTTCTCGATCCTTGCCAATCTGGTTTCGTATCTCAGCACTCTACCGAAACACTTCTTCTCTGCCTCTCCAATGATCTATTCTCTAATTTTTCATTTGGAAATTCCGTCCTTCTGATTTCCTTAGATTTTTCTGCTGCCTTCGATCTAGTCGACCACGAAATCTTATGCTGCGATCTTGCTCATCTAGGCCTCACATCTACTGCACTTTCTCTTCTTACCTCATATCTAAATGATCGTTCCTATGCTGTTCGCAGTAATGCGGCTTTATCGTGCGACTTTCCTCTCACCTCTGGGGTTCCACAAGGCTCACTTATTGGTCCTTTACTTTTCAATTTATACGTATCATCCCTTTGTCCTATTCTCCGCAGCTATCCAGTTTCATTTCACGTATACGCTGACGACATCCAAATTTATTTTCCTCTTTCTCCTCATTCTTCAAATTTGGTCTCTATACTGCTCACCCAGATTTCTTCTTGGGCTGCTTCACGTAAACTTGTTCTCAACCCTGACAAAACAGAATATCTAGTCTTTCACCCTCCTCGAATTTCTCCTCACTCTATCAACCTTCCGCTAGCCAATCAAATGCGCAATTTGGGTGTCTTGTTCGATCCCAACCTTTCTTTCTCGACTCATTTTTCTCAGCTTATCCGCTCGTGCCGCTTTTTACTCCGACAATTTTACCCTATCCGTTCGTCGATTGATGTCTCATCCGCTAGTCTTCTGGTAAACTCCTACATCTTTTCTAAGATCGACTACTGCAACTCGCTCTTCTTCCATCTTCCCTTGAAATCTATCCGCCAACTCCAAGCAGTGATCAACCTTGCTTGTCGGTTTGTACTGAGGCTTCCTCCGCGAACCCCTACTTCGGTGCATATCCGACAGCTCGGTTGGTTACCTGCTCTTTCTCGTATCCGCTATAAGGTATGTTGTCTGGTCTTCAAACTTATCCACTCCCCCTCCTCTCCTTCATATCTCCGTTCCCTATTGACTCTCAATAATCGCACTTCTTGTCGCATTCCTGTGCCATTAGTCTGTCCTCCTGCTCTTAATCAATCTTCTTGGTCATCCAAATCCTTTTATTTCTCTGCTCCTCGTATCTATAACTCGCTTCCATCTTACCTTCACCACAAGTCTTCATTCCGATTCTTTTCTGCTGATCTTCATAAATATCTGCTCACTCGTTCTCTTGATGACTAAATGTATGATTTGTCTCTGGTTATGATTTGTCTCTGCGTGTTGTTTGTGCTGATCGTCCTATGTTGTACACTCGTTGTTCTTGCTTGATATTTGTCTTTTTACTCACTGTGAATTATCTGTTTTCGTTGCTGCGTCCCGTTTTTGCATCTCTTGTATTCGTCGTTGTCTGGTCAGGCTTCGCCCTGCTACTGGTAACCGTGTAATTCCAGTACAACCAGATTCATGGTCGAGTCGTCGGCGACTAAACCGGCTCCCCCACTGTTCTGCAGTGAGGAGGGTGGCTAGACACCCGACAGGAAAAAAACAAAACCTGTTTCAAGGGCGGATGAGCTATCTGATAGCCAACGGCCATCTAGCATGCTCCAGTTTGCAAACGTGTTTTCATTTTTCTATTTGTGCCTACTCCCTGCTCGCTGTGATGTTCCTGTCGGTTGTCTTTTTCGCGCCTGTGTATAAATATGTGCGCTATATTAAATATATGTTGTTGTTGTTGTTGTTGTGGCTGGCAGGTATTGGGCAGGATAATTATTTGCGGCCCTCGCTCCAGTCGACTCTCAGCAAAATACGTTTGCCTATCCTTGGCTAGCATATCTCCCCCGTCTAAATTATCAACACACCACAAACTCATACTAAACGCGCCAACTGGCTGAGCTGAGCGCAATTAATATTCACTATAAAAGTGTAGCAGCTAATGACAACGCTATTCACAGCATGTGGGTGTGTATGTTTGTCAGGTGCCAATACGCCGCGCACCTACCTGCATCGACAGCGCGCGCGCACACAGTCGCCGATGGTGGCTGTTGGCAATGGAAACGCAAACGCCGCGGTAACTGCGGCACGAGCCTCTGTGAGTCGGGCTTCTCCCGCACAACTGCCTCACGTCACTCGTGTGCACGGTGAGAAACACGACATACTCACATTACATTACATTAATACATTTATATCGCGCTTTTCACCCGAGGGTCTCAAAAGCGCTCACACACACACACACACACTCTCAAGCACAAGAGTCATACACATACACAATCACGAACGCACACACTCACCTACACACACACACACACATTACATTACATTACATTAAGACATTTATATCGCGCTTTTCACCCGAGGGTCTCAAAAGCGCTCTCACACACACACACAAACTCACATACACATACACACACACACACACAAGCACAAGAGCCATACACATACACAATCACGAACACACACACTCACCTACATACACACACACAAAACAGACAAGTACATATACGCACAAACACAGACACACTCACGTTTACATACTCAAAAACGCAAAAATACACACGCACATACATATTGAATAAGATAGCACAGCAGACATACAGCACAGAATACAACACAAAATACAACACATTAAGACAACACAGCAGGCATACAACGACATACACTCAGATTGACAAATCACAACACAATAGACACACAAATACAGACCAGAAAACACAACATAACAGACATACAATGACATACACTGAAACACATATACAGATAACACAACTCAACAGACACACAAACACAGATAACAGAGCTCAACACAACAACACACAGAGAGCATACAATAGAGAAACATACATACACAAGAACGGAAAACACACGCATGAAGCACATACACAAATAAGACAGAATTAGGAAACAATCAGACCTTATATTCAGTACTAATATATACAATATTATTAAGACAGTAGTAAGACTTAGTGAGAAAGAAATTTTTAGTATGTTTTTTGAAAAGAGATAGAGATTTGATTGAGCGTATTGAGGGAGATAGCCTATTGTAGATACGAGGTCCTAAGATAGAGAAACAACGATTGTAGTGAGAATGCCTAGAAGGAAAGGAAGGTTCAACTAGTAGAAAAGGATCGTTAGAAGACCTAAGAGAAAGAGATGAGGTTTAATAAGATAGAAGGTCAAATATATACGCAGGCTTACGAAGATGAAGAGCTGAATGAATAATTAAACAAATACGATACTCAATAAGAGCCTTAATGGGAAGTAACCTAAGTTTTTGTAAAGAAGAAGAGACATGAGAACCCGAAGGAAGATTAAATATCATACGACAGGCCTTATTAATTATAGATTGAAGTTTCCTAAGCTGGCGGTGGTTGAGAGATAGTAGAAGAGAACAGCAATACTGAATTTTACTGAAGATAAATGAGTTAGCTAACTTGAAAGCAGCAGAAATAGTTATATATCTACGAATGGAATAGATACGCCTAATTTGAAAGTTACAGCACCTAATAATGTCAGAGATGTGTGAATCAAAAGAAAGAGAGCTATCGAGAATGATACCAAGACTACGTACAGAGCAGGATAGAGGTATACTAAGAGAAGTAGTACTATTAGAAGATGGAAAGATAATATACTTAGTCTTATCAGGATTAAGTTTGAGATGACGAGTGAACGCCCAACTTTCAATATCAGATATAATAGAACTGACTGAAGAGAGAGAAATAGACACGGATGAGAGAAGGATCTGAATGTCATCCGCGAATATTTGAAACGACACATCGTGACGTCGAAGCACTTTCCCTACAGAGGTTAGATAGATATTGAAGAGGAGAGGGCCTAGGACAGAGCCTTGAGGGACACCGCAAGTTAGTGGGCAAGCCTCACTACAAGAATCGGAAGAGATAGAGACGTATTGAGATCTATCAGAGAGATAAGAGCGAAAGAAAGAGAGAGCTGTGTCGCTAACACACACACACACACACACACACTCACACACACACACACTCACACACACACACACTCTCACACACACACATACACACACACACACAGTTACCATGTTATAGTATTGGGTGTGTTATTTAGGTGGAGTCAGTTGAGAAAATGCGTTTTTCCGCAAGATATTATAACATTTTAATTAGGGTTCAATAGGGTGATTGTTATTGCGGTTGGCATGGCTTTTTTCTCGATTTAAAAGTTCCATTGTGTGTGTGTGTGTATGTGCGTGTTTGTATGTTTGTCGGCAGTGGGTGTGAATTCGTCGGTTTCGAGTGCGCCAGTTTGTCTGCATGCGCCGCGATTGTCAGTGGTCAGTACAGCAGCTGCTGCTGGTGCTAGTGGTGGTGGGACTGTGAAGGTGCGCGGCGCTACTGTGTCGCGTGTGCTGCTTGTAACTCCGCCTCAACCACCATCACAACCACAACCACAGCCGCCGTCATCGTCTGATTATCGTTGACTATATCGCGCGCTTTACACAGACACACACACACACACACACACATACACACACACACACATACATACATACAGACAGACGTACACAAGTACATACAAGAGCACACAAACACACAATCATATACATACACTTGGCTCTATGTCTATTGTGATAATTTCTGTCCACTCTATTACCAATCTATTGTCGTGCTATTTCCATTGAGTACTGTGTGTTTTACCGACAAACTGTGTGTATCGGCGTGTGTTTCGGTGTGTATGTGTGTGTGTAATGTGCTGTATCTGTCTAGTCTCCAATGGACTGTTGTCTGTTTATTTGCGTTGCGTTGTCTGGCCAACGACATTAGCAACAACCTTAAGATGATGTGATTATTTGTCTGGACAATATTCGACGGTGTGTTTCAATTAATCTATTCGTCCACCTCGATGACTAGCTTAATTTTCCAATTCTTCGCGGAAATCGGTTTTCGCCTCCGATGTGTATATGTCTGCTCGTGTGTGTGTGTGTTAAGTGATATTTGCATGACATTTGTAGGCGAGCTGTGTTGTTAGTGTAATATTCTCGTGGTTTTACTGCGGACGCTTCACAACTAGACACAACATTTCGTGTGAGTTTCGTAGGACCGCCGCCGGCGGCTACGGCGGCGGATTGTCAATGCGCACACATTGTGCTTACTTAGTTTGTGTGTTGATTCTCAGTGTATCTGGTCAGCTACCTCTTTGCATGCGAACTGTTTTGACTGTCTCGGTGTGTGCGCGTGTGTGTGTGTGTGTGTCGGTTGTTTACTGCTCATTGAGTACCTGTGCTGCTTGCAGATGTGATGCGGCCACCATTGTGGCCATGTGTTGAGTCTCCGAACTAGTGGATGGTGCTTTGGAGCGCAGCCGTGTCTGCATCTACTAGCTAGTTGGTTTTTGGTTGCGTTATCCTCGTTTGGGCGGCGTTTGTGTGTGTGTGTGTATGTGTCAGGTAATAGTAGGTTAGGCGGGTGTGATTCTTAGTTGGGCAGCTGCGAGTTTTCGCACAGGAATTGGGGTGTAGGACTTTGTTCACCGTTGTTAGAGAACTATGTCGGTCTGTATCTGTATTGGTCTGTGATTTTTCGTTTGTGATCGTCCTAGTTGTTTTTTTCGCTGTAACATTACGCTGTTTTAAGGCGGAATTTTTCTGGTGAGCTCACCTACTTACTACACGCATTGGCGAGTATTTAGCGTATTTATTCGAACCGGTTTGGTTTCGTTCTGATTTTTTCAGTTGTTTTGCACGAAATACATACTATTTTATTTATCATCGGAGCGTTTTATTGCCAGAGTCGTCATGCTGCTCGTCACGGAACCACGGTTCAAGTGCTAGTTATGATAGTGTACCTGAGCTTTTTGTCTCACTTTTCCCGTTGATTCATGAAAATCAGAAGGTTATTTGTGTCGTGAAAATGTGCATCTCGTGTGATTCCCGAAAGTGATGTTTGTAATTCGGTTATCTTTTTGCTGGAGAGGCAAGCCTGAGTTTACCGAACATCAAATAGTTGTTTATTGTAATTATCCATTCGAGAAACTGATTTGAAGCAAAATTGTCATTAAAACAATTTCTATACCAGTTTTTATAAACTAACGTATTAGTTGATGTGACAAATGTACCAATATATACTCATTATTTGATTTTTTCATTTACTGAACGTCTTGATGTTTTTTCAAATGGGAACATTATAGATTAAATAAAAAGTTTGGTGAGGTTAAAGGGAGTGTTTATCGTCAGCTGGGACTACAAATTTATCACGTATTTTCTATTTTTAGATGATTTGATTATATTAGATCATTTGTTATCTCTTATTGTTACCATCGGAACAGCATTCAAGTGTTTTTGTCTATAAACCTGCGACGAGAGATGTCTGTGAATATCAACGTTTGCCACGATATGTCGCAGTGAGCGTGGTGCATGGTGCGTGCGTGTGTGTGTCGCGCCGGAGCTTGTGCGTGTGATGCGCTGTGTTGGTCGCGGCGGCATGCAGGCGCTCCAGTGGACATGCAAAACCTATCTGGATTGGCCGCTCGACGCGGTCGCTAGCAATGCGGTGCGCGCCAACATTCCCGGCGTATTTTTCTCGCGCGTCTCGCCGACGCCGCTGAAGTCGGCCGCCGTGCTGGCTGCCTACTCGACGTCGGTGCTCGAGGGTCTGCTGGATGTTACGTCGGCCTCGACTATCGCCGACGACCGCGATTTCGTCGACGTGGTGTCCGGCTGTCGCCAGTTGTCCGGTGTTCTGGCGCTGGCTCACCGCTACGGTGGACATCAGTTCGGACACTGGGCCGGACAGCTGGGCGACGGACGGGCCATACTCATCGGCGAGTACACCAACAAGTGAGCTGGCCTTTCCGAAACGTTTTGCGTTGTGCAGCTCAGCAACGTGTCTTTGGCGTATAGCGTTGTATAAGTCGTTGAGCGTACTGTATGCTAGCGTGCTTGTTTATGTGTGTGTGAGTGTCTTCCAGAGCAGGCGAGCGATGGGAGATGCAGTTGAAAGGCGCCGGTTTGACGCCGTACTCGCGCTTTGCCGACGGACGCGCCGTTATAAGGTCGTCGGTGCGCGAGTTCCTCTGCTCCGAGGCCATGCATTATCTGGGTGAGTTTGACGGTTTGAACACGGCACCGCGGAGCGAATTGACAATCGTAACTGTATATAACTGTAAATCGTATTGTATATTTCGCTAGTTGGCTGTAGGCAGTATGGTTCGAATATCAACGAGTCTGCTTCACAATGGGAAGCGTTTTTTTTAGTTGTCAGGTTTGTTCAGTGTCGGTTCGCATTGTAATCAACGACCGTCTCGATTGACTTGCTGCTTTGTGAATACGACTAGCTCGGACTCCAATGGAGCGTTGAACAGCGTTCCTACAACAGCAAACAAGTTAACAGTGTCAATGAATAATATAAAAATAATCCATAAAATATCACACAAATACCCTCTTTATCTATCTCCAATTATCTCAATTATGTCGTCCAATTTCTCAACAGTTGTGTGTTTGTCTGTGATGGACAGGGGTGCCGACGTCTCGTGCCGGCTGTCTGGCTGTCAGCGACGACACGGTGACGCGCGACCAGTTCTACGACGGCCGACCGCGGCGGGAGCGTGTCGCCATCGTACTGCGACTGGCGCCCACCTGGTTCCGCTTCGGCTCGCTGCAGATGGCCGCGGTGGACGGCGACCTGCCGCTGCTGCGTCTGCTCGTCGATCATCTATGCCAGCGCCATCTGGGCGGCCGCTGTCTGCCGCTCGTCGACTGCCCGCTAGATGACGATGCCGTGTTTGCCGACGCTGACGACGACGCCGCCGCCGAGTGCCGGCGCTACGTTCAGCTGGCGGCGGCGATAGCGGCGGCCACTGGACGAATGGTGGCGCACTGGCAGGCGGTCGGCTTCACGCACGGCGTGATGAACACAGACAACATGAGTGTGCACGGAATCACCATCGACTACGGCCCGTTCGGCTTTGTCGGTGCCTACCGGTCGAGTTTTGTGCCCAACTCGTCGGACACGGCCGGCTTGTACAGTTTCGGACGGCAGCGCACGATGGCCGAGTGGAACGTGGTGCGGCTGGTCGAGGCGCTGCTGTTTTTGTGGTTTGACGCGCGGCGGGCGGCGGCGAGCGGCGCGACCGTGGCGGCGGCCGTAGTGCGAGTCTACAATCGGCACTTTGACCAGACGTACGGCCGGCTTGTGGCGGCCAAGCTGGGCGTGCGACGGCCGCCGGCTGACAGCGGCGCCGACACCGACGCTGACACGGAAGACGACAGTGAAGTGTGTGCTGAGGCGCAGCGGCTGTATGACCGGCTGCTGGACTTGATGCAGGCGCTCGGCGAGTGCGACTTTACCGCCACCTGGCGGCAGCTGGCCGAGACACCGCTGCGGCAGGTCGAGGCGATGACTGATAGTGAAGACGGTGGTGCTGGTTGTTGTCAGCAGTCGCACGACACGTGGGCACTGCGGCGCGTGTGTGCGGCGCCCGAGTTCGCCGCATGGCTGGCCGACTACGACCAACTGTTGCGGCGAGCAGCCGTCGAGGACGATGTGCGGCGGCAGCGCGCGTGCGCCGCCTGTCCGCGCTATGTGCTGCACAACTGGCTGGCTCAGCGCGCCATAGACGACATTGAGCAGCGCAACGACTTCGCCGAGCTGCAGCGACTTCAGCGCGTGCTCGAGCGGCCGTTCACGCGGCAGCAGGAGGCCGAGGACGGCAACTACGCCGGTCCGCCGCCCGACTGGGCCGGACATCTCAGGGTGAGTTGCTCGAGCTGACACGTCTCTGTGACGGGGCCACTTGGTTGTGTGAGCAAACGAGTCCTTGTTGAGGACCTTTCTATTGATCCACATTTGCTGTGTGCGCTTGCGAGGTGACTGTTGCCTATGAGGTAGCATGGCGAGTGGTGGTCACAGCTCATGGCTGCTGTATTGACCGGGTAGTTGGAGCTGCGAGGATTTGAGGGTTTTTTATTAAGGGTTTGTAGTGTAGATGGTGTTTTTAAAGGCGTTTGGCTAGCTATCTGATGGAATCTTACACAGAAACAAATATGTTGCACAAGCGGTCTTTTACAGTCAAATTTATTGCGCTTATTGGTGTATTATTGATTGTTGTTGACTTTTAGACTCAGTGTTCTGAAATATCGGTACAATTGTTTTATAATGACGCTTGAACACGCTTGAACATTTGGAGAAGGATATTTTTGTGTGTTGTTTTGCGGCGAAAATGTCGCGGCCGCGGCCGGGCACACGTTGCCAGAATAATACAAACATCCACCGATCGCCGGCAATGTATTTATTATGCACCACCACACATGCACATTATATTATTTGCACACAAACAATCAGACTAAGCGAGGTCGTCGACACCAAATTAAAATGGCGACATCAATAATTAATATTGGATTTGAACACCATCGATAGTAGATGTATATATATGTAGCGAGGCAGAATATTACTCTCCAGCACGTGAAACTTGACTGTATGGCGCGCTCGGAATTCACATCATCAATTCGTTTGATCTGACAAGTTGCTAATATCTTGACGACTTTCTTCAAACGCTGGCCAATAACTACTCACTGGCTGACGCTTGCAGGATATCCACACCTGGCGAATCTGGTGCGAGTGTTTGCATATTTGCGAATGTGATAAATACATGTGAAAATGACCATATTCTTTGAACTACACAAACTCGCAGCTGATGCTCTAAGAAACATACGGTCGTATAGAACATCGGCATTACGCTGGCCGTCCGGAGATGTGGTTTGGCAATGAGCCCGAAGAATGAGGCTAGCGAACAATATGACACGGTGCGGATAATGGTATTGGAGCAATTACGGTATTTGACACGGTATTGACGCAATTAGCAACTGGATTGAATTAATCGTTGAGTGCGCCATATAGTTTAATATCGTGCACTTCAGGTTAATGTGCATATATGCATGTATATGCGCACAAATATGCCCACTATGAAGGACTAAAAATATAGAATGCACACACGTATGGCCCTACGATTAAAGTTGAACCGATTAAGCTGGAAATCCCATGAGTAAAGGATAAACATTTGTACAATAAGATGTTGCACTGAGGAAGTCGTTGCCAACAAGAGACAATAGCTAAAATAAATAACGAAAAAATGCGCGCACAAGCATGCCAGCTCAATTTGCATGCACGTAAAATTGTGGCAATACATTAATAATGGTGCAAACGAGGGCGCAAGACTCGTAAATTCTATATGACGCATAATTGGATTGGACGCATGTGCAGTGCACGTCAAACACGCCTCAAACAAGGATTCAAAAAATTCAGTCGAGAAGCAAAATTGCCCTCGAATTAGCTCGTCAACACACGCTTAAATGTCACTATGTGAATAAAAGACCCGCAGTCATATTCATGAGAAATATGCTCATAGAAATTGCACACACACAATACAATGTGCGGCCAATTGAGTTTTCAGTGTGTCATTGGGCACGTCTTTCATGAACGAAAATAAGGATTAAGTTCTGTTATACAGACACCTTATGAATGCCCTAAACAAAGGCATATACATATACACATATACTGGCGCTTGGATGCTTCTCTCTTACGTACAATAACATGCTAGATAAAGATATTACGACTTTCAATCGTCCTTACCCATCACACACACACACACACACACAATTGACTCCACTCGGCTTACACCTCCTCTAGCCCCAGTTACCCCAGTCACACCTGATTGTCGGTGGTACAAACTGTGCCGAAGTCAATTTTGGCGTAGCTGGTGCTTTCACCGTCTCGTTTCTTCACACTGACGTCGTCGGCGGCGCCGGCGGTAGAAGTCTGATCACACGTATCTCCCGCCGGCGCGCACGGCAAGTCGAGCGTCACGTACTCGACTGGCTGCTTGTCTTCGACGTCGACGAGCGGCGCAACAGCGGCGTTTGACGGCCGTGACGACGACGGCGGAAGGTCACTCTTACCGTCGACACAGCCATCGGTGGCCGACTGTTGTTGCTGCTCTTCCTGTCGCGCTGCATAACCGACGCCGTCCATCTCCAGATAGTTGCCGGACGCCGTATCATCGTCGTCGCTGTCAGCGGCGGCGGCGACGACGGCGGGCTGAGCGCAGGCCAGACGACAGTCGACCCGTGCGGCATCTGTTTCGCAGACAGTCGGCAGTGGCGCAGTGCCGGCACAGACCAACTCACCAACGCAGCCGTCCGGCGACACGGCCGACATGTTCAAATAGTCACCGCTGTCGGACGTGAGTATCGATGAGGCCGGCGACACGACCACCGCCGCCGGCGCCGTCATATTCAGGTAGTCATCATCATAATCGGCACCAACAGCAGCGGCCGTGCGCGCTGACCAAATGGGCTGCAGCGGCGCCGCGCTCACCGGACGCAGCGCATCCGTCTCGGTGACCGCTGCCGCCGCCGCCGCCTGATGCGTCGATAACCAGCGACGCGTCGACAGCGAAAAACTGCGCGGTCGCGTGTACTGCGAGCCGACCGGCGGCGGCGGCGGCGGCTGCGACACAGGCGTCGAGTGCTGCTTGACGCGTCGCCGCGCCGATGCCAGCAGCGATGTGAACGGCGACTCCCATGACGAGCTGAGACGGGACGCGGCCGGTGCCGGTGCCGGCGGCGGTGTTGACGTGTCGCCTCCGCCGACGACCTTCTTGTCGCGCCGACGCAGCAGTGCATAGCTGGCCATGCCGAGCCGGCTGCCCAGCGAGTGTGCACGCGAGCGCGGCGACGTCGTGTCAGTCCTGGCGACTGTCTCATCGCCGGCACCCGACGTACGTGGTCGCTGACACTGGCCGCGCGCTATGCTGATGGGAACCGATGCCGGCGACACACACAACGCCGCAGCCGGTGGAGTTTGATCGAGCGACATGTTGGCAATGGCAGTTGTTGGTGACGCGTCGCACGGCGGCGGCGGCGGCGGCGAAATGCTCTTGGCGCACGCGGCACCCATGAACACGTAGCCTTCAGTGGTCAAGTCACGCCCTGCTGGCGACGCCGGCCCGTCCATTGACATGTAGCCGTACGATTCGCACGACTGCGGTCGCAACGCACCGTCGGTCTGAGTCGTATTGGTCGACGGACTGGCTAGCAGCGGGTACATTTTCAGATAGTCGCCGGCGTCGATGCAGTCGTCGCTGTTGTCGCGCGACGATCCCGCCGCGAATACGCCGCTGGACGTCTGCATTGAGTGGCCTCGTGCCGGCATGAACGTCGCGTGTCCAGTCGGCGCACTGCCACACACAATCGCCTCGTCAACGGCCGCCGCCAGAGAAGACTGACTGACCGTGCACGATGGCTCGCTTCCACCAGCGTCGCCGCCGCCGCCGCGACGCCAACCCGCCCATCCGGCCGCACCGCTGCCGCCGGCCACATATCTGCGCGACGGAACCGACTCGCTGCGACATCGACTTTGCTGCTGCTCATGTAGCTGCTGGTCGCATCGACTGTCTGTGGCCGCTTCGACCGATTTTGAGCCGCCAATTGGCGCAGGTTCCGGTTGGACAGCGACCGTGGGACTGGCGGTATTACTGCCGCTGCTGGCCACAACACTGTCCGGCGTGGTGGTGCGCCGCTTGAACTTGCCCTTGATCACTTCGTGCATGTTTTGCGCGTAGATCGGCTCTTCCAGCTGCATCGACAGCTCGCCGGCACCGAGCGCCGACGATCGGCCCAGCTGCACGCAGAAGAAACGGTCGAAATGGCGACAGCCGCGCACCGTCACAAACGCGAGATCGATCTGCGTGCGCTGCTCGTCGCGTCCAATCAGCCTGATACTGTCGCCCGTCACGCCGACGCAGTAGATTCCGGCCACGCGCCGCGAACTGCCCAGTCCGCGCTCCGTCACCTGCACGTCCCACATGCGCTCGTACTGCACTGACGCCGTCTGGCCGGGCAGCAGACGGCGCAGCTTGTCCAGCCAGTCGGCCTGCTGCCCGGCCGACTCGGTCAGCAAACTGTAGGACACGGGACCCATGAGGCCGACGGCGCCGGTCGAGCTCTTGGCGTCGACCAGCTCGCTGACGCCAAACAGCTGCGACAGCGGCACACACAGCTTGGCTGGCTCGCCGGCGCACCACCGCCGCTCCGAGTCGTACATTTCGAGCAGCGGCGGCCGCGTGCATCGCAGCACCAGCCAGCGCTTCTTGGCGCGTCGCTGATCGTAGCGGCGCACCTTGACAAGACCAGTCTTGACCACGTGGTTGCTGTTGTCGCCATCGTTCTGATGTTGTTCTTCGGTGTCGGCCAGTTGATTGACGGAGGCGTTTTGCTGCATAGCGCTGCGGCCGGCGGTGGCCCCCAAGACGCGCCTGTGTTGTACTTATGACGCGTCCATGCGAGTGGTCGAGTTCTGCCACAAAATAACCGCACGCTCATCAAATGTGATCATTCTGTGAATGCGTAGAGTCACAATGTCGACCAAGTGTCAGAATCCATTGTCGGAAGCAAAATTGGAATGGAAAACGTTCAACTTTTCAGTGAAAAGCTATGCGATAACGAGATACTCGTTGTAAAAACACAATTCTCATTTCGCCACAGTGCAGTATTATGCCAGGAAGAAACACACTGTTGTCACGCATAGCTCATGTATTGACAGAAAGCTTAATATAACGTGTCGATACATTTAGCTACACCGAAGCAATCAGATATCACCAACATAAATACAGTGCTTAGAAAACCCCGAAATTAAAATACACCGCGGCAGTGCCGCAAACATTCAAGCACACTCAATCATGTCAGACATAGCTGAATTGGAATGTAACCGCTAACACGAGCAGATAAAATCAAGCGACCACCATGACTTGCGCCAGACTGTCGAAGTTGTAGGCCTTGTTGCAGCCTCGATCCACCAGCGTCACGCCAGCCACCGCATGAAGTCCCACCCGGCGCGCCTCAAGATCCACGCTGAAATCGGCCCAACCGCCGCCACTCACATCGGCCACGAGAACCTCACTGAGTCCCCGCCACACCAGACCTGCCACCACACCGCCACCGCTGGGCGCCACTCCGTCGCTTAACCCTGCCGTTGTCGTTGAGGCCGGCGCAGTGGCCACACGCAGACAAAGCTGCATCGACCGGTCGGTGGTGTTGTGCGCGCGACAGCCGATTGAGAAGCGCTGCAGACGACGCACGACGCCCGGCGACCGCACCACGCTCACTTGTACCTCCTGTGGCGCGGTAGAGACCGCCACCGTCGCCGCCGCCACCGCGCGGTGCAGAGCGCTTGTCTGAATACGTCCGCGCTGACACAACGCACTGCGCCAGCTGATATCCAGTCTGCCGACGTCAGTTGTTGCCGTTCCGGCTCGTCCGTCGTCGTCGCTGGCTGTCATGTGGTCGCGCGCCTGCACGCAAAACAAAAACAGACGGCGGTCGCGCACGCCCAGCGACACGCCCGCGTCATCGCCGGCCGCCAGACGCCGCGCCGTAAACGCCGCCGTCGGCTCCATGGCCACGCGCTCCAGAAACATGGCGCCGCCGGTCGTGTTCTCAATCTCGGCCTCCAAGTAGACACGCCAAGCCGACGCGCTGTAAAACTTGGTCTTCACATCGAGCGGCTTGTGCGCCTCGAAGCCGAACCGCTTGCACAGCGAGCTGCGTCCACCGCCAACACGGCCGCCGCCAGCCTCCAGCTCATAGTCGACGCTGCACACGAGCACGTGCGTGCCCAGCTCCTTCACCTCGTGCTGTATGACGCCGCCGAAGCTGGCGCCGGGCGGCAGACGGGCGGGCGGCGTGAACGCGGCGCGCAGAGACAGCCGCTGGTTGACTGTTTGCAGGTGCAGCGACACGACCGCAGGTAGCACCACCCGGCCACCATCCTCACCACTGACACCTCCGCCGCCACCATCGCTGCTGTTGTGAACGCACACGTAGCACGCCAGCGTCTCGCCCAGATGAATGCCGGCCGACTTTTGCGGCAGCAGCAGCAGCTCGCCGACCTGCACGTGCGGCAGGTCGGGCAGCCGCGTGACGTCACGCGACCAGCAGTCGCCGTCGGTGACGTCATCGGTGACGTCATCGTCGGCCGTGTGCACCACCGGACTGCTGTAGAGTGTCGGCCGGCCCAGTCGCATCACAGTCACTGTCAGCGGGTGCGTGTCGCGCGATCGCACCTCCATTGCGGCGCACTGTGGCGCGAGCACGGCTAGCCACACAAACAACGACCGACCACGGCGACACAAACATACTCACTCAGTCACGTACACAAACACTTGCACGCACGCACACACGCACACACACACACACACACACACACACACACACATACTGGCAATGATGAGCGGACAGTGGCTGAACAAGTGCGTGTCAATGCCACAATCTCATCGCTGTACGTGTTCACCACTTCTTCCCAATATTTCGGTCGTCGGGCATATTAAAAAGGGAAATTAGACGTATCGAAGTAGTAATATTTTTTGTTGAAAAAACTTGTCGACGTAATACAAAAGCAAATAAACATTTATAACGTTAGTAAACATAATACAATCACAGAACACAAACCTCAAGCATCGCTGAAAACTTCGTATGAACCACACCATTACATGCACATGCACAGATTAAATGGAAAACATCGTGGTAAAAGTAAGATAGCACAATTCTGTCAAGGAGAGCATTACGATATCGACCTTCAGCTCATTCTCCTAGAACATACCAAAGAATACGAGACCCGAATATTTGGTGCTCGATATCAAAGGTAAACTTTCATAGAATACCTTGAAAAGAAAAAGATTAAACAAACACATCTCTGAAATTAAACGTATTAAAACAAAATGACATTAAAACCACGCCTGAGAAACTATCCAGATAGCAGAAATTCGGCCTCAATATTTATTGCCGAAAAGGATAACGCGTCAAATGCAATACAATGAGTGGAGCTCCAGCTCAACTCTGCTGATATATAGCTATTTTTCCAAAGGTTTCAATACAATATGGCTTGATATAATGTGGCCCCTGCTTATGCATGAACAAGATTTATAGCAAACCGAAAAGAAAAATGGGAAATCAGCGAAGGACAAATGAAACAGTACTAGAATAACTAACACAAACCAAATTTAACACTGACATTTCCGTCAAATGTGTTCACGCTGTGAAGCCACCAGTTCCACCAAGGCGCATCACTAAACAAAATGACAACACCTTAAAAAAACCAACTATTGAGCAGCTCACTCGAAAATACCTCAGGACAATGAACAATTGCGCAACATAACGTGCAACAAAGCTACGCCCACCTTGAATACCACGATGATTCGGTTTTGACTAAGACACTCATTTGCACGTCTCTTATTGGAAATTTCAGGACGTTCATAAATATAAATATGTTTTTACCATCTTTGATACGATATCATTTGATGCAAACAAGTTTTTCACTATGAATTTTGCAGTCTTTATAGTTCAACACATACCGTGCCGCATTTCTTATTGTATGTCTTGGCGTTTACTGTGCTTGCGTAAAGGTCACGATGGAGTGACCTGGCAGAGGACAGAGCTACCCAACCAAGCCTAACTAACCTAACCCTACAAAGAAAAATAACGAAAGCCGACACTGAAGCGGGACCAGACATACCCGAGCTTTAACATCCTCTTTCCCCTTGGTACACAGGTATAATTGCTTATTAATACCCCCTACCAATTTGTCGGGGGTATATTTCCCCCATATTCCCTAGGATCTACGCCCATACCCTAGACACACACACACACACGAGCATACCACATACACACATACACGCACACCAAGGACTATTGAATAATATTTAGTAGTCCTTGACGTATACCTATAAACACCGTGAACTACACAAGACGCAGGTGTAAATCACACATACACACACACACACATACACACACACATACATACCATGCACAATTACACAACATATTTTTTTCCATTCAACCACAGACCAACTGCAACAGGAGCCAACCCAGGTGGATTATCGCTCCTTAATCACACAACATAAATAGATCCCTTCTTTATAAGGAGCAAACTTGGAAAATTGTTAGCTTTAAATTTTCTGTGAAGCAAAATTCCCAAAATTAAAGCACCTGGGAAAATTGGGCAGCACTAAACAATTTCCAGCGTTGCATTGAGTTGTAGCACACAACAATGAACAGGAAAACCCATACTGTGATCCATCATCCATACTATACTCAAAATCCATACTTCTTCATTTATAACAACACCATTTACCAATCATTTATGCAGAAGGCTTTTACATATGTCCGACTTCTTTCCACTAAGCATGCACAATAAACGACAAGAACATTATTGAGAGCAAATCACACTTCACATCTCGCAAAATTCACCACAACATTTGTGTAACTTGCGTTGGCTTTGATCATCATAACCGCGCCTAAAACCAACGCGCATTGCTTGCCCGAACATGTACGTTCATTGCATTAACTCGAAAAATTGCCCTGCATTTCACCATTCTATTCTTATAATATGAATATTATCATTGTTTTTATCTTCATTCATATTTTTATTAGAAATATTAATTGTATTAGTGTGAAAATACATAAACAAAGTGGTATAGAATGAGCGCCAGCACTAGAAATTTCACGGTTTGTTGAGCACAAGCTTTATTTATGTTTTTCTACCAAATCACAAGCACTCATGTGATAACACGAAAAAATCCAGATTTTCTGTGGAATTTTTTAATCGTTTTTCACCGTTTCAATTTAGAAGTCTAGTGGCATTGCTTATAAATTCGCCGAGAAGCATGTTCACTGAGAGCTGGTTTGAATATTGTGACTGGCTTTAAAAACCAAAAAATTTGTCATCTAGCATGAGGTGAACTAAACTATTGTGATTTTCAGTAACTTTGCATGATTTTTTAAAGAATATTTGGAAAATATTCAAAACTTTCCTCACCTTGAAAGTATTTATGCCAAATCGTTTACGTATATCTTATCCTTGATTGGATTTTTGAGAGTTTGTTGTGCGATGATGGTGGTAGGACTGGGATTGAAACCACTCTCTCAACCCGCCAACGTGTACAACATGAAGAGTTTGTACACTATATTACACACTGAAATCAACAACACAATCACAAAACCCACATGTACAAAAATCACAAGATTGCGCGTGCTGCACAAGAACGCAAACAGGTGTATGTGTCACCGAGACTAGCCCGGACAGACAAAACACACAAAATGCGTAGAGAGAGAGAATGAGCTAGACGCAGAGAGTAGCACTGCCAGAATCCCGGTTAGCTATGCTGCAGGCGTCGTTAACACGTGCCATGACTCGGGGAGTAAGCTTTGTTTGGGGGGGTGAGCTTTGTTTGATGTACCGCCTGCCCCGCTCTCTCTCTCTCTCTCTCTCTCTCTCGCCTCGCTTACATTCGGCCCATACTCGACTCAACTGAAACAATCGGTATGTGTGTGTGTGTGTGTGTGTGTGTGTGTGTGTGTGTGTGTGTGTGTGTGTGTGTGTGTGTGTGTGTGTGTGTGTGTGTGTGTGTGTGTGTGTGTGTGCGACATACACTCGAGCAATTGGACATGTTTGAAGCGATGTGCGTGTGCGTGTGTTACATACACATGCACCATTTGACACTTTATGGCGCGCACACTGAACAAGTGAGCGGTTACATGAAACAAGCCGAGCATATTTACAATTGATAGCGCGCCATGAATCAAACAAAATTATACAAGTATAATTATAAAATTAATCTAACCAAAAGTGCACACACACCACAAGCTTAGCCTTCTAGTAATATCATCAACACATAATCTTACAAATGTTAATGTTACATGCCTAAGTGACAGCTGCTACACGCGAAGAAGCCGAAGCTTATGAACACACACAGGTGTGACCCGTGCAGCTCGCTGCCACCGCAGAACCGACCCTCTCCACGCTATGGCGCCACAAGGACTTAAGACGTATTAGAGAGGGTCACCTCCCCAGAATGCATGGCACAACTCATGACTGATATCTGGTACCATTTACTGCTGGGTGGACAGGGACTGATGGATTGTAGAATTCGCCCAAAGAAATTCTGCTCCGCCGGGATTCGAACCACGGTCCCGCTTGTGAGGCGGGTGTGCTACCACTACACCACGGAGTCCATCTGACTAAATATGACTAAATATATTTCTGATAATAGATGCATGGCTGAATATTTCAATTGATTTTAATGAGCGTTTTACCAAAAAAAAAATCTCTAAAATGTACTAATTTGCCTATCTGCTGTTTTGAAGTAATATATCTTGATTTATCAAACAAATATAATGATTATTAAACCTTGTTGAAGAAAGTATTTTAACGATGAAGGCAGAAATAAACCCCAATATTTTGCTTGGAAATATATTTTTCATAAAATTTCGCGCATGTCGCGCCCGAACACTGGCAGTGGGCGATACTAGGAAAAATAGTACGTTTTTCTGATAATAGATGGCGCAACACCTGTAATTCCTAAGCGTCAAGTACACCAGAAACGTATTTTTTGAGGAAGATATCACTCGATTATAAGTAACTATTTTGGAAAATGATTAGTTTTTACTTTTCTGCGAAGCGAAATCGCCCAAAATTGAAATCAATTGATAACTTATACAGCACTCAACGGAATCCAACGTTGTATCGATATTACTGGCTCTGTTTTGACCGTGTGCTTTGGCTCCGCCCATCAACATGACGTCAAAGCCACACGTCACGCGGTCAACGTTCGCTCACGCCGCGTGTACTGGTGGTACCAACGTCTGATAGCTGTGATGTGCGGTGGTTCGTTGCGTTGTTGTTGGTGTTGCAGTGTATGTGTGTGAGCGGTCAATAGTTTGTATTGGAAGGAAACCACGTTGAATTAGCCGCAACGTGACAGTTTTACGCCAGCGTTTCAGACACCGAATTTGTCTCAGATCCCCGTCTTGTCGCGTCAACCAATCAACAACCACCGTACTTCTCAAGGTCAGATATACAACACCGTGTCTTTCGTACACACTGTGTGCGTGCTCCTATGTACTGATTGCAGTCATATTTTGATATAAGTGGTTTACTGATAGATGATTACCGAGTTATTTCAGGTTTTCATTCTACAATTGCACCAGCTTCTACTTATATTAAATATACATTTCGGTGTATATACGCACAAAACTGGCTCTGGTTACTTTTGATTATTGTCTGATGAAGCGGATATTCATTTCGCATCCATAAAACTTCCAGCTTACGAGAGGAAGCGTTTCCAATAATCTGTAATTATTTTTTAAGTTGGTGCCGGCTTCAGCTATGATCACTGGAATGCAATGGGTTAAAACTTGCATTACAGAGCTACGTTATTTTTAGTTTATATTTCAGCCTTATTTTTTAGCTTGCTGAGCGTTGCGGATGAATAGTACTGACAATTCGATGGTTATATATATTGATAAATTTGAGGCTTAGTCATTTTAATGAAGGTTTACTGAGTTTCCATAATGTCTTTAATATTTAAGTCTGCATGTCATGAAACGCTCGCGAGTCTATTCGAAACAACGTTTATTGATCAATAATAAGAATAATCACATCGCTTGATATACTATGAAAACACGGCTGCGAGACGAAAACACGCGCCAGTAGAAATTGGTACACATCAAAGTTCATGTTTCGGCTACGAGTTCTGCACTGTCATCTCAGCAAGAGCAAGTACTCATGAACAATGCGGCCTGAGGAGGCGCATGTTTGCGAAACACCAAGTTGTAGACGCTTGCACTTACACGCAGGACTCATTCTCGTGATTTGTATGATTTATGAAATGTGCAAAATGAAGCAAGCGGCTAATCAGCTGAAAGTTTCTCCTTTGGTGACACGCGCCTCCAGATACTCTATCTGGCGTTCGAGTCCCGTCAGTTTCTCGTTGAGAATTGCCAGTCGCGATTTACACGAGAGATCGAACGAGTTGAGAAAGTCGGTGATTTTCTTGATGCTTGTTGTGATCACCTCGACGTACTCGCGGTTGGCCCAGTCCTGCTGCACCTGTAGCTGCACGGTATCACGGTGATTCACGGCCATTGTACTCTCCTCGTTGCGTGCGCCCACTGTATTCGCCGACCAGCCATGAAAACATGCGTTTCAACAAGTTAAAGCCACAGTACACAGAAGACAAACTTGATTTCAAAATGTAACTAGAGAAATCAATGTGGAAACAGCATATAGCTATTTTCTTGCACAATAAACACTAAACTCCAAAAAGCAGACGCCAGGCAAAAAGGAATTAATTATTATTGGCAATATGTTGAAAACTGAGGACCCGCACCTAACATCTAACAGCACATAAATCTGGGTGTAAAAATGATCCAAGACTCTTTCAGTTTCAACCGAGGTTCTATACGTTCACAAACATTACCGATATTTTTGTATTTGGATTTTAAGTGCGTCTTAAAAAACGTTAATTAGCTTACCGATAAATTATAAATCAGTTCATTAGCCAGAAAAGTACCTTTGATAATACCCAAGTAGTAGATACACCTACCATTGGTAATACCCAATTGAACCTACCCCGATCCGATTACGCCTGAGAATGTTTTCTTTACGTCTGCAGATATATTTTAAAATTTATCAATACCGATGCGTATTTTTATATAAATATGGACGATATTACTATCAATTTCAATGTTGATCATTCAAATGTCTCTATGATATTGTGTCATAATATTGCATTGTGTGATAATAAAGTTCGTCCGCGACGCTACAGTTTCAAAATAAGTCAATTTCTGTTTTGTTATTGCCTGTCCCTGCGGTCAGAGTATATAGAATACTGCCGTCGTGCCCGCTGCGTGTCGTAAGGCTCCTTTCACACGAGGCAACCGCGTTGAGCAACTGATCCGTTGAGCGAAATTTGAAAGCACGTGACATAGCAACCATGGCTCCTCCAGTCTGTTGTTTCTCACATATATTTTTATGTACTAACTGGACAGTAGGATAGGCCGATTTATTTTATTGATGTCAGGCAGATTTTGCAGATATTTCGAAAATGTATATTGTATTGCGATTATTTCAATAGGTTTTTCCAGGAATCAATTTCAATATTGCATTTTTCAATCACTTTCAATTTTACGCCAGGTATAATATTAAATTTAATAATAATTTTTTAATTTTTCTGTTGTATGTGTGGCTATGCCGTGGGCAAAACACATACAAACTCAAAAAATTTATATAATTTTATGGTATAAGCCGAACGGCTTGTTTTGGAACGTGTAGCCTGTATGCACGGGAAAGGTCTATAATCCAATATAATTCAAGTGAGGAGAAATAAAAGTATTATATACGAGCATGTTTTTGCAGATTATGAATTCAAGGTTCTAACAGTAATAATTAATGATTATAACTAACAATAATACTTGACACTTATTATTAATTCCCGTCGTCCCTATCCAACAAATTGGATATAAAAAGTCGAAATAAATAGTGTGATTTCAAGCCTGACTATACGATATTGAAGCCACTTTTATTCAGCTTGAATATAAATAGAAAGTGTCAGACTCAATTGCCAGGTGTTATTCAAGTTGGTTTATTTTAGTTGTAAATATGGTATCAGTGGAGGCAGGGATGATTTTGGCGTTGATGGTGAAGAAATACGAAAAATATTGAAAAAATGTATAGTGAGTTGAGAAATTCCATTGAGATATATGTGAATAAACACGGAGGAAAACTACCATATTTATTTTATAGTATATATTTAATTGTATTTATTCTATCAATTATATCACGGCAATCAACTTGCTCCATTTCAATTTCTCAACTACCCCTGAATACACAACACTCAATACACTGAATCAGCACTGAAGGCGTGCTAGATCATATTGCACGCGCTGAATGCACGCTGAATCATACTGAGTGGCGCCACTCATTGTCCTCGTGTGAAAGCTCCCATCGGAAACAATGTTAACCAAGCGTTGGCGGCAACTTCGGTGTCGGCCACTAGTTGCCCGAGCGAGCAACCGACAATATCGGTTGCCGCCACCGACAACCGCAGTTGCCTCGTGTGAAAGACTACATTGCTAATCATTGCGAGCAACTAGTGGTGGACACTAGTTGCCTCGTGTCAAAGGGGCTTGAGAGGCGACTAAAAGCCGACCCTCTGCTTCTTCCCTTCGAGCAACTACTGTCAGGACCAGGGGGGGCGATAATTCAGCGGAGTTGGTGCCCCCCCTGTAACGGCAGCTGTCTTCTGTCCTATCCTTCTCCCGGAACTGAAAAAAAGTTATTGCTTTACGTTTCATCGCGTTGATCGTACTGTAGTTTGAATGTGGCTTTTTGAATACGGTTATATAGTTCATATTTATGCGTTTTTTCGGTGGTGTGCTACTCACTTTCTATGCCCCGTCATTCTGACATCTCGAATCATCTGTTGTATTTTTGGTTCATGTCTGTGTTGGGCTTGACAAATACATGATAATGATGACGATATATATTCTTAATATGAATTGATATTAATTTTTATATATTTTTTGTCACGTTCTTTGTTTGCTTCTCCTTTTTGCCTTGTTTCATATGACGTTTGTTTATTTTTCTACTCTATACGTCATTTTCGTGTGCAATCAATATTTCCGGCACTCTGAACAGTGATGAGCACGCGACGCAGCACTAGGGCGGGCGCACTGTCGTCTTCGCTGGTCGCCGGGCATTCATCCAGCCCGACAGTGCCGGTCGACGACAGCCGCAACGACGCCGAAATCGACGCGCCACACGTCTTGCGAGCCGCCGAGCAGAACGGCGACAATGGCGGCGCATGTGAGCCGCTGTGGCGCAACGTGCGACAAAGCGTCGCGTTCGGCGGCACGACCGAGAGCGCCATCTGTTCGGCGGCCGGCGGCGGCGGCGACGCTCAATGCTCGTGCATACTGTGCGGCAACTTGTGCAGCGCGTGGCCTCCGTCGTGCAGCGCCTCGCATCTGCTGCCCTTCTGTCGCGCTACCATGTCCCAGGTGGCCGCCCGTGTGCTGCTACTCAAGGTGAGTGCGCTGCTGAACCGCCGGAGTGCGATAGTGGCTTCTGTATTGGACATTGCCGTGATAGTGTGTGACATTTAATCGTCATATATAAATCTAGGCGTGAGGTATATTTCTGTGTGTGTGTGTGTGTGTGTGTGTGTGTGTCGATGCTCGTCGTGTGTCGGCTGCGCCAGGAGAAAGATTTACCGACAACAAATGTCGCCGCACCGGCCTCAACGACTGTGTCCGATGCCAACGCACACGCAGACGTGGACACGACCGCCAGCTGCGGCGACGGTGGCGGAAGCGGCGGCGAAAATGACGCAGCCAGCGGCCGAGACAATGGCAAAAGCGACGCGGCCGGTCGGCGTGTGTTGTGTGCGCTGTGCAGCGATCTGGTGCGTCGCTACGACCGGCTGTCGCGCGAGCTGCGTATGAAGCGGCGGCAGTTGGCCGGCGTGTGCGGCCGACTGCGCCAAGTGTACGCCAAGGCGCGTCATATTGGCCACGCCGCGAGTGTCGCCTCGGGCACAAACCATACGCTGGCAGAGAAGCCGGTGTTGGCGGCGGCAGTCAGTGACGGCGACATCAACCAAATCAACGACATGGATCAAGTGGATGTGGCATGCGGCAAACGCCCGCCGTCTCGTGCAGACAGCCAAGTGATTGAGCAAGATACACATGCAGGTGATAAGCGAGCGGTCACACACACACATACACACACACACACACACATACACACACACACACACACACACATGTGTCGGTGGTGTTCTCTTTGATGGTAGAGCTTGACAATGTTGCACTGGATAATGACATTTGATTTCAGTTGAGTGTTGTTACACGTTTTCAACTCAGCATTGTCTCACTATCACTGGCATTTGAGTTTCCTGTGTGTGTGTGTATGTGTGTGTGTGTGTGTGTGTGTGTGTGTGTGTGTGTATGTATGTGTGTGTGTTTCTCTGTTGTCACTGTTCTGTGACAGACAAACGACAGTGTCATTCACCGGGTCAGCTAGTTCTACCGCAAGTCAACTTCGACTGTCGTGTGGTGGTGAGTTTCTCGCATGCCTGTCATTGTGGCCATTTCTTGTAGACTTATCGGTTGCCAGGTGTATATATAACCCCGACTAATTGGCTCTCAGGATGAATATGCAATTATATCCCTCGATAATTCTGCTGAGTTCAGTTCATTGGGTATATTGGCATCGAAATCCGCAAAGCAAAAAATTAACAACACACGACAAGCATGTGTGTATGCAATTGCATGCAATATATGCAATATACTCTTCATTGGTATATGTGGGTTGTAATTGAATAGACACAAAATGGTTGAGGGTCTCATGTAATTGACCCATTGAGCCATCATTTAACACTAATGCATGATGGATGTCGTCCCCCCGAGTCTCCATACAAATCTACACCCTTGCCTGCCGCTTTGAGCTTCATATATGTGTGTTGGTGTGTGTGTGTGTGTGTGTGTGTGTGTTTGTGTGTGTGTGTGTGTGTGTGTGTGTGTGTGTTGGTGCAGATTAGCAGTAAGGACATCGTGAAAAGTAAGTTCAACTTTTTCTGTTGTTTTCTGGTTTCTTCTGTGTGTTTTTCAGCAGTCAACTTAGGGATGCATTATTTTGCCAACTAAAATTCCACATTCACTACAAATTTGTTATTGAGTTAACCTTTGAGTTTTTGCGGTGATTCTGTAGTGAAAAAGGCTTTTCAAATCTATTCCATATATATATATATATAGTCCATTCAAATATATTTCATCTATAGATAATTGTGTGTGTTTGTTGGTGTGTCTCAGATTGTGACGAATATTTACAGCGTGGCGATTCCCAGCCGTCAACTATTGGCGATTCCGCCGCGACAGCAGAGGTAGCAATGATGTTAATGAGATACTCAATAATGAGCTTGTTGTTTTTTGTTCTCAGTATTCGTGTATGTGTAGTATTGTAAATGTGTGGCTTGCGTTTTTGCGATATTGTTTGGTTCTAAATTAACTTTGCTTGCCGTTTTGTTTGTTGCTGTTGTTTTGTGCCGGTAATTTCTTCTGTTTAGCCGATAGCTGATATCCTAGGCAATGTGAAAACATGCGTTCAATATGTGTGTCTGTTTTTGTCTGTATTTTCCGTTTGACATTGGATTTTTTGCTCATTTGATTGAGTTTATTGTCATATAAACAGGGATAAACAGCTGTTTGAGCACGCGCTCACAGACGAACGGACAGTATATCTGTGGTGTGATTGTGAGCGAGAGAGAGAGAGTGTGTGAGCGCGTTGGAGTGTCTGTGGCTTAGTGTGTGTGTGTGTGTGATTCGCGTTTGCGTTCGTGTTTGCGTTGTTTGGTGATGTGTTTGTATGTATGCGTTTCATGAAGTGTGCATGCCCCGCGGCGGCGAGCGATTGACCGGCTCGCCGCTGATTGGTTGTGGCGGTGTGCGTGAGGACTGTGCGTGTGTGTGTGTGTGTGTCCGTTTGTGCTCCCGTGTGTGACGGTGTGAGTTAGAGTCTGGTTTGAGCTGCGATTGTGGTGTGACCTCTTGTAGGCGCGCGTGGGGCATCACTGCCCCACGCGCGCCTTTCTGTGATATAATTTAGATTTTTTGTTTGCTACAAGCTATTTCGGCCTTTTAGTTTGGAAGTGGTTTTTTATCTGCGACCCGGCTTCAGCAGCGGAGATAGTACCCTCCAGTATTTGCAGCGGCCTGGAGGACGTGGTGGAGGTGCTCGGCGGCGTGTCAGGTTGGTGTGCAGGGGGACGGCAGGAGAGCATGGTGCCGGCAGGAAGCTGCGGGGGAGCTGTGGCCGAGGGTTGCTCGTCGTCCCGCCTGCACTGGTATTAGACTCGTCGCCGGGCATATAGAAGGTCGCTGGTGGAGGCTGCTGGTGCTGGAGGGCATGTGAGAGAAAGGAGCTGCTGAAGCCGGAGGAGAAAACGAAGGAGTTGAGACGACGGCGTGGCCTGCATGTGCGGCGACGTTACGGCTGTCGCGGTAGGGTGCTGAAGAGCACCGGTGTCGACGGAAGCATGGTGGATGCTGGGGTCAAGGTGTTGTGCCCTGTCGCGGCAGCCGGTGATGAAGAGGACGGCAGGCTGCGGCGGAGCACTGAAGAGCACGGGCGGAGGCGGGAGCGTGGAGGATGCTGGGGCCTGACGTGTTGTGCTTCGCCGCAGCCAAGGTGTGTGCGTCTGGTGGAGGCCGTCGTCGGGTTTAGTTGTTTTTGTTTGTTTGTTATGCGTTTTTTTATTGTATGCTCTATAGTTCATGTTTCTGTAAAAACAGGTGGAGGTGTGGTGTGATTGTGAGCGAGAGAGAGAGTGTGTGAGCGCGTTGGAGTGTCTGTGGCTTAGTGTGTGTGTGTGTGTGTGTGTGTGTGTGTGTGTGTGTGTGATTCGCGTTTGCGTTCGTGTTTGCGTTGTTTGGTGATGTGTTTGTATGTATGCGTTTCATGAAGTGTGCATGCCCCGCGGCGGCGAGCGATTGACCGGCTCGCCGCTGATTGGTTGTGGCGGTGTGCGTGAGGACTGTGCGTGTGTGTGTGTGTCCGTTTGTGCTCCCGTGTGTGACGGTGTGAGCTAGAGTCTGGTTTGAGCTGCGATTGTGGTGTGACCTCTTGTAGGCGCGCGTGGGGCAGTGATGCCCACGCGCGCCTTTCTGTGATATAATTTAGATTTTTTGTTTGCTACAATATCAAAAACCGATATATGTGTATTTGTGTGTGTCGTGCATGCAAACAGAGCGACCGTGTGGCCGACGAAAAGACAGCAGCAATGGTCGTGTTGCGTCCTCCTCCTCGACTTACACTGATGGTCAAGCGCCGCACGCCGCCGAGCGCCAGCACTGCCGCCAATCCGCCAAGTCCGTCGTGTGCGGTCGACGTCGCGCCGGAATCGGCTATCTCCGCTCTGCCGGCACGCTCAACCGCCAGCGACACAGCGGCAGCAGCAGCGACGGCGGCGGCGGTCAGGACTATGGCGCCGCTCAAAACGCTGCGTCCCAAGCCGATGGTGGTGGTATCGCACCAGTCTACTGGCGCTCGCATCACTTGCTCGACGTCCTCGCTGGTCGCCGCCCCTCAGGCACCGGCGCCCGTGCCTCCGTCCGTGTCGCAGCCAGCAACAGTCGTCAGTGGTGCGGCCGCGGCCAAGCAGTCGGCGCCGCTCACCGTGTTCCGTTTGCCCGACGGCCGTCTGTTGATGCCGGCCGTGACGGCTTCCTCGTCGGCCGGCGGCGATCAGGCGTTGACGGACGGCGGCGGCGGCGGCGAGCGGTTGCGTTCGTCGGTGACGGTCACTCGGCTGGCCAAGGCCGACATGCGTAATCTCAACGTGGCCAGCTTGAACGCCACGGCCACGGCCACCGACGACGACGGCGTTGGCAGCGGTGGCGTGGTGACAGTTCGCGGCTGTATTAACAGTCATCGCATTATCAACGAGTCGCTGGTGCGTAGCAACACCATTCTGGCGTCGATTCTGCAGCAGAAGAGTGGCAGTATTGCTTGTGGCAGCGGCGGTCGTGGCGATGGTGCGACAGTGGCTGGACACACGTCGGCGCCAGTCGCCGGCGGTGTGGCTCTGGTGCGGCCGCGCTGTGTGTCCGTGCGTCCAACCAGCATGCCGTCCGTCCCGTCCACTGTCGCTGCTGCCGCTAAAACGTCAGCGTCGGCGGCTCGACGTCGCACGCGGCGGCCGGTCGATGCCGAGCCTTGTCCGTTGTGCGCGCTGTATTTCGGCTCGCGGTCGGAGGTGGACCAGCATGTGCGCGATCATCCGCTGGTGTGTAATCAGTGTCAGTGTCGTTGCGGCTCACGGCTGGAGCTGTTTGAGCATCGGCAGCGGTGTCGTGCCGGCGAGACGGCCGCGGCCGCCGTGCCGCGTCCGCCGCCCTCGCTGGACCGGCCGCCGGCCGCCGACGGCTGTGGCGGCGATTTTATGTGCGACCGGTGCGGCGCGACGTTTCGCCGCATCGGCCAGGCCAACGGGCACGCGCTCGTCTTTCACAAGCTGCCGTACCGGTGTCCGTTGTGCGGCCGCGCCGACCGCACGCTGCGCGCCTACGAGGAGCACGTGCGGCGGCAGCACGGCGTGCGCACGCCGTTCCCGTGCAACATGTGTCAGGCGACGTTTGTGCGCGCTACGCTGCTGGTGCGGCATTTTCACTCGCGCCACGCGGCTCCGCGTCGCCACGCGCTGTCGGCAGTGAAAATTGTCTCTGTGTCCTCGGAGGCGGCGGCAGCGGCAGCTGCTCCCGACGACGATGGATGCGTCGGTGCCGAGGCGATGACGTCAGCGGCGGCCGTGTGTGAGGTGAAACTGGAGAAGGAGGCTGACGATGACGATGGTGACGCAGAGGCGGCAAATGATGGCGCACACAATGAAGCGCAGCATATGGTGATTGTCAAGCAGGAGGTGGAGGATATTCTGGCGTCGAGTTGATGTGTTGTGTTCATTTTACTTCACTTCGTCCGTCGCAATCACATCACAATTGGATCGACATTTGTTTACGTTTTCATTAGACGGTTGCAATTTGTTTTGTTGTTTGTGTTGTGTGGTTTTTTGTTTTGTTGCTGATTGCATATTGTGCGAACATTTTCTTTTAGGTGTACATTGGCGAAATTGTTTACTCATTGGCGTCAAGATATTGGTCGACACATCGACCGATCACTTTTATACCGCGTATGTAATAATATATAGAGAGCACCGATTGCGTGTTTTTAATTGCCAGCGGCCAATGCCGTATCCAACCTTTGATTGTTTTTTCATA
The DNA here is from genome assembly GCA_916048095.2 of Sacculina carcini. Lineage (NCBI taxonomy): Eukaryota > Metazoa > Arthropoda > Thecostraca > Sacculinidae > Sacculina > Sacculina carcini. Next base: position 2,722,191 of record OU696581.1, on the reverse strand, counting down.
ATGAATTATATTATTTATGTAATCCGCTCCTTCCTTTGCTTACAAGGTTTGAAAAAACGTGTTTTTCTCCAAAAAAAACAAAAACCATGTTTTTTTTAGAAAAAACAAAAAAACATTGTTTTTTTGGTTTATTTGGTTTTTTACACTTTGCACACACAAATCAAAAAAAGGATTGTACAATGCTATTTAGTATATAGTTAAACATATTTTAGTACCACTCACCAAGAGTTTTGCAAATATTTAAAAAAGATAAAAATAAAATCATAAAAATGCACACACAGGATCTTGAATTTCACCTTGTAGCACCTATAGGCAACGGAAGTTTTAAACCGCTTCCAATTGCGATAGCAGTCGATTTTATTCATCCACATATGTTTGCAAAGTCCAAACCAAATACCCAGTGGTCTTATTTATGAAAAACTAGTGACTAAAAATCGTTTTGTCCATGGAGGTTAATTCATGTTTGTTTTCAGAGTAAAACAGTTTTTTTTAACTCAGTGGTTTCTAAAAATAGTGATTTTCATAGAAACTCAAATGTTTTGTCGTAAATATTTAGGATTTCCCATAAATACCAACTACAATGTTTCCCCAGCAAAAACCAAAAATGTTAATAAAAATGTTTCCCATATCGTGCAAACCCTTAAAATCATGTCAAAAAGTATTATTTATGAAGATTTAAAACTGCATTAATGAACTCATTGACTAATTCTGAAAATATTTTATCATTCCTATATGAGAAAAATCATTTCTGTCAAAAAAAACAATTTTCCAAAAAATATGATTTTTGATAAAAAACCACTTGGTTTAAACCAAACAAACCCTGTCTGCTTGTTCCTATTTCAAAATTTTACACATATTTTTCGCGTATTACCCTCAAAGTTCTTCGTTTTTGCGTTAAAAATTCACCCTTGTATTCGTCTTGTGTTAATTATATGCTGTCGGTGAAGATGTATTATTTTGAATATATATATACATATATTGTTTTTCAAACATCCCGAATCTCTCAAGAATATATTCTAATATATTCTCAAGAATATATTTTATAAATAATTCATTCGTTTAAATTTTTAGGTCTGGGAATTGCATGTATATTATACAGGATACATTCAAAACCCATTTTTATCCAAATAATAGTTGGAATACGTGAAAAACGTAACCACGCACTTAGCGATTTTCAACATGAAATATTTGGCAACAATATCCAAGGCCATCGCGCCAACTAGCGCTGCGTGAGAGCAATTCAAGTTGTTGTAGCTAGTTGTTTTGCGTTGCGATTTTTTCACGTTGTTGCTTTCAGTTAGAGCTCAGCGGATTAAAATGGAGAAGCGCATTGGATTAGAGCTACGTGGTCGTAAACCCGAGGAAGTGAGTATGTTTCCGTGACAGTCGTTTTTATTGCTTTCCAACTCGAGCGGTTATCTACTGAAGCTGCTTTGATATTCTGCTATTTTTCCCATGGAACTCACAAGTATCTTCTGAGGTTTGTTAAGTTTTGAGGGTTGAAATGAGTTGAATAAGTTGAAATGGAAGTATTGTTTGAAATATAGGCCGGTTAGACTAGAAAGAAGGTAATTGCTGAAGACCGGATGTCTATTTTTGTCGAAAGTGACTTAATCATTTTGACATAGGCGGAGCATAGTTTTAGCTCGTTCGTTCACACTATCCTTTCTTATTATTTATATTCTTTAAGCATATTTATAGCTTCACTCTTCCTAAGGGGCTCGCATAACTACCACATAACAAATATGCTTCATAACATTATACAATACACGCATAAACTCATGGCGGGCGTATTGATATACATCCAATATTCTCTTAATGTGATCGATATTTTTAAAAGTGATGTATTGCTCATGTCAAGTCGCCATTCTGGTGAACTTCCACTTGTCATTTTGCCGCCGTTTCTGCTCTGTATCAGCTGACCGACCTCAATTTGGACAACTGTAAGTCGCAGAGCATTGAGGGTCTCACCGACAAATTCACCAATCTGGAATCACTGAGTTTGAACAGCGCCGGTCTCACCACGCTCAAAGGCTTTCCGTGTTTGCCGAAACTGCGCAAGGTTTGTGTGTAAATATGTATTTATATTTTGTGGGTGTATGTTGATGTTAATTCTTATTTCCAATCTTCCGTCCATCAATTTAGTTTAATATATTATTCTAGTCGACTTTTTTGTAGATGTTATTAATTATTACTTATATTTTCTATTATTTAATTTTCTGTTGTCAAACCAGTGAGCAGCGGTTTCAGCAACAGTGGAGGCGTGAAGCGCTCAGACGTGGCCATTAATAATCCTCCAATCGTTTTCCGATGTGTCCAGCTCGGAAGGCTATGCCGAAAAGAAAATGTGGTCTAAACGTTATATGAGGCTGAAATGGGAGTTTCAGATATTTTTCGGAAAAATTATGACGTGCATGTATGTGTGTTTGTGCCAGCTGGAATTGAGCGACAACCGAATTTCTGGCGGTCTGGAAGCGCTGGCACAGTGCGCCGCGATAAAATCGCTAAATTTCAGCGGAAATCGCATCAAGGATCTGGAAGCGCTGGCTCCGCTCGGCCGGCTGAAAAGTCTCAAGTATCTGGATCTGTTTCACTGTGACGTCACAGGAGTGGACGGCTATCGCGACGAAGTCTTCAAAATGCTGCCCACACTCACCGCTCTCGACGGGTGACTTGCACACACACACACACACACACACACACACACACACACACACACACACACACACACACACACACACGCACTA
>OU696581.1:2594444-2716944 GCA_916048095.2 Sacculina carcini | reverse complement strand
GTGTGTCTTTGTGTATGCTTGTGTGTCTTTGTGTGTGCTTGTGTGTCTTTGTGTGTGCTTGTGTGTGCTTGTGTTTGCTTGTGTGTCTTTGTGTTTGCTTGTGTGTCTTTGTGTTTGCTTGTGTGTCTTGTGTGTGCTTGTGTGTCTTGTGTTTGCTTGTGTGTCTTTGTGTTTGCTTGTGTGTCTTTGTGTATGCTTGTGTGTCTTTGTGTGTGCTTGTGTGTCTTTGTGTGTGCTTGTGTGTCTTTGTGTGTGCTTGTGTGTGCTTGTGTTTGCTTGTGTGTCTTTGTGTTTGCTTGTGTGTCTTGTGTGTGCTTGTGTGTGTGCTTCAGTTTTTCAATTTCAGTGTGCTTTATTGAACTCTAACAATTTACTTTGCTATTCTTTGCAAACGATACCAAGGCAGAGCAATCTAGATTTTCTGTGTGTCTGTGTGTGTGTGTGTGTGTATGTTTTATGTGTGTGTATGTGTTTGTATTTGTATATATATATATATATATATATATATATATATATATATATATATATATATATATATATATATATATATATATATATATATATATGTTTATATGTGTGCCTGTATTTGTGTATGTATGTATGTATGTATGTATGTATATGTGTCTATTTGTGTGTGTTTGCTTGTTGCAGAACGAGCTGGGCTTGTCGGCCATCTACAAGAAGGAGATTGGCGACGAGGACGACGACGATGACGGCGACTTTGACGGCGCAGATCCTGACGACGACGACGACGATGACGAAGATGATGACGATGTTGACGATGACGAAGAAGCCGGAGACCAGCACCAGACGGCCTCGGTCCAGGACGGCGCTGGAGGTGTGTGTGTGTGTGTGTGTGTTTTAACTGTGTTTCTTAACATGTGGGGAATGGAAGAGTTGCCAAGTGGGAAGCTAAAGGTCGGACAGAACAGGACAACTATGTGTGTGTTCTTATCAATTCAAAGTAATATTTTTTTTCGTATGTCATTTTGCCGTTTAGTTTGATGCAGCAACTGAATTTATCGAATTTATCAGCGCTGTTGTGTGGAAAATGTAGAGATGGCTGATTAAGAAGTGGGGAATCAGAGGAAAAGGGTTAAGAATCACTGGTGTTAAGATTGTGTGCGATATCAATATGCAAGCTCAGTGAAACATTGCACCATTTGTAAAATAAAAATAAAAACTGGATATCATGTTTATACAATCTATCTGATGTATATATAACGTACAAAAATGCGTATAAAAACGCGTGCTTATGTAAAAGTGTTTATATATAATTAAGGGTCTCACACATAAATGAACATTGTGATAGATGTTCACACACATACACACGCACTCACTCACACACACACACACACACACAGAGACACATTCATACATACACACACATATACACATTCATACATACACATACACACACATATGCACACACACACACATACACAAAAACACACACACAGACATTCATACACGCACACACAAATACACAAATACACACACACACGGACACGCATTTGGTTTGGCTGCACATGGACTGATTTTCGCGGCTGGATGTTTTGCAGACGCGAGCCGAGGCACCAAGCGCAAGCACGAGGAAGAGGGGGCGAGCGAGAAGAAAGAGTAGTGAGAGCACGGTTGTCTGCATTTGTGTATGTGTATGTATGTCTGTGTGTGTGTGTGTGTTTTGTGAGCAATGATGATTTGTCTGTGTGTTGAGTCGTCCAACGATGATTTGGCCGTTTGTATGTTTGTGTGTGTGTGTTCTTGAGCGTTTGTTTTTGTGTTTACTTTTGTGTTTGTTTTTTGATCGGCCAGCGCTGATTTTATTTGTGTTTTTTTATTATGTTTTTAGTTTGTACGTACTAGTTTGTGTGTTTGTGTGCATGTGTTGGTGCGTGTCGTCGTGTGCGTATTTGTTCTCATACTCCCATAAATGTACTACCGATCATTACTTGTGACACTTCTCATCGTGTGTGTGTGTGTGTGCGTGTTCCTTATGGTGATGTGGTGTGCATGTTTTGGCACGCGGTTTGTTTGTTGAGTGTGTTTTGGTGGTCTGTTTTTCACAGTTGGTTCTGTGTTGCACAATAAATATTTTATAGTTCCATGCTCTCATGGCTCAATTGTTGAATTCCGATGCATAGTTATATTCTTGTGGAATTTGAACGTTTTAACGTTATATGCGTTTTATGACTTACTCATTAAATCCACTTCAAGTGAATACATTAACAGATACCAGTTTAAGATATAGTATTGCGTGTACACGTAAAATATAAAAACGAAGGCATTACGCTATATTAAATCAGATTTTTTGTCTGCTTTAATTTCCCCAAATTTTTAGCGAAGTTGTGTTTTTTGGTGACTGGAAGCATTTGAGCATTTGAGACAAATACAACATGACAATAGTTTTAATTTAGTTTTAGTTTTCAGGGTTTCTGCTTCTGAGTCTAACCTGTGCTATATGCAGTAACCAAGAACAACAACAACTTAGTTTTCAGGACAGTGTTTGCGTCCGTCTAAGTAATATAGCATGAAATCGTAGAATACAATTATTAGCGCTCATTTGCAAAATGTTTCAGTTGAGGTGATAATGGTTTCAACTCTGCGCTTCGGCAATACTGATCTGTTTCATATATATAAATTTGCGCTTTAAAACGTTTTATAATTTATTTCATGAATTGAAAACATCGTTTTCGGGAGTATTTCTACCAGAATGGAAAGCGTAGTCGATAACGATGTTCTGGGCCGTGTTACTTCCGATGTGGAAGAACAGTGTCATTTGAACGATTCATCCGCTCTATCGGCATCACAGCACAATTCCTCAAACTGCGACGATACAGCCCAAATTACATTGGACGAGTGGCGTTGCATGTGGGTGCCATCTGAAAGGACGCGTGCCATTCTCGACTCCCTCGACGCAACACCGAATGCGGCGACCAATGTTTCCGTCGAGCATCTATGCTTGCCTGGCTGTGTCTTGCAGTCTCCCCTGACCGATCCCGTCGGCGAACTGATGCGCCATTATTTGCGCGGCTCCGCTGCGCACGACCGCTCGGTTCTCACGGCCGACAGCGTTACACAAGACGAGAACGGCGTGCGCCAACTCCTCAACGCCGGCTGTCATCGCTCCGCTGTCAATTTGTCCGGCAAACTGCTCGAGGCCGGTGGTCAAGGCCTCGGTCGAGCTGGTCAAACGAGCCGCCACTCGCGGCGTTCGCTGCAGCTCTGGTGGCACCGCTTCGGCGCTCTCATCCGTCTGCGCCAATTCGCCGTGGCCGGCCAGGAAGCCGAGCCGTGGCGAGATCTCGACTGCGTCAATCTCTTCTGCCGCTACTACGACCACACCGACCGCCGGCCGACGCCGCCGCCGCCGGTTGATTGCGGCGACGCGCGCCGCTCACTGCTGCCGTTCGGCCTGCGAATTTTGCTGGCCGAGCTCGGTCGCAGTCCGGCCGCCCTCGATCGTCTGCACGCGCTGCTCGCCGGCTGCGACCGGCTTCTGGCCATCGTCGAAGCCGCCGGCCGCCACTGCGAGCCGGCGCTGAGTTTGTGGCGGCGGCGGCGACAGCGCGTGCTCTGCTCGTTGGCCAACTGTTGTCTGCTGCTGAACCACCAGCGGCAGGCGCTGGTCGCTCTGCAACAGCTGCTGGCCGCCGCTCCCGCACTCTTTGTCGGCGTCACCTCGGCGCTGGGCCGCGTGCACTTGCAGATGGGCGATTTGCACGGCGCGCGCCGTCACTTCAACGCCGTGGCCGCTGCGCCGCACGACGCCGACTCCGCCGCCGCCGCAGCAAAACGTTCGAAAGCGGCGCAGGTGGCGCTGAACGCGGCGTTTCTGGCGCTGGCCGAGGGCGATTACGACGCGGCCGGCCAGCAGTTCGAGGCGGTGCGGCAGCTGGAGCCACACAACGCGGCCGCCGTCAGCAACTTGGCCGTGTGTCGGCTGTACTCGGGCCAGCTGAGCGAGGCCATTGACATAGTGGAGCGGGCCGTGTTGGCCGACAGTGCGCGACTGTTGCAAGAGACGCTGCTGCTCAATTTGTGCACGCTGTACGAGCTGGAGTGTGCCGGCTGTACGAGCAAGAAGCTGCGACTGCTGGCGCACGTCGGCTGCCACTGCGGTGACGGATTCAACGCCAGCTGTCTCAAGCTGCGCTGACGTCACCAGCCTGCCGTCTCTCCCTCTCTCTCTTTCTATCTTCCTATTTCTCTCTCCCTGCGTGTGTGCGTATTTGTGTGTAAAGGGTGGTATAAATGTAATACCTACCTTACCTTTGTGATACATTTTATTTTGAGTGTGAAGCGCGGTATAAATGTAATATTTCACTGTGTGTATGTGTGCATGGAGGATGGCAGGGAATAACGGCGAGCTTTTTTGGAGTTTTGCGGACGAAATTCGGTGGATGTAAAGTATCAAATACAATCCGTAAAATCCGACCGATGGCATTGCAGCCTGCTGAAGTATAGCGCCGTCAAAGCGCATCGAAACCACGCGGAGCAAAATACTTGATGTATAAATATATCTATTCCTAAACACATCATCCACGTCATTACGACACATACACACACACACAGACGTGCAAAACCGTCAAAAAACGGACCGAAAACCATATGACAAGTGGACGCTGTCGAAATAAGTACTAAAAAGCTGCGCTCACACACAAACTCACACAGGCATACAAACACATACAATAGCATCCGTGAGAAACATGATTGACATTTGATATGGCCAGCATACACTATGAGATCGTGAGCACACACACACACACACACACACATGTACAATGACAATGGGTCACAGACACCCTGAGCTTCAGCGCTCACCGCACCAACACAGCACTAACAGCACCGCATTTGAACTGACAATTGCTCACAGCCGATACACGTGACACACACACACACACACACACATGTGTGCGCGCGCATGCCACGCTGATTTGTGCGCCCCACAATTGGCAGACGCAGGCGACTCAAGTGGTCACAACAAAATACTGCGCACCGCTTGGCTAATAGCCTCGTCGCCCACCGACGCCACCACACGGCGGCTCTTGAGCGCCGGCGACAGCGAAAAACGCTGTGCCGCCGCCTGCGGCCGAGACGACACAACCGCCGCCGCCGCCGCTGACGGAATACACAGAGAAGCGGCCGGCGGAGAAGGACCTGACGGCAGCTCGCTCTCCGACTCGACGCCGCTGGCGCCGGAGCGAGGCGTGGCGGCCGACGCCGGCGTGGCCACCTCCTCGTCGCCGGGTGTTGGCTCACAGCCGCCGTCAACAGACTGCATCACGACTGCCGCCGCCGCTGCCCTTGCAGTCGTCGAGTACGTCACTGACATGCGGCCGTCGTCGTTGTCGTCGTCAGCGGCGCAAGAGGGAGAGGGAGATACGCCGACGACACTGCCGTTCGTCAACGACGCGCCTGCCAACACACACACACACATACACATATATATACACACACATACAATACACACACATTCACATACAAATACACACACACACACACTGTAAGCGCGCAGATCCAGAGAGGCAGATACCTGTGGCAGCCGAGGATTGGCAGGCGGAGGCGGCGGCTGTCTGTCTGGCTTGATGCAGCTGTTCTCGCTCGTGCTGGTTGACATAACGCAGCAGCTGTACCGCCTCACACGTCGCATGACTCCGCTGGCATACCAACACACACACACACACATGTAACATTGGTGTAACACAGACACACGCAGCTGTGAACCGTACGCAAGTCAATTCATTCACTGCAGCACAACACGCTCTTCCGAAAACACCCACCACACACACACAAACACACAAACAAACAGACAAACATAAACACATACTCCCAAACAAAGACAAACGTATAAACAGCACAAGGCGACATACAAGTACACACACAAACATACACCGACTTACATGAGCATAGACACAGACATACGTATAGATAATCTAAAACCAAGAAAGGGGAAAACGTTGAAGAGCGCAGGCTAAATACAGACTAAATACGATATTTTTCTGAGATGATGACAGAATTACTGTGGCCTGATGAAGAGTACGAGATGTTAAGGAAACATTTTTACAGTGTCGTTTAAACGAATCAAGCGATCGAATGGAACGAAGGGAAGACGGGAGCTTGTTATATATACGAGGGTCCTGAATAGAAAAACAGCGATCATAGTGAGAATGGCGAGAAGGAAATTGAGGCTCAGATAGTAAGAATTTGTTGTCAGATCTAAGATGAACCGAGTTGAAAGGAGCATTATACGAGAACATGTTGAATATATAGTCAGGTTTGTGAAGGATTAAAGCAGAATGGATAAGTGTACAAATACGAAACTCAATCATAGCTTTAATAGGAAGCCAACCTAATTTGTGAAGATAAGAGGTAATGTGAGAGCCATAAGGGAGGAAGAATATGAGGCGGCAAGCTTTGTTCAGGATGGATTGAATTAACCTAAGTTGGCGATGATTCAAGGATAGAAAAAGTGAGCGCACACACACACACACACACACGAGAAGGTGCATCTGGCCAGGTTGAGATGCGGTCATATAACCCTATCATTGTGAACTACCATGAATCACGACTGCCCAGATTACAATTCAGCACCGCACGCACATCATGCAACACTGCACACACAGCACACCACCAAGAATGTGTGGAGACAACCATTCTGTCCTTTCAGAAAGATTGAGCGAGTCAATCGATGACACATGCCCAGATTGTCATCCGGCACCACACACAATCACACAAATCATGCAACACTGCACAACACACACACAACTCAGACGCCAACACAAAATCAAATCAACCAAGAACCTGTGGAACAACCCGGTCGGCGCCGTGTCTTTCCTCAGCAGCTCGAGGTTGCTCGGCCACACAACCTGAGCAAAAACAACATCAACAACGACAGACAGCCACACAGCCACTCACCATACTATCTCTCAACAGCAGCCGGCGAAATTTGTGCTGCAGCATTTGTCGGCGGTGGTGCAGATACTCGGCGCGCGCCTCCAGCAGCCTGTCGTGACCGTGTTCCGGCGACGCACGGTCTGCCAGCACGTGGTAGCAGCACAACCGACTGACAGCGTCCAGGGTGCCGGTGAACGGCGCCTGCAGTGCGTCAGACGAGGCGGTCACCACGGCCGTACGATCCCTCTCCAAACACCGACGCAGCCTGCCACAAACACACACAAACACACACAAACACCCGCACACATTGCATTAGACAGATAGTTAAATAGCGTCCTACACCTACAGCCTTAAGGATGACACACACACGCACGCACACATACTTACACACACGCACGCACACATACTTACACACACACACACGCACACATACACAGACAGTCGGACACACACATATATACACACATACACAGATAGACAGATACACATACACAGATAGACAGACACACATACACAGAGAGAGAGACAAACACACACACACACATACACACACACACACACAGAGAGAGAGAGAGAGACACACACACACAAACAAACATACACACAGAGAGAGAGAGAGAGAGAGAGAGAGACACACACACACAAACCTGTGCTGAATTTGCTGAACGCGAGCGCGCAGTCGATCCTCGTCGCCAGATGACGTCACGGGAGACGGCCGTTTAACTCCTCGAACTGCCTCTGACTGCTGCTGCTGCTGGGGATGGGAATGAGGGAGGGGGTTGTGCGGCGGCGGCGGCGACGGCGACGGCGACGACGGCGAGGCGGCGGGAGGCGACACAGCCGGCGACAGACACGGGACATGCGACGAACCGGCCGTCGTCTACACACACATACACATACACACACAAAAGACCGATAACATAGCTGCGATATTCGGATACATTTCCCGGTCGAAATCTATCACTCAACTATCGCGTGGCTTTAATATATCGATTTGTGAGTCATTGTGAGCGGTAAAATGTTAATTGATCGCCGCAAAAGACATAAGCGCGGAATACAAGTGAAACAAAGCATGCGTTCCGATTTTGTTCTATCGAAAGTGCGTCCGTGCGTGCGTGTTTGTTTGTGTGTATGTTTGTGCGTGCAATAACTCCAAACTAAACTGACCAAAAAAACACACACACACACACACAACCAAAACCACACATCAAATACAAAACACACACAGGCACACTCAAATTTGTCAACAAATCTTGGCACAGTGCCACAAAGCCAACACAAACACACACCACATGAAATGTCACGTATTGTGAAGTATTAACACACACACATACACACAGAGAGAGAGAGAGAGAGAGAGAGAGAGACAGAGAGAGAGAGAGAGACAGACACACACACACACAGGTGTCAACTGATGACTGCCAGACAGAGATCGTGTGTAGAACTGACCGCAAGACAGCGCGACACTGCCGCTGATGATAATGATGAGGACGGTGATGATGACACAGATAATGATGATGAGATCGTTGTGACGACACTGCTGTCTGGCAGACAAGACAGCGCCGCGGGCGCGGCCGACTGTGTGCCGCAGCCACCGCCAGCCGCGCCAACACCGCGAGGAACCCCGGGCACGCTCTGCACGTTGACGCACGCCGCCGCCGTCGCAGAACGACCGACCACCGCCAGCTGTCGACGCCGGACGTCTCGACGGCGTGAGGCGGCGGCGACGGCGGCTGTAGCTGTTGGCGACGAGGATGAGCAGGAAGATGAAGGAGAAGTCGTGACAATAGAGGCGGCTGCTGCGGCAGAGTTACAAGCGCGCGCGCCGGCCACGGATATTGATGACTTGCGCGGCGACACGACACTGACTGGCGGACGTGAGCCCACATTCACAACACCGTTCGCCAATGTTGACTGATACAAACACACACACACACACACACTTGTCAACGATGTACGAACAATATCATCTACTTGGAGCCCCCAAAAGTTTGGACGTCAAAAACAAGAAAAGCAAGAACTTCACGAAATACAAACCAGCCTCCAATGATGCTCAAACAATGATGCTCACTTCAACTGATAATTTCAAGTATGCTGGAAGAAGTCAACATTGGGTTTGTTGTCAGTCATGTAAAATATGTACATTTAGTACGTGATGTTAAAAGCGATGATCTTCCCATTTTGTGACCAACGAAATATCAGCATTTTTCCGTCCTAACTTAAGGCGCTTTAAGACTCCCTGGTGTAGTGGTAGCACACCCGTCTCACAAGCGAGAGGAACGTGGTTCGAATCCCAGCGGAGAATTTCATTGGGACAATCCTATAATCCAATAGCCCCTATCCATCCAGCAGTAAATGGGTACCATATATCAGGCATGTGTTGTGCCATGCATTCTAGGGAGGTGGCCTCTCTAATACACCTTACGCTCTTGTGGTATCATAGCGTGGAGAGGGTCGGTTCTGCAGTGGCAGCGAGCTGTACGGGGTACACCTGTGTGTTCATAAGCTTCGGCTTCTTTCAGTGTAGCAGCTGTCACTTGAAGCCTTTAACCTATAATCTTACTGTACACCCACATAAACCCACACACGAGTCGCCCCCACACCAACAAACACCCGTGCAGTGGCCCTCACCCAGTGCACAGTTGACGAGGACACATGATTCACGGACGACTTGCTGCGTGGTGCCAGTTTGGCGACCACGTCAGCCGGCAACTTGTCGCGCTCGTGCTGTTGCTGCTGCTCTTGTGAATGATGCTGCTGCTCGTCCTCGACGGCCACATCGCCCAGAATGCCGCTCTTCTTCATCACATCCTCCAGATCGACAAAGGCACGCCGTGCGCCCGTCGTCGTTGCCGCCGCCGCTCCGCCGTCGACCGACGCACGATGCTTCCGCTTGCCGCCGCCGCCGGACGTGGTGAGCGCGGCGCCCACTTGCGGCTGCATCGGCAGCTTGGCCCGCAGTCCGGCCAGCAGCGCCGCCTGCTGCTGTTGCGTGGGTGCCAGCAGCGACAAGGCAGCCGCCGCCGCCTGATGCGGCGACTGTACGGCCAACAATGGCGGCGGCGGCGGAGCAAACAGTCGCAGGCCGGCCGTGGCAGCGGCGGTGGCCGACTGCGGCAACAAGACGGTCGCGTGCCCGCCGCCGGCCGTCGGCAGCAGCACGGCTTGCGGTGCGCCCGGTCGCGTCGACGGAATAACAACGGCCGGCTGCGGAGGCGGCGCTTGTTCGCGCAGCACATACTGCAACTGCACGCCGCCGCCCGGCAGCGGCACCACCACAGGCGTGACCACCAGCGGCGCAGCGGCGGCGGCCGCCGGCGCAGCATGCTGGTGTCCGGCGAACATCAGAGGCGCGTGCTTGAGCGTCGAAGCCGCCACACTGGCCGGTGCCAGAGTTTTGGGCAGCAACTGGGGCTGCTTGTGCCCGCCTGAGGAAGACGAAGCGACGGCGGCGGCAACGACGGCCGTCGTGGAGGCCGACGAAGCGGCGGCGAGCGGTCGATGCGCCAGCGGCCGAGCGAGTGCCGGCAGCAGAGTCGGCGCACCGCCGGCACACACCAGCTGCATGAAGGCTCCGCCGTGTGGCGCGGCCGTCAGCACCGACAATCCACCGGCCGTCGCCGCACTGCCAAACAGACCAGCTGCAGACGCTAGCACACACACACACGCAGACACACACGCAAACATTTATCAGTGCAGCATGTCCATAAAACGCCGTTAAGAATTTCAGCAAACTTGTATCATACAGTGGACAACACAGACATCACGACAAGTGCAGTAGTGATAGAAAGCACATTGAAAACTCACCGAGAGGCCGATGACAATGCACACGAGGCCAACTCGTCAAAAATCAGTTCGCTTGAGTGTACAACAAACACAACTAGTGGAAAGAAGAACAATAGCAAAAATACCAACAAATAGCAAATATGAAAGTTGAACTCGGTGGTGCAGTGGTAGCACACCCGCCTCATAAGCGGGAGGACCGTGTCCTTGCCCTTGTCCATCTAGCAGTAAATGATGGTACCAGATATCAGTCATGTGTAGTGTCATGTATTCTGGGGAGGTGTACGTCTCTTATACTTCTTCCGTCCATGCGGCGCCATAGCGTGGAGAGGGTCGGTTCTGCGGTGGCAGCTGCACGTGTAGCAGCTGTCACTTGGGTCTTTAACTTTTAACTGAATGAATCGACCGTGAAATGCGTGCGTGCAACACACACACACACACACACACACACACACACACACACACACACACACACACACACACAATGATATAACTGACCGATGGTGGGCGTGACTGTGGCAGGCTGCTGCTGCACCAACACACCGCTGGACACCAGCGCTCGCAGGGCAGCCACCTGCTGCTGCTGCTGCTGAGACGATATGGCCGCCGCCGCCGCCGCCGCCGTCAGATTACTGTGAGTCAGCAGTGTTGGCGTGCCGGCAGCGGCCGCAATCGAGACGGACGGAGACGAGTGCACGGCGGTGACCGGCCGCACCACGGACAATGGCCGTACCACAGCCGCCTGCGCCGCCGACGACGACGACACAATCATCGGCGTGGCTGCCGGCGCCGGCGAAGACACGACCGCTGCTGGCGCCGGCGACACAGGACTGACGGACGAGGAGGCAGCGGCCACCACAAACGGTGCGACGGCAGTGTGCGTCGGCTGCAGCTGCTTGAGCGCCGCCTTGGTGGGCACAGCCGCCGTCGCCGTCGTCGCCGCTGATGCCGACGGCGGTGCAGCTGTCGACGCGCACGGCCGCTGTCGTTGAGTGTGAGACGGCGGCGGCGGCGGCGGCGGATGTGTTGACGGCTGAGGGGGTGCGGCGGTCGTTTTCGAGCGAGCCAAACACAGAGACGCCGGATAGACACCGCTTCCGCCGCCGCCGCCGCTGTGGCCGCTGACGGACAGGTCGGAGCCGACACAGTGGCGCGGTGCAGGCGGCGATGGCGTGATGGAGAAGTGGCCGCCGGACGCAGCCGCCGTCGCCGTCGCCGCCGCCGCCGGTGATAACGGGCGCAGTGCAGTGGCCGCAGGCATCGGCTCCACCACCGGCTCCAGAAGACTAGCCTACTCACCGACACACAAACACACACACACACCAGCCGAGTCGTATTAGGCGAGGCGAAACACTAGCACTAGTTTTGACACGACTTTTGATGTCTGCTATCTCCTGTCTTGGGCCAGTCACAGCCACAACCAACCCATTCATTCATACCAACAATGTACTCCACAGTGCACATTTGCCCGCATCGCTCATACGACATAGCTATTTCTTCACAAAAATGGCAAACACGTATCAATGTGTGTTTGTATGTGCTTGTGTGTATGTATTTGTGTGTATGTGTATGTGTTTGTGTGTATGTGTGTGTGTGTGTGTGTATGTGTGTGTGTGATTGTGTGTGTAAGTTTGTGATTGTGTGTGCGTATGTGTGTGTGTGATATCAAGAAAGAAAAGTAGATTCACTCGGCGTACATTTAGTGATGCAAAAAACGTTTTTTTGTTGCGTTTTTTGTGTGCCAAAAAACATGTTTTTTTAGGGGTTTTTTAGATTTAGCCCCAATTGTCATCGGATGTTGGATTTTAGTACATAGAAACGAGTTTAATTGACGTTTTGTACATCTTTACGTGTCTTATTTCAAAGACAATTTGATAATAGTATAAAAAACAAAAATATTTATCAATAAATACCTCAGGAGACTGTTTGAAAGTGCATTCGGGTCCGGTGGTTTAGGTTTTTTTATTGAGAAAACCCATGTTTTTAAAGATGGTATTAATGATGTGGATATTTGAAATAATTTGTCAGCATAACAAAACAAATTCATTGAGTAATCATGTGTTTTTTTTAAAAGAAACCATGTTTTTTATGAAAAAATGCAATGATGTTTTTCAAATTGGTTTTAAATTTGTTTTATTAATGTACAGATTCAGAAAATGTTGACAGCAGAACAAGACAAGTTAATTGGCTGGTCAAGTGTTTTTTTTTGACGAACGTTTATTTAAACTAACGTTTTTTTAATGAAACAATGTTTTCTAAAACAGTATCTATGGAAGATAGATTTGATTGATGTACGTTCAAATACCTTTTGTATATCAAGTTCACTGTTCACTGTATCACAGTATCACTGTTTTTTAAACCAGTTTTTTTCAAAATATTTTTTTTTAAAAACGGTTTTGGTAGATGTAGAGATTCAGAAAAAAATTGGAGGCAGATCAAGGAAAGTTGAACCAAATTAAATGGTGTTTTATCAGTCACCTGTTTTAGAAATCGTTTTATGGATGATGGTTTCTTTGATGTAGTTATTTGTGTTCAAATATCTTTTTGTACATTAAATATATTTCTTCAGTCGTTTTTTTCCTACACGAAAATATTGCCCGTTTTTCTGGTGAGGATTGCCACTGATTAATGCGACCCGCTCTTATTCGTAGTCTCATTAGGGACACTAAGTTTGTGTGCATATTTGTAGTATTTGTGTAAATATTTGCAGTGTTTGTACTTTTATATTTGCAAATAATTAATCTGCTGAATGAAATGATGAAACTTATTATAATCAACGTACCTCATTTCTGGTAGGAAAAAGATAATGTGTAAAAAATAATAAAAAATTATGCCACCTGTTGTTTTTTTTAAAACAGTTTCACATTTTAGCATAAGAAACGGTTCTCAAGTCCTGCTTTCTTACACAATGATTAACTCAATAATTGAATGCAAAGCTGTACTGTACATAGAAGTGCCGCACAGTACCGTGCAAACAATGATATTAGGCCTTTCAGACACATTATAACAATTATATTATGCATATTTAATGATAATTCAATTTGATAGGGTTACTAATAGCATGAATAACTCATGTGTTGATAAAAAATAATTCATTTAACATCCCAAATATATAATTTCCACAATTTGAATTCTTTGCATGACACTTTAAAAAAACGTGTTTTTTGGTAGAGGTTTTTTGGCAAAAAAAAGTTTTTTTAAAAACCGTCGTTTTTTTAGGTCGCATCTCTACGTACATTGTCTAAGCAGCTCTGCAGAAAATGCTCCAACTCGCTGGGATCACTGCAAAATAACACACACACACACACACACACACACACACAAACACACACAGTGGTGAGAAACATGACCAAATAATTCATTAGATGCGAGACAAGCACATTGACATGTTACTCCTGCATATAGGAAACAGATTCGCACGTTTCTCTGCCGTCTTTTCATAGTGTGCTCTCAGTGTGCTATCAGACTACACACATTCTCAGTGTTGCTGAGTTGATTCAACAATTTGTCCACGTCGCTGCAAAATCATCGTTGCATTTGTTGAATTCACATTTCCAGTTGAAACATCCACTCAGTCGCACTGCATCCACTCAACTAATGCAGTCACTACCACTAATGCAGCCACAACACCAACAACAACATCAAAAGCCAGCCACTACATGTGCACAACACACACACACACACACCACATCACACACACACACACACACCACATCACACACACACACACACACACACACACACACACACACACACACACACACACACACACACACACACACACACACCACATCACACACACACACCACACCACATCACACACACACCACATCACACACACACACACACACACCACATCACACACCACATCACACACACACACACACACACACACACACACACACACACACACACACCACACACATACACACACACACACCACACCACACCACACCACACACACACACAGGCGCGCGCCAAGACACGCTAATAACGCTGTTATACAGATGTTCGAAGCGGTAGAGTGAGGGACACTTATGGCCGGGCTGGACATGCAGACACGTCGTATCACTGGAAACATGCCCATGTCTACGAAGATGAGCTCGGCGATAAAAGTGGCATGAATCCACGAATCAATGATCAATATCTAACGGATCAATGGTCAATATCTAACAAACCAGTGATCGGCACATAAAGGAAATGTGGCCAGTGTGGATTTGTGTGCGAATTAGAAACTCACTGGGTAATTGCTACGGTAGTACATTGCATACATTGCATACGGCGCACAGACAAACACAGCCAGCAACAGAAGCACGATACTACACGATATTGGCGCTCAGCAAGCGCCAATACATTAACCAAGCAATACATTAGCGGCTACTGTAGTGAACTGCATCTGTATGCGTATATGTGCACGTGTGTGTGTGTGTGTGTACGAGTGCATGCGTCTACACACAAGCCCAACGACAACTCATTAAGCCACAAAATACACTAGCGAACAACGGCAAAACCAAACGAGCCAACTAAGTCAGTCAGTAAGTCAGTCAGTCAGTCAGTTAGTTAGTGGGTCAGTTAGTGAGTCAGTTAGTGAGTCAGTTAGTGAGTCAGTTAGTCAGTTATTGAGTCAGTTAGTGGGTCAGTCAGTCAGTCAGTTAGTTAGTTAGTGGGTCAGTTAGTGAGTCAGTTAGTGAGTCAGTTAGTGAGTCAGTCAGTGAGTCAGTCAGTGAGTCAGTTAGTGAGTCAGTTAGTGAGTCAGTTAGTGAGTCAGTTAGTGAGTCAGTTAGTCAGTTAGTCAGTCAATCAGTTAGTGAGTCAGTTAGTCAGTTAGTCAGTTAGTCAGTCAGTGAGTCAGTCAGTTAGTGAGTCAGTGAGTCAGTTAATGAGTCAGTTAGTGAGTCAGTTAGTGGGTCAGTTAGCGAGTCAGTTAGTGAGTCAGTCAGTGAGTCAGTTAGTGAGTCAGTGAGTCAGTTAATGAGTCACTTAGTGAATCAGTTAGTGAGTCAGTTAGCGAGTCAGTGAGTCAGTGAGTCGAGTCAGAAACAGCACACGAAAAGACAAAAGCAACGAACACAGCGCCATCTAACGTCAAGTGGCTCTACACACGCACGAGTGTACGCACTGCGCGTGAAAGCGTACAAACACGAACGAAAGCGCACGTGCGTCGACTTACTCGAACAGATCAGACGAGTACGAGTCCATTGTCGTGCATAATTCGCACTACAACAGAACACCGCTCCCTGCCCCACACACAAACACATACACAGAGTGGCACAAGACACCACCTCAGACTATACTGGAAAATTTCAGCAGACAACGCTAGAAAGAGGAGAAACAGGCGGGTCTGAGTGATTGTACGCTGAGAAGGCATCCGAAAATGATGTCGACCAACTATGCGACAATTGTGAACGCACCGATCCACTCTTCACACCAGCATTCTATCGACCACGACAAACACATTGCACGCATAAGCAGACACGGAACTATGCTGTCTCAATGACGAAACAAAACCATAGACGTTGAAGCAAATAAGGCATAACCGAAGGACAGAAGGAATATGAAACGGCTCAAGAAATACAGCGGAAGACGATTTCCGAGATTCTTTTAATTTCAGACAATTCCCGATCCTCAAGCACAACATATTCCTAAAGTGTTCAAACAGCCCTAGGTTGGCTATGCTAAAATCAAACTTGATACATGCCAAACCATTCGAGCAAAACAACTGGAAGAATCAAGAAACCTTTCGCCATAAATACGTGGCCGAAATGAACAATAAAAATGATAAAATATGGAGCTACATGTGAAATATAAATGTTCCAAGTAACCAGTAAATGTTCTGAGAAAATCGGCCTCGAACGCAGTACAAGAGGATTAAAATAATTCGAAGAATACAATTCAAGAAAATTAGTCGTTCGATACATTAAAAAGTTGATAAGCCAACCCGTGCAAAAATTGAATGAAACAAAGCGTCTTAATCTATGCTCACCAGTCGTCATGATCCATTTGCGCCGCATCTAAGCTTATCCCTTAAACTCGCATTTGATAAGCAATAGCACATAAATTACCCAATGTAAACACCAACATTAGCGTTTAACAGTCACATGCACTCAAAATCGCCCGGCGGTCACTCCAATATACCACGGCAGCTAAAATATGACCTCCAAACAACAGTCCACCATTCTGTCGGGATCACACAACACGCGTGAAGGATGCAAAAAGTTTGCATTGTTTTCCCATTTGTTACAATCAAATAAATTTAACCAACAGTTTTTAATCAAGAAAACCCGCATTGATTTATAACTTTTTGTTAATAAATTTTTATTTCGACTTATAATGCATTGAAATGTTCATACGCAGAATCACTGCCTGGGTATTTAGACAAAACAAGTATTTATTCAGTGCGACTATCCTTGTTTTGGATGTATTTTCTAACTGTGGCGGTCGCAACGCCACACTCCATAAGAACTCTAGCATACTAAATGATTTTCTTGACGGGAAAACCACGCAGAAATGCATCGGAGGCGGGGCTTATTGAAATAGTTCCGCTCATAATAGCACATAACTGTGCACTCTCATTGGTCGATTTGAAGTTACCAATTGATCGTTCCACCAATGATGTGTTTTGTTGTAAGCGGTAACGTACAAGCGGGCCAATTACGCAGTGTTGACGTTAATTCAATAAGATTTCGCCGGATACAAGTGAATTTATCTTGATCTCTTGAGTGCAATTTGGGGGGGGGGGGCTGAAACTTATGGGGCGATCAGTCATGTACGTGCATCACTATCAGGGTTTAAAAAAAAACAAAAACCATGTTTTTTTTAGAAAAAACGAAAAAAACATTGTTTTTTTTTGTTTATTTGGTTTTTTACACTTTGCACACACAAGTAAAAAAAAGATTGTACCATGCTATTTAGTACATAGTTGAACATATATTAGTACCACTTACTAAGAGTTTTGTAAATATTTAAAAAAGATAAAAATAATATAAAAATGTACACACAGGATCTTGAATTTCACCTTGTAGCATCTATAGGCAACGGAAGTTTTATACCGCTTCCAATTGCGAAAGCAGTCGATTTTAAACACCCACATATGTTTGCAAAGTCCAATCCAAATACCCAGTGGTCTTATTTATGAAAAACTAGTGACTAAAAATCGTTTTGTCCATGGAGGTTAATTTATGTTTGTTTTCAGAGTAAACACAGTTTTTTTAACTCAGTGGTTTCTAAAAATAGTGTTTTTCATAGAAACTCAAATGTTTTGTCGTAAATATTTAGGATTTCTCATAAATACCAACTACAATGCTTCCCCAGCAAAAACCAAAAATGTTGATAAAAATGTTTCCCATATCGTGCAAACCCCTGAAATCATGCCAAAAAGTAATATTTATGAAGGTTTAAAACTGTATTAATGAACTCATTTACTTATTCTGAAAATATTTGATCATTCCTATATGAGAAAAATCATTTCTGTCAAAAAAACAATTTAAAAAAAGATGTTTTTTATATAAAAAAACACTTGGTTAAAACCAAACAAACCCTGATCACTATGCAACGTCTTTGCGATAGTGCTTATTTCAACAAGTCCTACAGAAAAAAAAATTTTCTTCATCACTTAGTGAACCTCTTAGGCCCCTCTTAGGCCCCTCTTAGGCCCCTCTTAACCTCTTCACACGAGGCAACTAGTGGAGGCAACTAGTGGAGGCAACTAGTGGAGGCAACTAGTGGCGGACACGAGTTGCCCGCAATGATTAGCAATGTAGTCTTTCACACGAGGCAACTGCGGTTGTCGGTGGCGGCAACCGATATTGTCGGTTGCTCGCTCTGCGGTTATACGGCTGTCGGCATATCTGCTCTTCACGTAATCTTCTCCGATTACAGGGCGCTCACAGAACTATTCCAAGAACTATACTAAATAATCTATAGAACTACAAAGCTATTCCAGCAACTACACCGCCTCTCGTACACACACACACACACATACACACACACACACACACACACACACACACACACACACACACACACACACACACACACATACACACACACACACACATACACAATCACGTATGCGCGCTAAAACATCCAACGACACCTCCCCGTTTCACAAATAAACAAGTAAACTAACAAAAATAGACCAAAAACATACCCAATCAGAGAGATGACTCACCACAATGACTTATCAGCATGACTCACCACAATGAATTTTTTGTGATCACATTAAACATATTTTTTAGCATAAAATGTCGTTTCAAGCGGAAAAAACATAAACTGTCATTTTCACTGAAAAATGCTGCCCATAAGCGCTAATAATGTGTAGCAGCGTTACTGATAGATTCTCAAGTCCGACAACGTGCCAACGGGTTTCAGAGGGTCTGCAATAACTCGCTATGCAGATCAAATCGCTCCAAGCTAGGTACACGTGTCATTGGCTTATTGGAAGTGAAGGTTTATCATGCATACATATACCTTATATTTATTTTTTCGGGAATTATTCAACACAAATTTCTCAAATGGTGTTTGTAGTGTTATTTAATGTAATTGCGTGTAAATGTGTGAATGCTCGCACGTATGTCTGTGTGCTAGTGTGTGTGAATGAATGTTTGACCTTGTAACTCCCGCGTGTGTGTGTGCGTGCGTTTGTGTGTAGGTATGTGTGCGTAAGGAATTCAGTGATATCAGTGTTCAGTCGTGTTTGTATATTGAGTGTTCTGGTCGTGTGCTCTAGTAGAAGTTTAAGTGATATAAAGCTACGGAATTACCCGCTTTTGGCATCACAGTGTTCGTGTTGTCACGCTCAAAGCGATTGAAGGAATTCAATTTGAAGTCGAGTTATCCCAGAAAAGCATGTCTGGTGGGAGCAGCGTGTGTTGTGTTGCATGTGAGAAACACGTGTCCGCTGGTCACAAGTCGCACAGCTCGATCAACACAACAAATCGACTGCACAATAGAAAAACATTGAATAAAAACGTCAATGCAGAATGGAATCATGGAATAAATGCGCCTCGAAACAGCAGTCCAAAATGGCACCCTAACATGAATAATTCGAGTCCAGTTCCTCAGGTTTCGCAGAGCTCCGCATTTTTTCCCTTAGCCCCCCTCAACCCCCCACCGGATAAATTCTGGCGCCGCCACTGCACCCCTACCTTATCGGAAGGACCGAATCAAGGTAAAATTTAAGTGACGTACTACGAAAATTCGCCTTTCTAAAGGTGGCTTCCTAATAGAATGTCGTTAGATGCATATTCGTACATATTCTGTACATATTCGGCAACTAGGCTGGCTGCCAGTCCCTTCGAGGATCCATCATAAGCTTTGCTGTCTTGTATATAAACTTCTTCACTCGCCTTCTCCTCCTTCCTACTTACTCACCCTCCTACAGTGCAGCGAGCGACCTTCCAGTCGTCGTCCTGTACTTATTGTTTGTCCTCCTGCTCTTCATGAGTCAAACTGGTCAGCCAAGTCTTTCTACTTTTCTGCTCCCCGTCTTTACAATCAACTTCCTCCTCATGTCCTGAAGCAAAAATCATACTCCTCATTCTCTTCTGCTCTGCAAATTTTTTTGCTATCTTTGCCCACACCTCTAACTCCTCCATTCCGACAGCACTAATCTTGTTCTCTCTACATTCGTTTTTCTTGGTTACCAGTGTTCATGTATGATATGATGTTAAAAAAGGTTAAATGCCCAAGTGGCAGCTGCTACACGGGAAGAAGCCGAAGCTTATGAACACACAGGCGTGCCCCGTGCAGCTCGCTGCCACCGCAGAACCGACCCTCTCCACGCTATGGCGCCACAAGGACGTAAGACCTATTAGAGAGGGCCACCTCCCCAGAATGCATGGCACAACTCATGACTGATATCTTGTACCATCATTTCCTGCTGGGTGGACAGGGGCTGTGGGATTGTAGAATTCGCCCAATGAAATTCTGCTCCGCCGGGTTTCGGACCACGGACCTCCCGCTTGTGAGGCGGGTGTGCTAACAACTGCACCACGGAGTCCACAAATGTGTGATGTGATGTATGTTACTGTGTAAGATTTGCTGTTTTATACCCGTTTTTCTCGTTTTTCATCATGTGTGTTATTTGTAGTGTTATGTGCATGGAGTGTTAGTGTGTGTGTGTGTGTGTGTGTGTGTGTGTGATTCGCGTTTGTTCTCCTGTTGTGTACTATGTTTGTATGTATGTATGTATGTACTAGTATGACTGACACGCCGTGAATTGTTCATGCCCGCGGCGGCGGCGAGTGACCGGCTCGCTGCTGATTGGTTGCTGCGGCGGGTGAGGCTTTGTGTGTGTGCGTGTGTGTTTGTGTGTCACGGTGTGAGCGAGGAGTCGTGTTTGTGGTTTGACGGTTGGAGGAGATACTGTGCTGTGCGAGTTGAGCGGCTGTGCGTTTATTACAAGCTATTTCGGCATAATGTCCAAGTCTGAGAGTGTTGCTCCTGGTGCGATGGCGTTTGACATCAAACTTATTCCGGAGTTCAGAGGCAATGATGATTGCTCCGTGTCTGAATGGTTCAGCAAGTTGCATTGGATATGCAGATTGTACAACGTTTCGTTTGTTGCTGCCGTCATCCCACTTCGACTCACAGGAAATGCATACCGAGTGTATGACCAGCTTTCGGATCAAAGCAAACTTGATGTGGATCAAGTTCAGCGAGCGTTGGTGAAGGCGTTCGAGGTCGATTCTTTTTCTGCTTATGATCAGCTGGTGACGCGTCGGCTACAGTCTAGAGAACCGGTTGACGCGTATCTTGCGGATATAAAACGACTCGCTCAGCTCGCTGGTGGACTGCAGGAAGCAGCGATAAACAGCGCTTTCGTCCACGGTCTGCCCGACTACGTGCGTCGAACACTCCGTGCCAACGCTCGAATATCAGAAATGACCGTGTCTCAGCTGGTGGAGAGCGCTCGCGGAATATTGGCTGACGAAGAGGCCGCCATTGCAGGTATGTCTTGTTCCACCTCAGCGACGAGTGACCGCCATTGTGGCAGTTGTTCCTGTGTCAATGCCACCAAAGAACAGTCATTCAAATGCGCACAAACGTGCAATCAGTTGAGTGAGAAAAGCCACAAGTCAAATACGCGTTATAATAGCCGTCATAAGCCGAGAAATGTTTACTGCTTTAAATGTGGCGTTAAAGGACATTTTGCTGCACAATGTTCGGGAAACGGACAGCGAGAAGACGCGTGAGCGTCGGCGTCTTCTCGTTTGCCAATGACGCCTTACCCACGACACTCATGCGAGTAAATGATTGTGAGAAATCTGTACTCGTCGACTCAGGCTGTTCCAAGTGCATAATTCATCAGTCGTGTTGTGGTTCATGGGAACCATATGTTTGCACTATTGTAACTGTAGACGGCACCAAGCATAGGAGTCTTGGCAGGACAATGGTATGCTTACAAAGTGCTGCTCATTCACCAAAATTTGTTGAAGCCATGGTTGTCAGCTTCAAACCGTTGAATTTTGAATTTGTGTTGGGTATGAATGGTATATCGTCCTACGGTGGTGTGTGCATCAGTGGCGAGGGTAATGTGAGACTTGGTGTGCATTGTGACGCTACAGCAAGAACTCAGTACACGGCTGGAGCGGCTGATGCTTCTGGTGGAATGCCGGGTAAACTGACCGACCTTGTCATTGAACGACAAGACTTTACAGCAAAGTTCAGTGCTGACAAGAAACAGTGGACAGCTGCGTGGAAATGGGCAGACGGACGGCCACCAGGTGCTCTAAAAAACAAAGTTCGTGAATACGCCATGAAGCCCAGTGTTCGAATGGAATACCGTAGAGAAGTATTGGACTGGATCAAGCGTGGCTGGCTGCAACGATATGATGAACGAGAGCACGGACCTGCGAAAGCGTTAATTCCCCTAATGGCTGTCGTTCAAAATAATAAGCACAAAACCAGGCCAGTCCTTGACTTCAGAGAGCTCAATGACTTCATAAATCCATTCACTGCCAACAGTGACGTTTGTGCCGACAAAATTCGCCTGTGGAGACGTGTTGGAGGCAGTGCGGTGTTGATCGATTTGAGGAAGGCTTACTTGCAAATCGCCGTGAGCTCCGACTTGTGGCCTTTTCAAACCGTCAATTTCGAGGGCCGCCGTTTTTGTCTCACTAGACTCGGATTCGGTCTCAATGTCGCCCCATTGGTGATGCAAGCCGTACTGGAGACTGTGTTGAAACAGGACCCGACTGTGTTTCAGGGTACGTCTTCCTACATCGACGATGTGCTTGTGAACGCGAATGTCGTTGGTGTGGACAAGGTGGTTGCACACCTGGAAAAATACGGCCTCGTGTGCAAAGCTCCCGAGCGACTGCGAGACGGCGCTCGTGTCCTTGGTGTCAGAGTGGACAGCCATGGTCGTCATCTGCGTTGGCGCCGTGACAACTGTGTTGGTGACATACCGGATGTTCTCACACGGCGGAACGTGTTTTCAGTTTGTGGCAAACTGACAGGGCACATGCCAGTGTGTGGCTGGCTGCGTGTGGCGGCAGCATACATCAAGCGTCGAGCAAATGCTGCAACTGCAAGCTGGGATGACAAGCTGCGTGACGGTGGAGAAGTCCGCAAAATGCTGGAGGAAATATTGGCCCGTGTGAAAGATGCTGATCCTGCAACTGGACGCTGGGATGTAGTTGATGGAGACGCCACTGTTTGGACCGATGCTAGTTCATTGGCCATGGGTGCGGTATTGGAGATCGGCGGGTCAGTGATTGAAGACGGATGCTGGTTGCGCACTGAGGATGCGGCTCATATTAATATGGCGGAACTCGATGCTGCTGTCAAAGGTGTGAACCTGGCGCTTATTTGGAAGCTGAAAAAATTCCGTCTAGTTACTGATTCCCGCACAGTCTTCCACTGGATAAGCAACGCATTGAGTGGGCAATCGAGGCTTCAAACAAAAGCCGCCAGTGAAATGCTTATTCGCAGGAGGTTGTCTGTTCTCACGTCTCTGGTGGCAGAGTACCAGTTGGACGTTAACGTCGCATTCGTCAGCTCAAGTTGCAATCTGGCGGACCAGCTGACTCGTGTGCCCACCGCCTGGCTGAGAAAGCAGCCTAATGCAGCCGTGTCAGTGGCAGCAGCAGCGACAGCACCGTGTACTTCACCGCATGATCCTCTCGCTGTCGTGCGAGCCGTGCATGAGGCCTCTGGTCACCCTGGTGTGAGGCGAACACTGTATTTCTCGAAGAAGAAAGACCCGTGTGTGAGCAGAAGGATGGCCCAAACGGTGGTGAGAAATTGTGATGCATGCCAGTCAGTTGATCCTGCTCCTGTGCGGTGGGCAGCAGGCAAGTTGCACGTAAAGCGCAACTGGCATCGTCTGGCCATCGACGTGACGCACGCAGGGCTTCACCATTACCTCACTGTGATCGACTGTGGCCCGTCGCGATTCTCACTGTGGCGTCACCTGAGACAGCAAGACAGTGTGAATGTCATCATGCAATTGGAGAACATTTTTTATGAGCGCGGTCCACCAGCGGAAGTTCTGGCCGATAACGCAACTGTGTTTCGCAGCGCTGCTTTCAGAAGCATGCTCGAAAAATGGGGTGTCAATTTGATTTTTCGGTGCGCATATGAGCCCACTGGAAATGCCATCGCTGAGCGCAGCCATCGCACCATCAAAACAATCGCTGCTAGGTCGAACTGCTCTGTATCGGAAGCTGTACATTGGTACAACATGACTCCAAAGGACAGCCGCACAGACAGTTCCGCGCCTGCCATGCAGATATATAAATATCGCGTGCGGTCGCGGCCAATCCCGACGCCGCCACATTCTGGCAACGCTCAAGTTAACAACGCTTCTGTGCGCTGTAAGTTCAAACTTGGAGATGTTGTGTGGGTTCGGCAGCGAGGTGCAAGTTGTCACACCAGGTCACACATCGGCACTGTGACTGGTGTGACCTCTCAGCTCAGCGTCGAAGTCGACGGAGTGCCTCGTCACGTGAGAAGTCTGAGGCCGTGCAATCGACGCGTGGCTGTCAGTGTGCCGCCTGGTGTGCAGCAGCAGCAGCAGGAGGAAGAAGAACGTCGTCCGGCTCTCGTGACAGTTCCGCCTGCTGCAGTTCAGCCTGAAAGAGTTGTTGAACCGGTGCAGATGAGTGAACAACCGAATGACTTGCCTAGTCGCTCTGCTGTGCGTTTATTACGGGCCAATCCTGCGCCGCGACAATTATTTCAATATTGATGTTCATGCTATTGTGTGAGTGCGTTTGAGTATGCATGTTTGAGTGCGTGTTCAGTCGATACGCATTCGTCATTGTTATTGTCATTCGTCATACAATGGCGTTTCCACTTTACCGCATCTTGTAGATTTATACGTTTAGTTGGCTCTTGAAGCCAGGTGTGCATGTAGTGTTATGTGCATGGAGTGTTAGTGTGTGTGTGTGTGTGTGTGTGTGTGTGATTCGCGTTTGTTCTCCTGTTGTGTACTATGTTTGTATGTATGTATGTATGTACTAGTATGACTGACACGCCGTGAATTGTTCATGCCCGCGGCGGCGGCGAGTGACCGGCTCGCTGCTGATTGGTTGCTGCGGCGGGTGAGGCTTTGTGTGTGTGCGTGTGTGTTTGTGTGTCACGGTGTGAGCGAGGAGTCGTGTTTGTGGTTTGACGGTTGGAGGAGATACTGTGCTGTGCGAGTTGAGCGGCTGTGCGTTTATTACATTATTTTTCCTGGCTCATTTATTTTCCATCTATGAGCTAATACTACTTTATATTGTTCGCACCGGTTTATCTCTTTGACGCGCCTCTGCTCTACTTGGCGCTATATCAAATACATGTTTGTTTGTTTGTTTTTGTTTTTTTATGCTTAAAATGCAAATTATCTACGAAAGAGTATAAAATTTAAATATTTTACGAAAATTAAATGACATATTTTGGTATTTTCCTCACATAATAAAAACATGAAATGCCAAAAATTATCGCATAAAATTGCCAACTCTACTTATCGGCGACATGACAGCAACAGAGCACAACACATCAACAGTGGCGGCACCAGGATTTGTTCGGCCCGAGCTAAGAGGGATGAGGATATAAGATACGGGGACTTGTCGAATCATGGAGCGATCTCATTCCGAATCTCTAAAAAGCGGACACTTTTATGCGCACGTGAAAAATTGAACTGCTTATCGAAAAAACGGCATGTTAATTAAAACATTCGCCCTTTTCTGGGCCCAACGTTTCGATTGACGTTTTCGTTATTTACGCCCCGGACCGAACCATACAAACCCCGGATATTTGAAGGATTCTACAAATAAAAAACCTGTACAGGCCGGATGGCTCCTAAATAGAGGACATGTCCGCGAAAAAGAGGACGTATGCGCAACGTTCATGGTCAGCATATTGTCGTGGTGGGTGGTTGGGGGGCGTAGGGGAGGATTGGCACATTGTTGGGGGGCTTCAGCCCTCCAAGCTCCCTTGACGCCGCCACGGCCGTTCGTAGTTCGCCCAGGTTAACTACAGTGCGCATTACAAATGTGACACACACGCAGAGCCGTAGCAACCGCCCCCCGTACCCCCCGGCCGAGGGCCCCCGAGTGTTGAGGGACCCCTTGCGAGTGTGTGTGCGCGTCTGTGTATCGGTCGCTTACTTATTTAATTAGTATATCCTTTACCTTTTTACTAAGATGTTTTACCTATGCTTGTATTATGAGTTTATGTCTAATGAATAAATTCATTATTTGGTGCTTTATTTATAATGGGGGCCCCAAGTGTTGCCTTCGGGGGGGCCCCATAAGTCCTCGCAACGGCTCTGCACAGACGCACACACACAATGCTAACAAACAATACAAGCAATAGAATACAATGCAATTAGCATACAATACAATGCAATTTGTCCAGTGCAAACTGCGTGTTACTACTGTTCACAAAGACTTGTCAGCTAGTTTGAATAATAGTTTATTTGCAATAAAGTGTCTGCATCACTCAGTTTGGTCAGTATATTGCAGAGCGGGACGCGTAGTCGAGCACACATACACACACACACACACACACACACACACACACACACACACACACACACACACAAACACACACACATATACACACACAGACAAGCAAACGAGCAGTATACAATTGTCAATGGGTTATTTAGCAAAATTGCACATATTTTGTCCGATACAAACAACACATACAAGCTGTATATTTGTATAATCTTCGTGTATAATTGATTTTGGAGCGTGGGTGTGATTTAGAAGCACTCTGATTTGTAATTTTTTTGGTATAAGCATATATCTTATTGGTGATTTTCAAGTGTAGAAATAAGACAAAAGAAGATCTAACTCCACCCCGAAATTGTTCAAAATTCCAATTTTCAATCGAAAAGAGGAGAAGATGAATGTTGGTGAATTTGTTTTTTTTCTCCAGATTTTGTTTGATGACGCCCCTACACAACTTCATTTCCAAAGGCACCTCTTCGTTTTGGCAAAATATTTTCATCACAACCCTCATGTATAGCGTCCACCCATAAACCATTTTGAACTGACCAAGTCTATGGTAGTCCTGTTGTCCTAGAAATGTCGGTGTTGGTGGTATTGTTGGTGGCAGTGTTGGTGGTAGTGTCGGTGTTAGTGTTGGTGGTAGTTTTGGTGGTATTGTTGGTGGTAATGTCGGTGGTATTGCTGGTGGTAGTTTTGGTGGTATTGTTGGTGGTAATGTCGGTGGTAGTGTTGGTGGCAGTGTCGGTGGTAATGTTGGTGGTGTTGTCGGTGGCAGTGTTGGTGGTAGTTTTGGTGGTATTGTTGGTGGTAGTGTTGATGGTAATGCTGGTGGTAGTGTTGGGCAAAGTGTTCGCGGTGTTATTGGTCTCCACATTGCTTTGGTTTCTGGTGACAACGTCACCAAGGTCGTTTGGAGCTGATGCCTGCCGAGTTGAGGGCCATCGTGATTTGATAATGGACGGCTGACGAACTGTTGATGGGCTTGCTGGTGGCGTCATAACTGGTGGCGCTGGTGATGGTATTGGCGACCTTCTTGGCAGTGGCAGCACATAGCTTTTGGCAGGCGGTTTGAACATCGGACTCAATATGTCGGTGGTCAAGCAGGTCAGGTCGTCGGCGGCACACGCGCGATCGCCCAGACAATTCACTGCCACCACGTCGAAGAAGATGTGGCCGACAAAGTTGGCCTCGCGCGTTCCGCTCTCTTTCAGGCAGTTGTAGAACAAGGTATCACACGCACAGTGCGACCTGTGGGTTGCACACAAAAATGCACACATACAGACCGTGCTCAATGGTTTTGATTCATTTTGGTAGCCTGGTGCATTGAGGTTCGTGTCCAAGAATCCAGGCAGGCTGGATATTTCCACTGGGCTGTTTGAGCGGCAGTGAACGCTCGGGCAGCATTTTTTGGGACTTAGTTTTGACATGTCTTTCATGTGGAAGCAAAGTGAAGCGGACGTCGCATGTCCTGGTGGTCATAATAAAAACATAATAAAGACATAAGATGCCAAAAATTATCGCATAAAATTGCCAACTTTACTTATAGGCGACATGACAGCAACAGAGCACAACACATCAGCAGTGGCGTCACCAGGATTTGTTCGGCCCGAGCTAAGAGGGATGAGGATATAAGATACGGGGACTTGTCGAATCATGGAGCGATCTCATTCAGAATCTCTAAAAAGCGGACACTTTTATGCGCACGTGAAAAATTGTATTGCTTATCGAAAAACGGCATGTTAATTAAAACATTCGCCCTTTTCTGGGCCCAACGTTTCGATTGACGTTTTCGATATTTACGCCCCGGACCGAACCATACAAACCCCGGATATTTGAAGGATTCTACAAATAAAAAACCTGTACAGGCCGGATGGCTCCTAAATAGAGGACATGTCCGCGAAAAAGAGGACGTATGCGCAACGTTATTACGTTGTAACGTTGTTATTAATCGGTTTTGGAGCGACAGATCGTCGCATAGGGACTTTGGCGGATCCAGGGGACTCAGGAGGCTCAAACCCCACCCCCAAATGTTTCCATCAACTCCTCATAAGCAAGATATTCACTAAAAGGGATCGAGAAAAAGTATTTTTCTGTAGAATTTGTTGATATATGCATTATCGCAAATGCGTAGTGATGAATGTACATGACTGATCGCCTCCGAATTTCAGCCCCCCTATCCCGAAATTAATTCAGCCCTCCCGAAATTGCACTCTGGATCCGCCTCTGCATAGGGAGGCAACTCTATGTTAACAAGCATCTCATATGACAGCATAATGAACAGCCGCAACGTTTATGCATTCAATCGACATCGAGCTGAGTGAACAGCGAGCACGCGTGTCATGAACGTATCAACACATGCTGAAATTTCAGTCTCTAGTTATTGATTGATTTGAAAAGCGGCCAATAAACTTTCAGTACATTAGTTCAACTCAGTTCATTGAGCCTGCACAGGGCAGTTTTTGCTCAGTTGCTTGAAACAAGGAATCGACCAGAACAACCAAGAGACTCAATCAGGCACCATATCAGCTAGTGCGAATTGTCTTGCACTTGCAAGGCGACAGGCTCCGTTACCTACCAAACTGGTGTTCTCAGCTGATTTTTGTAATGTAAGAGCGACGCATTACCATCAACGGTACGTGTATACCTGTGACTAGAACATGTGTCTGTACGTGTTCATGTATGTATTTATGTGTGTGTGTGTGTGTGTGTGCGTGTGTGTGCATCTTTACTTTGTGTAGAATGACCAGTTGAAAATGTTGTATTGTCGTTGAAAGGCGGACACCTTGATTGGACAGACGTCGTGAGTGCGACAGCAAATATCCAAGCTGGTCACTTCTCCCAGGTCGTTCCAGTTATCTGCCATATCGCCCATACCGCACCACTTAGTGCCTGCTCATCACACAGAACTCAACTTCACTGTTAAAAGTCATCGGTGTCTCAGCTATCTATTGTTAAAGGTTAAAGGTTAAAGGCCTAAGTGACAGCTGCTACACGGGAAGAAGCCGAAGCTTATGAACACACAGGCGTGTCCCGTGCAGCTCGATGCCACAGCAGAACCGACCCTCTCCACGCTATGGCGCCACAAGGACTGAAGACGTATTAGAGAGGGCCACCTCCCCAGAATGCATGGCACAACTCATGACTGATATCTGGTACCATTTTCTGCTGGGTGGACAGGGGCTGTGGGATTATAGAATTCGCCCAATGAAATTCTGCTCCGCCGTGCTTCGAACCACGGATCTCCCGCTTGTGAGGCGGGTCCCACTACACCACGGAGTCCATGTCCAGTGTTGTTGGCTGAACGGTTAAATTAGGTCTGGCAGAGCGAAATCACAAGAGACCGACATTGTTTTGCAGTTTCGCACAAACATCATGATGCCTTTTTTACTCTTCTTCAGGCGCCAAGGGGATGCTTGGGGGAGAGGCTTTAACCTCCCCAAAAATATGCCAAGATCCCTAAGCCCCGCAAAAATCATAATCATGAACATTAAAAAAATTTACCACTGTAAATGATGCCTTGTAATTTTGGCTCAAGTTTGAGGACTGAATCAGTGTGCCCCAGTCCCGTATCATAATATGATGTAGTCAGCGTTCGAGTGTAGCTCTTCATGTTTCGCGAAGCCCCCACAACGTTTTCCTTAGCCCCATCAGCCCCCCATCGGATAAATCCTGGCGCCGCCACTGCTCTTCTTACCGGGAGCAATGCCGTAGAAGAGTGTGAACCATCTTTGCAAGAGGAAGTCGCTGCTGTAGTAAGACCATTGCGGCCAACCGGAGACAGATGAGGCTGGCGTCGATGCTGTTGTCTGTCGAGACGACGCATCGTGAGCCCGTCCTTTGCGGCGGCCCTGACGGCTTGTCAACGCCGCCGCCACCGCCGACCTTCTTCTCACCACTCGGTTAAGATCCAGCTGTTGGCATCCGAACAGGATGGACATGAGGTCGCGCAAAGTGACGTTGTACACGGGCCATGAAGTGGAAGGATGTTCCACGCCGTCGAGCATCAGAGGCAGCTTGGTGAAACGCCGATATGCCTCCAACTCCTGCTGTCGGTTCCTGCGGGTCAGTGATTCAGTGATATAAAAAGAAAAATCAAAAGAAGTATGGTATAGAAAAAAGTATGTAAAAAGCAAAAATGGAATCACTCTTTATATACATCACTAAATTTATCCCAATAATCACTAATTTACTCGTCTTTCAACTTTTAAATATCGCTCGTTCTGTGATTGTGCAAATGAAATATTTACTGGAATGATGCAACCAAAATTCAAGAGCAAATAAAGAAAAATCAAATAACTATGTGTGTCTGACGCTTTAATTTGCAGAGAAGCAGCAAGTATGAAACATGCTGCGAACGTTCGAAGATATACTCGAGTTATACAATGTTTAGCGCTTGTGTTCAATATCCAAATTACACATCGATTGCCAGTGCAATTTTGCGCTGTCCATGCAGATCCATTAGATCGAATAATAATATAGGATGAACCACGCATGGTTCCGGTTTTTTTGCACGGAACAATTTCTAAGGCATAAAATTCCACAAGCGCTCACCTAACTTCCAGTATGTGACACCGCTGCTGAACGTTGTTCGGCCGGTAAACCACTGCGGCCACAGTCTGCTCGTGATGGTAGACGCGCACGTGACCTGCATGACCCGCATGACCTTCCTCACCTGACGAAATGGAGCGTGAGAGCTCGTCCGTGGAGACATCGTTGGCGGCTGGGTCGGATGTCAACTCCCGGCGTAACGTCGCCAGCGGAGAACGAATGGCATTGCATGATGTTTGCCGACACGACCATATAGCTATCAGAAGCAGCGCGTCAGACCATACAGGTCGTCTGATAGGACGCATCTCGTTCAGCAACACATCCAGCCGTATTCACACCTGGTCGTGGGAACAAGAACTGGTCCGGCAAATCTGCTGATCGGCGGATGCTGAATGCATAAGAAAAAACAAAATTGGCTTAATGACAGGGGCGTAGCTAGGATCTCTGTTACCCGGGTAGTGTTTTTTACCTCCCCCCCACTATGTATGCTTGTGAGTTACTTAGCCGCAAGAGAATGTGCGTTTCAATACGACTGAACGGGAATTGGCGAGTCCATATGTCCATATAGCTGTAAATGCGAACCCATTTGAATACTACCCAGATATCATGATTTTCAGTCGATATTGCCTTCATTCAGCTCTTTGAAATGGAAACAGCAAATATTCAATAGTATATTCCAAAACTCGGCTCAGATATAACGATAATTAAACGTCTTCGGCCGCCGCCCGGGGCACAATATCTTGTGTCGCCCGGGGCGGAACCTTCCTCCCCCGCAACTCCCACACTACGCCATTGCGTATTAATCACATATGCATTGCATTCTTCATCTACCACTTGCGTTTTCATTTCATGGAGACGAAGCCGCACACGTTCAACAATGAACGATTTCTATCAATGTTGTTTTCTCCACATTGGAAAACAATGCAATGTGTGCATCTGAATGCACGGAGAGTGTGACGTTTATGTTTGTATGCCGATTGAAAGCAAGTCACGCAAGCGTGAGAGGGCTTGTCGAAGCATAAACAAGCTGTTAGTGTTTGTGAGTCATCGTACGATGTCGGACAATACATGTGAGCGTATCGGTGGCAAGAATGTGACAGTCGTGTAATTTGAGTCGCACTGCTGGACTGGCAAAATCGCTTACACTAGCCGTGCGTAGCCTGTCGGTAATTCTACACTGGTAGGAAATAAAGCCAGAGCCAACGCTACCTAGATGCATATATCTAGATATCTATTTGGTGGCGTTGCTAGTGCCGATGTAAAGTTCATTGCTTCCCCCAAGGGCAATAAATAAAGTATCATTATAATTGAGCGACAACTCTGAGAAAATGCAGTTACGAGCAGCTTCTCGGCAGTGGCGGCGCCAGGGTTCTTCCTATGGGGGACTGAGGGGGGGGGGGGGGCTAAGAAAAAAGTTGAGGGGGCTTGGCGAAGCATAAAGAGCTACACTCGAACGCTGACTACATAATATTATAAGGGACTGGGGCACACTGATTATTGTTTTTATTATTATTAATTACAGGCAACTCCAGTAGCATGGGAAGAGTGCAAACACTATTACCACCCTAAGGTGGCCCCATGTACCGGAAGCGCCCAAAAGATTCAGAGAGAAAGAGAGTTCAAAAAGAAAAAATTCTAGAAAGAGAGTTGGAAAAGAAAATAATGAATGAATAACAATAAATAATAAACCATCATCCGATAACACTTCATAATGTCACTCCGCCCACGTTCCTCAATAAATAATAACAATCAACAATAAATATGTGATTCAGTAAATAACAACCATCAATAAATAAGAATAAATATTATTAAATATGTAATGAATAACAATCAAGAACAATAAATATGATTCAATAAGAAACATCCAACAATGATTGATTGATTCCTCGAGCCAAAATTACAGGACTCCATTTACAGTGATACATTTTTTAAATGTGCATGATCATGATTTTCGGGGGCTTAGGAGGGGCTTCACATACTTTTGTGGGAGGGGCTCCAGCCACCCAAGCCCCCCCCCCCTTGTCACCGCCACTGCGATTATGGTCGGAAATATTATTCTCTGAATCCCCACTGCCAAATGAGAAATTCGATAAATTCACTGTTTCTACTAAATAAAATCTCAGGAAGTCCCTATAAGCGAAAATAAACGATTTCGAATTGATAAAAACACACGTCTGTTCGACCTTTAATTCCCCACTTGGCAAATCATTCATTCATCAGCAGTGAGCAATTCTCCACACGGACTATATTTTCAGGATGTGACACAGTCTGAACGCACTTACTTGCCGTCAATAATTGGTGTTCAGTGTATGATCGCAGACCAATTCGAAGCACGGTATAGTCGCCAACAGTTGACGCGCTCGAGAAGACCACGAGACCGAGCCGGAGTGCCGGCTCATTACGCACTGAACGTCGCATGCATCAGTGTTTTTCTGCTTTCGATAGTAACCAGCTACGATAGTAATCAACAATTGAACGCCACCAATGCACCACGCCAGCCAGACTAGCTCACACGAGTCAAAACACTGAGCTAACATGCACTCACAAAACTTTGCGCTGCCGAAAGCGAAAGTCGCCCACTTTCTCCCAACGTGACCAAGCCAACGTAAGCTCTCTTCAACACATGCACATACACACACATGCACACACACACACGCATGCATACATTGATGAGCCTGCCGTGTGCTCGCAACGTTGTCACACCAAAGGTCGCGTCGTGTATGTGTGTGTGTGTGTGTGTGTGCACACACACACACACACACACACACACACACACATACGAGTACACACAGATACACACGTATGCAAATTGAGTGAAAAAGCTAGTGATCGATGTGAACTCTCACTCTCTCACTGTGTGGATAGGACTTCTCGCGTATTGCACAACACGGCTGCGAACCAGGTACGATTACTACACCTGTGCCAATCTTATCACCTGTGCCTTGTATCTCTTGTCTGTCGATACTGTGTATCTGCAGCCGATCAGAGCGTCCTCAGACCAGGCTGTATTGAATGATTTTGACCACGTGACGCCAGCGCTGCGGGAGCTCAAATGGCCGTCTTTTCAACAAATGGTCGCCAAAAGAGACGTCAAGGCTGTTCTCAAATTCTTGGATGAAGACGTCCCTGGGAATAGCAGCAGAAACATGTTTCAGCTCCGCAGCGCAGTTTCATCTAAAATTTAGATTCTAAATCAACAAGAGCGACCGGCGATGGTCAGCTGCAAATACCACAAACTCGTCTATCGTTGACAAAAAAGCAATTCAAGAGCCGAGCTGTCAAAAATTACAACAAATACCTGAGCAACAATATGGGGGGGAGCTGAATTATGTTTAGGTTATTATGTTAGTTGAATTATGTTATGTTTAGAGTGACTAGGTAGCGTGTGAAGGTCATGACTTGGGACATTTTTCAATGATATATATACATATTCACACAAACGACAATGTGAATATGCTTTGCGATAATGCTTATATCATCAAATACTGCAGACAAATATTTTTCTTGACGTCTTTTAGCGAACTTCTTGGTTATAAAGAGTTGATCTTAACATTTTGGGGGGTTTCAGCCCCTGAGCGCCCCCTTTGGATCCGCCAGTGAGTCAAATCTTCATTGGAAGCCTTGTTTTTACTGAGTGAAAACTACATTTCACCCATTACATCAATATATTACATCCAACTGCTTGGCAAGTAAATTTGACAAGTAAATATATGACCATTCTTCAAATGTCAAGCGCATCCATCGCCGTGTGATCTATCGCTATCTCTTTTCAATGACATACGTCAAACTTACACTTTAATTCCTGTTCTTCTGGGGCCTGTACGTAGATCCTGGGGGTATGGGGTATACGAGAATATACCCTCGACAAATTGGCTGGGGATATGAATATGCAATTATACCCCCGAAAATCCTGCTGAGTTCAGTTCATCAGGTATATTATCATAAAAATCAACATAGAAAACATAACAATACACGAAAAATGTGAAAAATATAAATGCCAAAAATTATACTCTACGCAATATACTTTTCATTGAGGTATGTGTGTCGTAATTGAATAGACCGAAAATAATTGAGGGTCTCATGCAATTGACCAGCCGAGCCAACTTTGAACACTAATGCATGATGGCTGTCATCCCCCCCGCGCCTCGCGCCTCGACACAAATCTCACACGCCCCTGTTCTAGGTGTGCCTCTGCACCTAACGCTTCTATTATTCTAGCGATATATGTAGGACACCCCCACCAATTTGTCTCACCTTTCTGTCGTGGCTGGCGAGTGAGACGACAACCAACACCACAACCAGAGCCAACACGGTTGAAAACCACTGCACGCACCAGCCCACAATCGTACGTATACATACAGCAACTCAACAGCAATGTGTGTGTGTGTGTGTGTGTGTGTGTGTGTGTGTGTGTGTGTGTGTGTGTGTGTGTGTGTGTGTGTGTGTGTGTGTGCAAGCGTAAATCGGCAACCAAAAATATCCTATGCAAATTTTGCAGCTTGGATACAGGGCGTCAATGCACGGCAGCGCGTGGCACCAACAGCACAATTGGCTGAGCACGCCTCTGCCAGCCGTGCTTCTATGACGAGCAATTACAGGTCATGGACCGGTCGAATGATGACACCATTTTGAAACTGGTTCCAGCAATTGCGGTTCAATCGGTCAGCTAAGACGTGCACAGCGAGCATAGGCGGACGAAGTCAATCTAACTGAGCGCAAGAAACGCAGCTTCAACATGCCCACAATTATTTTCTCTTTAATTTTTGTAGAACATTTATGGCATGTGCAGTGGCGGATCCAGAGTGCAATTTCGGGAGGGGCTGAATTAATTTGGGAGCGATCAGTAATGTACATGCGTCATTATGCAACGTGTTTGCGATAATGCTCATATCAACAAATTCTACAGAACAATATTTATTCTTGACTTCCTTTAGTGAACCTCTTGGTTATGAAGAGTTGATGGAAACATTTGGGGGGCTTCAACCCCCTGAGCCCCCCCTCTGGATCCGCCAGTGGGCATCTGCATGAATATGGTTGTATAAATTTCAATTATTATTTAATCTAAATATATTTACCAACAAGAAAGCCTTCTTGTTGGCACCGGGTGTACTTCAGTATCGTATATTGGTTTGTATATTGGTAACTTACTTCAGATATACTGTAGCCAGTGCGCATAGATAGCAGCTGTTTTATATTTATTATGTGTGGACTAATCATGGCGCGCTGGATACGTTGATTATTTTCATTGTTATTTTTCTCTTCACGAATACATCACTCGTGTCCTGACCAGTGAGGTGTGCGTTATTTTCCGCTGGGTAAAAGTATTTGGCACTTACAGCTTTTTGGTCCTCTACAGTGGTGACCCCGAATTAGCTTCCTGAAATGGAAAGAAAATGTTCTGCATCCCAGTCTTCGGGCGTCAGGGTTGAACTCCCCGCCTTTGACGATGTTGATGTCGACACTTGGATTGTCATGTGCGACAATCTTTTAGAGGACGCAGGAATCACTGATCAAAGCACGATGATGCGGAAGGTGCTCACGAAATTTCCGCCATCACAATTTCGCATTGTAATGGACCTGGCCACTGCGAGGCCTCTTCCCGGTGACTGTTACACACAGTTGTGTAACCGCCTGCGTCGGCGTCTGCAGCTCACTTCAGCCGAGCGCTTGAGAAGGCTGCTGAGCATTCCGGGTGAGTTGGGTTCTCGCAAGCCTTCGCAGCTGTATGGCGACCTGGAGGCGCTGTATCCTAGCGACACCGGTCATGAGATCATTGTTGAATCTTTCCTTGCCCGGATGCCCGCAGAGCTGCAACTTATTTGCAGGGAGTGGCTTCAGACCATGCCATTAGTGGAGGTAGCCGTGCGAGCGGATGCTCACTATCAGCCGGCACAAATGGTGGCAGCGGCTTCCGGACGGCGCGTCGCAGAGGTCCCTTCACCAGCAAGGGCAGGGTCATCGGGCGAGGAGGAATCAGCGACGGTTTCGGCGGCGCACAATCACAAAAACTGGTCGTCAGCATCCGCCCGGGGAGTGACGAGGAGGCATCCGGCGCAGCCTTCGTCAGAATCCGGCTCCTTCGTCTGTCGCTGGTGCAAATTTCATCGGCAGTGGGGTCCAGCGGCCCGCAGGTGCACCGGTTCGTGCTCGTTCCGAGCGGACATGTCGGGAAACGCGCCCGGCAGCCGGCAGTAGTGGCGCTGACCGGCTGCAGTCCAGAGTGTCACCTGCCTCACGTCGTAGATCATAGGGGGCGGCGCTACCTCGTCGACAGCGGCAGTGAGGTATCTCTGTTGCCAGCTTCGAAGAATCACACCACACCGCTCAACAGACCACTGCTCCGCGCGGCCAATGGGTCCAGAATTGATGTCTTTCAAGCAGATTTACCAATTGACGTCGACCTTGGCCTCGGTCGATCGTACAATTTCAAGTTCATTGTGGCAGCCGTTCCGTCACCCATACTCGGCGCAGATTTTCTGAGGGAATTCGGCCTGGTGCTGGACATGCGCAACAGACGCCTCATTGACAGCGTTACGCATTTGTCAACACACGCCGGGAGTCTGACGAACCGACTACATCCCGCGCTGGCGCACGTTAGTAACGTTCAGGAGCTGGAAGCAGATGGTACCGGTTTCTCCGACGTACGATCGTCGGTCGAGTTTCGTCGTCTCTGTGCACCTCCTACCGGATTCCCAGTCATCAGAACGCCGGGAGTGGAACACCGAATTGAGACGCGGAGTGCTCCGGTGTACTCGCGGCCGCGGCGACTAATGCCCGGTAAGCTGACAGCGGCAAAGCGAGAGCTGAACGAGCTTCTAGAGCGTGGCATTGTCGTTCCTTCGTCCTCGCCATGGGCCAGCCCTATTCATCTGGTGCCGAAGGATGGTGGCAAAGCTTATCGAATGGTAGGATGCTACGAACGACTGGACGCGGTTACAACACCGGACAGGTACCCTATCCCGCATATTCAAGGATTTGCCGACCTTTTGGGCGGATCGCAAGTGTTCAGCAAGCTGGATCTCGCTCGAGCATACGCGCAAATTCCGGTGGCGAAACGGGATCAGCCGAAGACGGCGATTACGACACCACTCGGTCTGTACCATTACACGCGCATGCCTTTTGGTCTCTGTAATGCGGCGCAGACGTTTCAGCGATTAATGGATTCGGTGTTGCGAGGAATGCCAAGAGTTTACGCGTATATAGACGACATTCTGGTGTATTCACCTGATGCAGCGACACACCGCAATGACCTCGTCGAACTTTTCAGGAGACTCTCCAAGGCCGGACTGGTCGTCAAACCCGACAAATGCATGTTTGGCCGACGTAGGCTGCAGTTCCTCGGGCTGGAGATATCGTCTGACGGATTACGTCCCCTCCCAGACCGAGTGGTCGACCTCGGCGCCATGCGGCAACCACAAAACGCCACAGAGTGCCGTCGTTTCGTAGGCATTGTAAATTTTTTTCACCGGTTCGTGCCAGGGTTGGCCGCGAAACTGCACCCGCTGCACGCGGCGATTCACGGGGCTGGTCGGAAGTTCGTGTGGGGCTCTGCACAAACGATCGCCTTCGACGAGGTTAAATCAGCACTCGCCTCCGCCACGCAGCTGTCCTATCCGCGGGAGAACACTCCTACGCAGGTGGTCTCGGATGCTTCGAACACAGCAGTCGGAGCGGTCATCCAGCAATACCAGGACGGCAGGTGGATCCCACTGGCCTATCACTCTCGAGCCTTGTCGCCCTCACAAGTGAAATGGAGCACAGGCGACAAGGAGCTGTACGCTATATTCAGTGCTGTCAAACGTTTCAGGCACTTGCTCGAAGGACGCCCCGACCTCAGCCTACTTACCGACCATAAACCTCTCGTTTTTGCATTCACCAGCTCCACAGAAAAGTCACCACGGGTGCAGCGCCAATTGGCATATATAAGCGAATTTACGACGGATGTCAGGCACGTGCCAGGAGTCAAGAATGCCGCCGCCGACTATCTCAGCCGATCTTTCAACGTATCCCAATCGACATGCGCGATGGGCGGGCAGAGTATCGACCTGAAAAGGTTAGCTCGTGCGCAGGTAGACGATCCTGAAGTGGCGACGCTGGTGAAGAGTCCATCTCTGCTGGTCGAGAGACGTTCGGTTGATGACGTTCCCTCCGGCCTTCTTGTCTCCACCTCGACTGGTATTGATCGACCGTTGGTGCCAGGCAGCATGCAGCGGCAGGTATTTGACGCATTCCACAAGCTGCATCATCCAAGCGCAAGGGCTACTCGTAAGTTGATTTCGGAGAGGTACGTCTTCCAGCGGCTTTCGTCCAGAACGGCGGAGTGGGCGAAATCGTGTGTAGAATGCCAGCGGTGCAAGGTCGCACGCCATCAACACACGCCGCTCAGTCGCCACCCGCTACCGACCAGCAGGTTCGAGGCACTCCACGTGGACATTGTGGGGCCATTACCGGAGGTGAGAGGCTTCAAGTACTTATTCACAATAATCGATCGCTTCACGCGCTACCCCGAGGCTGTACCACTGCGTGACATCACGGCGTTAAGTTGCGCCCAAGCGCTTCTCGGGTGGATATCGCGGTTCGGTCTTTGTTTGGGTATAACGTCCGATAGAGGCGCGCAGTTTGTTTCAGACCTCTGGAAAGAGCTGTGGACGATGCTCGGCGTACAGTTGTCGACCACGTGTGCGTACAAGCCTCAGCAGAATGGCATCGTTGAGCGCATGCACGGCAGTTGAAGGCGTCCCTCATGGCCGCCTTGAGAGACAACAACGATTGGCCATCAGCGTTGCCGGTAGTGCTGATGGGTCTCCGAGCCGCTCACAAGCCAGATCTTGGTTCATCGCCGGCAGAGCTGGTGTTTGGTGAGCCGTTCCGTCTGCCGGGACAGTTTTTCACGCAGTCGGCGCTTCATCCTGCCACTGAAACCGCTCGTCATCTGGCCACCACGATGTCTCGTCTGCGTCCGGTTCCCACGGCTTGGCACAACCGCTACGAGTATCACCGACCTTTCGTTTCTCCCGCGCTGAAGGAGGCGTCACACGTGTTCGTGCGAGTCGATGCTCATCGACCTCCATTGACGCCGCCATACCAGGGCCCGTTTGCAGTGGTCAGTCGAGGCGAAAAGGCTTTCGTGGTGGATCGCGGTGGCCGCAGAGACACGGTGGCCGTCGACAGGCTCAAGCCGGCGTACTTAGAGAGGGCGGACGGTGCACCTTCGGTGACCGAGACAGGGCAGGCACGACTGTCTTCCCCGGATCGACAGCGAACGCCGGCAGCACCAGCGGAGACAGGTGACGTTCCAGCAAGACACATTGTGCGGTCTCGCCGAAGCAGGCCTGTGAGGCCCCCAATGCGCTTTCGTTGATGTGCATTGTTAATTGTGTGCGTTGAGTGTATTCTTTAGCTGCGTTTTGTTGCGTTTTGTACCGCTTGTTTTATCGTTGCATTGCACCTGGAGGGGGGCTGTAGCCAGTGCGCATAGATAGCAGCTGTTTTATATTAATTATGTGTGGACTAATCATGGCGCGCTGGATACGTTGATTAATTTCATTGTTATTTTTCTCTTCACGAATACATCACTCGTGTCCTGACCAGTGAGGTGTGCGTTATTTTCCGCTGGGTAAAAGTATTTGGCACTTACAGCTTTTTGGTCCTCTACAATACTTTGGAAAATTACAAATTATACCGTATTGTAGAAAACAAGATTTCTAGCACGA
This sequence comes from Sacculina carcini, assembly GCA_916048095.2. NCBI lineage: Eukaryota > Metazoa > Arthropoda > Thecostraca > Sacculinidae > Sacculina > Sacculina carcini. The sequence goes on along the minus strand of OU696581.1, from coordinate 2,676,056 downwards.
TGGTATAATTTATTTTAATGTGTGACAAATAGTTCTTGAGAAATATGTAGAAAAATGAATAAATTTTAGTCACCCGGTGTTCAAGTGTAATTTTGGATGTATTTGAGAATGTTGCCAATTTTACACGTTTTTTGTATCACTTGTGGGTATAAATTATAACTTTTCTTGTAGAACACAAAATTATCTACACAATAGTTAAATGTTTATAGCTGTACCATTGCTGGTTTATGAGGAATAGATAGCGGAATGTTGACCAAATATTCACGTTTTTGTGTGCTAATTTTGCCTTTTTGACCTTGTCATTTACACTTCACACCGCCGTAACTTTTCTTTAATACACTTTGGAAAAATAAAAATTATACCGTGTTGTAGAAAACAAAATTCCCAGCATGATGGTTTCATTTATTTAGATGTGTGATATTTAGTTTTTTAGAAATAGAGAAAAAAGTATAGAATATCGGTCGCCTTAAGTTAAAGTGAAATTATGAATGTAGATTGTAATTTTGTCATTTTTAAATATTTTTCATTTCATTTTAGAATTTGAATTATAGTCTAACATGTAGAACAAAAAATTATCTACACAGTGGTATAATTCGTATAGCTGTACCATTTATGGTTTATAAGGAGTAAATGGCGGAATATTGACAAAAAATTTCGCATTTTTCAGGGTTCATTTTGTCTTTTCACCGTTATAACTTTTTTTAATTTTATTTTAAAATATTAACATTTAGCCCATCGTGTAGAAAAGAAGATTTACAACGTAATGGTGTAAATTGTTAGCGGGTACACTAAGTGGTTACTGAGTAGCAGCTTGCAGAAAATGGACCAAGGAGGGTGGGACAGACAAACACACAGACATACAGACAGAGGATCTCTTGGCTTGGTTTTATAGTGAAATTGTAAAATTTTAGCATATAGCCGAATAATCAACAATAAAAATCAGCTAGCACATCTGCAGAGTTTTCATTTAACTAAACAACTATGATGCGGGAATTAATCACACTGCAATTGTATAAATGACAACGATCAACAAGAAAGTAGCGGTAGCAATAGAACGTTTACAGGTGATTATATTCAATGATAAATGCTGAAATCGGTCCAGTGATAGGACAGATTCAATTCAGCTATACGTCTCTTCAATGAACGATGAAAGCGTGTGTCGTCGAACAAAACTACAGCGAACGACTAACAACACAGCCTGGGCGGCAATATTGCTAGACAGAAAACACGTAAAAGTGCAGAAAGGCGTTGTTTGCGATATAAGAATGACAACGACACTCGGAGTTCCCAGGCGGTCACCCATCCAAGTACTGCCCGAGCCCGACGCTGCTTAACTTCTGTGATCGTACGGGAACAGGTGCTTTCAGCGTGGTATACCATTTACAAGTCAATTTTTTCAAAACTGAAAATCAATTTTATAATTGTGAAAATCAATTTTACAAAAGTGAAAATCAATTCAACAAAAGTGAAAATAAATTTAACAAAAGTGAAAATCAATTTAACAAAAGTGAAAATCAATTTTACAAAAGTGAAAATCAATTTACAAAGCATTTAAGCATTGAAAATGTTTGTAGCGGACACTAAATGTGAACGGAAAAAAAATCCACAATCATTTTGAATAGCTCTCAGAAAAGATCCGCTGTTATGAACGGCTTGCATATTCAACACTCGAACGTATTTTTATATGACGTTTTGTGACGGTTGTGTTATATTGGAGCTTCAAAAATATATCTTATTTAGCTCTATAAATAGCATTATTATAATCACTAAAGACCGGATGTTCAGGCAAAATGCCATAAATACCTATATTTGCCTATTTTTAGGCTTTTTCCAGTTGAAATCCTATTTAACTAATTCGTTAAAAATATTGCCTATTCTATCAAAAAAGCATATAAATTGATATCGAAGGCTTTCAAGTAACTCAGTTTACAGATAAAAGTATACAGAGGTGATACCGATAGGCTTGAGTTCGAGTTCACATGACTGAGGCAGGGTTGCTAGACATATATTGGCTATTCTGCATTGACGTTTATCTTCGGTACGCTTCTCGTATGTATGCTTGGGTGACTTTGTATATTTGATCGCACTCAGAGAACAGTTAATATCGAATCTGCCGAGTGAAAAACTCGATCACGTGACGACAGACTATTGAAGGTACAGCAATGTACCCTCGACGAGTTCCTTAGTGCACTCAGCTTGTAGTTGTATGTGTGTATGTTGAGTACATGCACATTCGGCGCAAAGTCAACAGGCGTCTAGTTCTTCATGCCAGAAGGGTGCTAGTTTAAGTACAATCCACAGCCCGACCTACCAGTGATGGCTAATTGTTTGAGGTTTGTATATTGAATGTCTGTATATCTGTGTTTGTATCTGTAAGGCTTGAATATGAGCGGAGCTATTGTGAACGAACGAGCTAGAAGATCGTTCAGCATCTGTCAAAATGATTAAGTGCCTTCCGATGAAATCAATGAGCCAGGACTTTGTGTGGAACATACACATATGGAATCAACTGACCAATGAATTGAATTTCATGTAGGTCCTCTTCTCTAGCAGCCGCAGGATATTTTACTTCTAATTTGGAGCAAAACGACATGATCATTTATTGAGTGATCTTGTCCATTGCCATCAGAGCCGATTCCTCCAAAGTCTTCAACATCATCTCCACTAGTGTCAGGTCGCCCTTTCCTTGAGGGAGAAACGAAGAGGTCACACATTCAGACAAGCATACAAACATACAATTGGTCAAACTAACTCCTCCTAGACTACTGCCTAGACTACACCTAGATAGGGTATAATGCAATTGACCAACTGAGCCAACTTTGAACACTAATGCTACTGAACGCTATGATGGCTGTCATCCCCCAGAGCCTCGACACAAATCTATACCCTTGCATTTATTGTTCATACTTGGCCAGTTCACAGAAACAATGTGATTGGGCCTGTTGAGCAGGGGTGTAGAAGTTTTTGATGCACATTACCCCTGATAAAAAACGTGGACATTGCGTAGATAAAAAATAATTCGAGTAACCAGCGCAGAAGCCGATGCAATTGCGCAATATATTTAATGTAAATTGTGCAATATATATTGTATATATTGTGGCAGCAATTGTGCGTCCATTCGGCATAATATTTTGCACAAATCTAAATATTGTGCAATAGTTCATTCATATTTCATTCATTTATTTGGCCATTTCAACAGAAAAGAACAAAAAACAAACAAAGACAAAAAACAAGAGTCAGTCTATCGGTCTGTCTGTCGGATAATATTCAAGGGCGGATGAGCTATCTGATAGCCAACGGCCATCTAGCATGTTCCAGTTTGCAAACGAGTTTTCATTTTTCTATTTGTGCCTACTCACTGCTCGCTGTGATGTTCCTGTCGGTTGTCTTTTTCGCGCCTGTGTATAAATATGTGCGCTATATTAAATATATGTTGTTGTTGTTGTTGTTGTTGTAATTACTAGGGGCCATCGTCAAAATATTGTGCAATCTAGATCGAGTGACAAAAAATCCGAATTAAAAAAATTAAAGAATATATAGTGTTGAATATAAGGAAAAAGAAGAATCCGAAAAAGTTTATATGTTTAAAGTTTAAAGTTTATGCTAAAGAGAAAAATGCGGATGCCGATATTTAAAATACAAGTTTGTCGACAAAAACTAGTGTCCTGCGGCGTAACATCGCGTCATAAATTATGTTTTAAATTGCAATGACCGGATTTATTGTGCATCGTTTCACGTTTTGAATCAACGGCATAAGTAGTAAAGTTTTGGTTCATTAAATTTCTAGGTATAATTAAATTGTGGAGTATAAAAAATCACTTATGAGTCAAGTCGAATTTGTGGCATTCGTTCACGCAAAGGAATTCCTATTTTTTGTCTACTGATATTGGTTTTTTGGCTTGATTTACTGGCTGTTTTCAGAAAATTTGAATTCGAATTGAGGATTAATCAGTTGTTATTTGTGTTACTGGAATACAGATTTATGAAATTGCGATAACTTTTGTGAATATCGTCTCAGGCACTGAATATTGACATATGATGTTGACGGCTTATAATCCAGTGTTAGCCTACATACTTTTTAATTTGGTGTGAACTTGTGGGGTTCGCACCACATTAAATATATCAATCCCACATGTATTGCTGAGGTTCGCATGCACAGTAGTTGACCAGACATGGGAACAAAATACGAAGCAATCAAATGTAGCCAATGCAAGTATTAGAGCACCAGTCTCACAAGTAGGTGCTCAGCATGTGTGGTCTGTAACTTGAATAGTTTCAATACATGCACCACATAAGCATATATACAGTGACACACGCACACACATTCCTGTACAAACATACAGTAGGGACATTAGGCGGCATACAAGCATACAGTCACACACATGCACATACACACTTGAACTTGATCTAGTTTGAGCGCACACAGACATACATACAGATCCAGTTTCATTTGACAATGCAGGTGTAATGACTGGAGGCAACACACACGCATACAGATACATGCAGACGAACTTGAAGGAAACAAGGAATGACACACGGGCATACCAAATACATACACACACAATTTGTCATCGCGTACATTCTTATTGTCCACAAGCACGTAGACAAGGATCAGCTGATTGCTGGCACCACAAACTCATACAGAGAGATGTATAAATGTGACGTTTTGCACTCAAACAAGTAATAGACATATTGGCGATTTTTCAGCATGTACAATGCTATATTTATATGCATTGCTCACATTGTCGTAAACATGTTTGTGTGTGTGTGTGTGTGTGTTGAGTGACATGCACAGGTCTAGGCTAAATGTGTAAGTATTCAAGAACATTAAACACGCTAATTTATAACAACGCACAAAAACGTTTCTATATTTTTCATAGATTTTAGGTGAGGTTAGGTTGAGCGTTCAAATGTAATGTGCTGCCTTTGGAGGAGGCGAGGGACTGGAAGAAATTCGTTAAATCAAATTTTCCCAATCTAATGTTCTTGAATCCTTACACATTTGGCTTCAACCAGATGCACAGAGCTGATCGGATGCCAGTCAGCCTGTGAGCAGAGTTGCCAGCTAGTCGACGCGGTTGCCAGACGGACGAGACAATGGCGGCGCAGCAGCACAACGTGAGACAACTGGAGAGCTGCCTCAGCTCGATCCACATTGAGCTGGACGCCGGCAGTCGTGAGCGACGCAGCAACAAACGCAAATCCTACTTCAGCACGTCAGTGTGTGTTGTCTGGATTGCAGCCAGCACACGTTTCTCTATTATCTCTATACAGTCTATTATTTGTCTGTTAGTTGCACGGTTCTAGCGCCGGCATCTTCCATAAGCTGCAGTAGTAGTTTTTACAGACTCCGCCAGACCAACCTCCCAGCTTCGTCTTGTTATGTTATAATTCGAACACGTTTTTTTCTGCTCGAATTTTACATTTTTACCTTATTACATTTTTACCTTGCTTATTTATTATTCAACATTTTACTACATAACACTTTTTTTTACTTTTTACTCATACATACCTCGACATTTTATTTCTTAACGTTTTATGTTGGCCGACTTCAATTTTGAACACTTACGTCATTCAACAATTCATCTTTTTATCCTTAAACTTGACAAGCTAATTTACACCAGTTTTGAACGGTATATATAATAGTATATTTTTAACGCAGTTGTTAGCTCGTGCTGTTATAAAGATACGATCGTGTGCGTCTATGTGTTTCATATTTATAGAAATCGATTATGCCTTATGCACCACATTTTAGTGACTACATTCATAAAAGCCATGTTTCATTGGAAGAATGTTAAATACACTTGACTTGACTTCAGCATCAGCTTATATTCACGTGGCTGTGTGGATTTGATGCACGGTCTTTTGGCTTACTAGGCCGATATTTTACCTGTTTCACTGCTTGCAATCAACTATATGTGTGTGCTCGTGTCTGTTTACTTACCTGGCTGGGTTAAAGAATATGAGCTAAGATTGGGCTGACCTGTCAAACAGTCTAACCTGTTCTCAGACTACGATAAGCTATCAGCTTCCACAACCGTCTTGTCTGGAGTCTTACATGCATCCACACACCGAAACAGAAAGCCGTATTTGTCAATATCCTTTCTACATCTCCTGTGTGTGTGTGTGTGTGTGTGTCGGCGTTTGTGTTTGGGCGCAGTCGACGCAAGGCGCCGCTTTACGACGACAAGGGCGTGTTGCTGGCTAGTGGCACGGACACTTGCGATTGTCTGCAGCCTCAGTGTGGCGGCTGTCACTGGCCGTGTGCTGCTTGTGGCTCGACGCGCTGCGGCCACGAATGTCGGTGAGTCGGCGGCGGCGATGGTCATCGTTGTGCTGTTTGTATATCAAGGCGCTGCATTGCCTAGTCCACCGCTGGTTCTCAACCGGGTGTGCGAGAGTTTGTGTGAAAATTGAAGGAAATTTGTTTGACCTATGCTTCATAGTTTTTTGGTGGACAAAAACCTACTCAAAGGAACTGAAAAAAAACTGAAAGGAACTTTTAGCTGTATGATAATGAATATTGAACAAATGTGTTTTGCTATTACGTCGTTCTTATTTTTGCCTTTTTTCATTAAGCTATCAATGATCCAGGGAGTGCGAAAACTGAATGCTGAAACCAATGCGAACACTGAAAATGCTCAAGAAACTTTGACCTAGTCAGAACGGTATGAAAGTGGACTTCTTATGTGCGTGTGTATGTCTGTTTGTGTGTGAGTGTATGCAGCGTCGTGGCAGGTAGCGATGTGTATGTTGATGTGTGCGCGTGTGCGATGGTAATGAGAGAGGAGTTGGGTGAGTGCGCTGTGTGTGGAAGGATGGGGTTTCTTTAGAATACTGCTGCCGTACCCGCTGCATAGCGACTAAAAGCGGGCCCTATTTCTCCTCGTTTACTTCAGCCATATCCGAAAGAGATCCAGCCATATCCAGCCATATCCATATCCGAGAGAGAGAGAGAGAGAGAGAGAGAGAGAGTGATAATCGAGCAGCGTTGCCAACTCTCTTGATTTGCACTTCCTTTTTTCTTACTTGAATAAAAAAACAACCGCTCGATTCTCCGGCGATTTTGTGGCGCTGATTGAGGCACGCCTGTCGCTTGGTGTTTTCAGCTCGCGCGGGCGTGACATGTTGACTCAACTCAGTACCAAAACGCCAAGGCATTTTGGCGCCAGCGTTGTGACCGCTTAATAAACAAGAGAAATACAAGAATCGCTCAGCGTACTTTGACAGATTGCTGTAGGACGATGTGTGTGTGTGTGTGTGTGTGTGTGTGTTGCTGGCAGGGCGGGTCGCAGGTGGATGTACGACCAGGTGGATGTGGAGGGCTCCGACCACGTGCTGAAAAACCCCCACCGCAGCTAACCTCACCGTACTGAACGTTTGTACTGACGTCCGTATCCTTCGGTTTGTTGGGAGCCGATCCGAGCCATATACATCGTTCTAACGTCTTAAGCCCACACACAAATCGAGAGATAACTTTGCGAAGCGCTAAGTTAGAGTGTAGCTCGATGGCATGTCTAGTTGTGTGCGCACACATTTGAGTCTATATATAAAATTAGCCATATGGGTCAATACGAAATAGGAACGCAGGCTGGCAGAATTGAGTGCGATGCGCTAGCTATTGGATTGAATCACAGCTGCATGCTAATACATTGCTTGCCGGTCACATTCAGGCCATGCAACGAATATTTGCAACGAACGCCGACACGGGTGCACATGCTCAGCTTTATTATTGCCGATCAACACAAATCAACTAAAAATGCAGTGTCAAACTAACACACACACACACAGCGCCCCCCCCCCCCCCCCCCGGGATAATCTCGTGGTCACACTATAGCACAATTGTACAGTGCGCTCGCGCCATAGTTCAGCTAGTTGGTGTGAGTTCGGCGACTATTTCACACACACACACACACACACACACACACACACACACACACACATTCATACATACACGTACATTCACTCACACACACACACACACATGCACATACACACAAACATATTTATATGCACACACACACGCACGCCGCACCCGTCATTAATAAGTGGAGGCGAAGAGGGCGAGAGGACTGTGTCCCACCCCCTGTCATTCTTTCTCTCTGCCTTTCATACACACATACACACACAAAGAGAGAGAGAGAGAGACGAACGGGGGTCAGAGTGCAGAGTGGGGCGCCCACGAGCGCCGGCACCCGGCCATCGTTGTGAGTGCCGGCGAATGTGACGCCGAGCACGCGCCGGCCGCCGCAATATCGCTGTCTGTATCGTCTTCTTCAGCTGCCGCCGCAGCCGCAGCCGCCGCCTCCTGTAGCTGCAACGCCGAAAAGCCGAGCCGCGCGCTCTCCTGGTCGAAATCGCGCAGCGTCGCCTGTTGTCGCTCCTGCACCAGCCGGATTCGCTCGGCGCGCTCCTGCTGGAACTGCTGACGCTCCTCCATCATCTGTCATCATACATACACACACACACACACATACCTATTGAATAAGATAGTACAGCAGACATACAGCACATAAGACAACACAGGAGGCATACAACGACATACACTCAGATTGACAAATCACAACACACAAAGACATACACTCAAACAAATAGACAGAAAACACAACACAACAGACACACAACACGTCATCACACACACACATACACACACACACACACACACACACTGTCAGACAACTCATACGCGTACACTGTCTGAGGCGAATCAGTAATTGAAACTGCTAAACTCCCTGAATACAAGGAAACTTTGTAACTTGTAGGCCGCCAGTTTGATCTCAGTGGTCCGATGCGGCCCACTGTGATCAAAGCCTCACACACACACACACACGAAACCACAAGAGATCGTTGAGACCTTTTGTTCAAGCAAGGATCGGCGCACGCTGATTCGCTCCTCGAGTTCTCTGCGCTCTTTGTTGCGCTGTCGCTCGGCGTTCAGCTTGTTCTTGCTCTGGTAGGCCATCAGGATCTCCTGCTCGTGATCGAGTCGACTCTTCAGCTGCTGCTGCTCCACCTCCTGCGACTCGTCCAGTCGTAGCTGCACGCGCCACAGACAGACAAACATAATATCACACCTGTTTGACGAAATCTCACCACAATCGTGGCGTTAAAATATCTGTGTGTGCGTGTGTGCATTGTAAGACCACACTCGGAATGACATGACACTCTGGCGATGTGACATTTTCACTTGAAAACCTCACTCAATCTCAGAACTGTGTTGTGGAAAATCAGTGGCGGCGCCGAGCGGGGCTTGAAATAAAGCAAAAACTTGCTTGGGCTGAAATCCCGCAAAAACGTTCCAAGCCCCTCCCCCACACTGGCGCCGCCACTGTAGAAAATGTGAAGCGTTAGCTCATTGTTAGAACTAACACTCGTAAATACAGTCGAACATCGATATAAGACGCATCGATGAAGTGTGATAATCACTTAGGCGCGATAAATTCTTGGAACCCAATTTTTTAAGGTTTCAATTAAAAAAATTATAAATAAAAGTATACCATATCATTGGTGTAAATAATTGTATTTATTTGTCTTTATTTCGCTACGAAACACGTAAACTCTGTATTATACTCGCGTACCACGAGGGTCGAAAAAATATACAGTCAAATCAGTATAAAGCGCAATCAGATACAACGCGGTCGAATTTTTTCCACCCCAATTAGCGCCTTATATCGACGTTTGCCGGAATTTAAGAAACATTTCACGGGTGAAACAAACGAACAAAAATGAAACAATCTTGCCGAATGAATGAACGGGCTAAGTGAATGTGAATGATCGTACCGACTGTTTCTGTAGCATATCAACAATGCTGTGCTCGTATTGCTCGCCGAGCAGCGCCATTTTGCGCTTTTGCTCCTCTTTGAGCCGCTTGAGCAGTTGTTTGAGGTCGTCGCGCGCGCAAGACTGCACAATTTGCGCCTTGAGCGCCTTGAATTGGCGCGTCTGCACTTTGACCGTGTCGCGATATTGCTTGCGAATCTCCATCTCTTTTTGCTGCCGTAGCAAAACACACACACACACACGCACGTGCGCGCGTACAAATTGGCCCGTGTTTCTATTCGACTATACACACACACACACACACACACACAGAGACAGACACAAACACAAACAAACTCACACACGCACACACACACACACAGACAGGCACAAACAAACTCACACACACACAATCACACACACACACACACACACACACACACACACACACACACACACACACACACACAAGCACACACACGCACACACATACACAAACACGCACACACAAACACAGACACATACACAAACAGACACATATGCACACTCACGTACACACACATATACATACAAACACAAGCACACACAAGCACAGACACAGACACAGATAAGACAAAGATAGAAACAGTAAGATAGGTAGAGCAGGACAATGGTACACAACCGACCTTGCGGTACTTGGGCTGTTGTCGCAGCTCGAGCGCGTGTTTCTTGCGCAGCTCGCGCTCGGCACGCCGGTCGTACTCGTGCTGGTTGGCCAGCTCGCTGTCGTGCAGCTGTCGCACGTGCTGTTCGCGCAGCTGGTGGACGGCGCGCTGCTGCCGGTACTCGAGCTGCTGTGTGTGGTCGTGGTGGCGCAGCAGCATGGCGTGCGCCAGCTCCAACTGCTGCTGTCGCCGGTTCAACTCCTGCGTGTTTGTTTGTGTGTATGTATGTGTGTGTGTGTGTGTGTTTTTGTGTGTTTGTGTTTGTTTTGTGTGTATGTGTGTATTTTTGTGTTTGTTTTGTGTGTATGTGTGTGTTTTTGTGTTTATTTTGTGTGTGTGTGTGTTTTGTGTATGCGTGTTGTGTGTATGTGTGTGTGATAGTGTGTGTGTGTATGTGTGTTATTGTGTTTGTGTATGTGTGTTATTGTGTTTGTGTTTTGTGTGTGTTTGTATGTGTCACCAATTAACCGATCAATGGCAGTCGGCGGTAAATAACCAGCAACCAGAAGTTACCAGGTGGTAAACATCGACAAGTTAACAGATGGAAATAACCACAATTACCATTGATGGTGCCCGCACACTCACCTCGCGCAGCTGGTCTTGTTCGGCGTGGTTTTGTCCCACCAGCTTGCGGCGGCGAAACTTGCGAATTTCCAGCTCGAGAAAGTCTTTGTGAGTGCGCCGCAGTCGCTGATCCTCGCTGCATTCACGCTGCTTAATCGTCTCCTTGTGATTCCTACACGACACACACACACACACACACACACACACACACGTGTATATGTGTATGACAATATGTGTACGAATATGTATGGTAGGTAAGGTTATATGTTTGTTGTGTATCATTGTATATGAATAGTGTTTATATGTGATCGTGCGCGCATGTGTGTGTGTATGTATGTACTTGTGTCTATATAACCTGGCTTGATAGCATTATTTCCACCTGTACAAGTGAAATGTAAGCCTGTCTATGAGCATTAGCTGGACGGGTCTTTTGCCAATTGTGATATTTATTGTTTGAACATTGTATATTTGTTTATGTCAATACATGGTTAAATGCAAAATACAAATACACACGCACACAAGGAACAAATTGAACACGATAGACTATTCAAATCGTCAACATTTATACGAGAAAATGACGAAAAACTTGTACAGAATCGAATAAAAAGAGACATATGGAGAAATATAGCTTTCCAAACAGAAGCCTCAACGTTTGGAACACAATTCCGGTCTGTATCACAAACTGGAACACAGTAAAAACTTCAAATCTAGTTATGACTACTGGAAGGCGGGAAAAATGAGATATCAAGACTCATTCCGAGATGAGAACAACTCGGTGAGAACAAACACACACACATTCGCACGAATAAACCGAAATATGTAGCAAAGCAAGACCAAATGAAAAGCAACACAAAAAAGATATGACAATGTGAGTGTATGTGTGTTTGTATTGGTGTATATATGTGTGTGCATGTTTGTTTGTGTGTATATATATATAACACACACACACACACACACACAACACATTTCAAACATTAACTAGACAACAGCTTGGCAATGCCTATTATTATGCCTAATCTCTTGAACAATTGAAGGCATGAACAATTGGACTAAAATCACATTTTGTCTGTGTGTGTGTATGTGTATATACGAGTATATATATATATATATATATATATATATATATGTGTGTGTGTGTGTGTGTGTGTGTGTCTCACTCACTGAAGCAGTGCATCCCGCTGTTTCTTGGGCGTCGTGTCGTCGCTGTTAAGCTCCCGCTTCCACCGATCCATGGTCATCTTGTTCTCCTTCTTGTATTGCTGCACGTAGAGTTTGTGTTCGGCCGTGTGTCGACCGGTGATCTCCTTGTGCAGCGACCGCTCGGCACACACGTCGCCCTTCAACTGTCCAACACACACACACACACACACACACACAGAGAGAGAGAGAGATACACACACACACACACACAAAGAGAGACACACACATACAGACACAGACCCACAGAGAGAGATATATATACACACACACACACACACACAGAGAAAGAGATACACAAACACAGAGAGAGATAAAGATATACACACACACATAAACACAGAGAGAGATACACACACAGAGAGAGAGAGACACAGAGAGAGAGACACACACACACACACACACACAGAAGCGTGTTAGAGATGAGGAAAGTCAGCTGTCCAAATAGAAGTATAAGACAGTGTATTATGAATTACCGGCAAACATAATACACCAAATAATTGTGAAATGATTTAGAAAAAATTGTCTGATAATTGGAAGACGGGACTGGCGAGATTTTGACTCATTACTGCGTACTACAACTGGGTGAGACACACACACACACACACTCACACATGTGCATTTGTTAGTTTAGTAGCTCGTAAACTGGGGCCCACCAGACCATTCAATGCAGAAGCCCGCCAAGTCGCATGTGACATCAGCCAAGTTGTCAAAACTTCAGTTGCCGCACAGTTCAATTGTGCTTAGAGAAGGCTTTGAATTGTGCTTAGAGAAGGCTTTGAATTGTGATCAGCAGGTTGACGTTCTGTCTTTCAGTAATGTGCGTGTAAACAATTACTGTGTACTCGGCAACCACTTGTGAAAAACGGACAAATTCCTTTTGAAGAAAAACGATAGTTTGGCCGTGGGTAGGGAGCAAAAATTAGTGCGTCGCCTCTTGTGTGAAACCTTAGCCTAACACTGCCATAATTGAAGAAAAAAACTTGCCGAATGTGACTGAGAACTGACCGAAACCGATAGAAAATGTGAAATTGCTCAACTAGCCAACTATTACCTGGGCGCCATCACAGACTCTGTATGTATGTACGTGTGTGTGTGTGCGTGTGTGATGACGTCACAAGTCAATTACCTTCTTCTCGATCTCTTGTTGTTGTTTCATTTGCAGTCGCTCGAGCTCCTTGGTGAACTGGCCAATCAGAGCCTCGTATTCCTTGTCCAATACGTTCTTGTGATTCTCCATCTCCAGGCGACATTTGTCCTCCAACTGCCACCATCATCATCATCATCATCATTATCATCATCAGAAAGAGACGTAAACGCACGACAAAGCGCCCAGCCTTACACATCAACATCGCTACAATTCACGACCTCTTTCCTCGACATTTTACACAAACAGAAACAATGCTCTAGGAGAGCAGCACTTTAATTTCAGCCACACAAGCCAGCTAGTCGACCGCACACACTGGGAGAACAGCCACAACACAACCAATATGCATGTCGAACACAGCGTTGAAACCGACTCACAACAAAACTAATAATTCCGTTGCGCGCGCGTGTCTGTGTATGTGTGCGTGTATGTGTGCGTGTGTGTGTGTGTGTATGCGTGTGGGAGACACATATTTATAGAAATGGTATCCACAGACAATGTACTGCTCGTACATACACCCACACACACCCACACACGCACACATATATACAGAGGCAGACACTATTCGAAGACCTGGATGCCTAGGGAGTATTATCAGCTAAATCTAGCCATTTTAGTTTGTTTAATATATTCTACCAAAAACACCATTGCTCCAAAGATACAAGTGTACGATTTATATAGCACATTAATTTCTACAATATTCTTGAGCAAATACTCAATACGAAGATGTTACATCTCTGTAATGTTTGGAATGCTGGGCGGAGGAATATATGCCTGTACCGTACATCCTGGCCAAAATAACGCCAAATTGTAATCCAAAATTCTACTGGATATTTTCCATGGTGGGCTTAATGGCCAGACAGCTATTTCAGGGTGAAAAATTAGTCTGTCAAAGTTATATTTATCCAAAACAACAAGCTTCATTATATTATGACTTATATCCATGTTGATAAAGTACAAATATGTGCAATAATTTGATGAAATATATTAATAAACGCGTAAATGATACGACATGACGGATTTTTCTTAACATAATTTATATGTGGAACAAACAGAGCATTTGAAAAACACCACCGGAAAAAAGTACTCAATGGACCGCACCACAAACAAACTAGTATTTCAGGTCTGAAAAGCAGGCCTGAAATGGGCTTAATGACCGGTACCTACGGTAATTACGAGAACAGAGGCAGAAGGTTAAATGGCCCAAGTGACAGCTGCTACACGGCAAGAAGCCGAATCTTATGAACACACACAGGTGTGTCCCGTGCAGCTCGCTGTCACCGCAGAACCGACCCTCTCCACGCTATGACGCCACAAGGACGTAAGACGTATTAGAGAGGGCCCCAGAATGCATGACACAACACATGACTGATATCTGGTACCATCACTTACTGCTGGGTGGACAGGGACTGTTGGATTATATAGTTTGCCCAAAGAACTTCTCCCCCGCCGGGTTTCGAACCACGGACCTTGAGCAGCGCCGCCTGATGTTCGCGTCGCATTCGCTTGTAGCCAGACATTTGCTCGTGCATCTCCTCCTGTGTGTGTTCCTTCTGCTGGCGCGTGATCAGCGTCGTCGTGCGAATGGTGGCGAAATTGCCGGCCATCGTCTCGCCGTCGCCCGTCTGTTCCAGCCAGCACGCCCACACACACACACACACACACACACACACACACACACATATACACACACACACACACACAAACATAGGCACACACACACACACAAACATAGGCACATTATATAAACTTGAGTAGAAATCTATACAATGTCCTATACCTAAAATATGTCTAGAGCACTACACACACACACACAGCACATGAGCAAGAAAGACATAGAACGAACGAGAGGGTAAAAGACAACCAAACATGCACACATGACAGACATGCACACAAACATACACACACACACACACACTCGATAGAACAAGCCCCAACAACTTAATTCAGCTAAGCTCACCTCGTTGAGAGCTCTGCACATCTACATGAGATAAGAGATATGATATATCAACACAACACAACGTGCATGCAGATCTGAGAGAACGACAGAAAGAGAGCCAGAACGCTGACCTGACGCCGCCGCAGCGACGAAGACGACGCACCGCCGCCGCCGGCCGCCGCAAAGCTCGTCGACTCCGACGACACGGGCACACTGCTCGTCGACGAGCTGCGACTGCTGGCCGACGAGCGTTGTGACGTCACACTGTTGCTGTGGCCGTGCAGCATCAGCAGTGGCGGCAGTGGCGGCGCCGGCGCGGCGAGTCGTGACGCACTCACACCGCCGCCGCCTCCTCCGCCACCACCGTCGTCGTCCTCGCCGTTCTCCAGCATCACACACTCGCCTGCACACACACACACACACACACACACCGACCGGCACACACGATTGAATTACGATGCGGCTAGTATTTATGTATGGTGTATTTTCGTCCTACTATGTGCATATGTACTTGTATGTGTATGTGTGTGTGTGTGTCTGAGTGAGTGTGTGTGTAGGTTGTGTGTGTCTGAGTGAGTGTGTGTGTAAGTTGTGTGTGTGTATGTGTGTGTCTGAGTGAGTGAGTGAGTGTGTGTGTGTCTGAGTGAGTGTGTATGTGTAAGTTGTGTATGTGTGTGTCTGAGTGAGTGTGTTTGTGTGTAAGTTGTGTATGTGTGTAAGTGTGTGTGTGTGTGTATGTGTGTGTCAGTGTGAGTGTGTGTATGTGTCAGTGTGTGTGTGTGTGTGTGTGTGTGTATGTGTGTGTCAGTGTGAGTGTATGTGTGTGTAGCAGAGTGTCTGACCGTCCATATCTCCGACAGTGCTCTCGGTCTCAGTTTCGGCCATGATAATTTTGCGCATCTTTTTGTAGTTGAGATTGTCGAGTTCGCGCACGGCCGCCTTGGTGCGCGCTATCAGATCGACAATAATTGTGCCCGATCGCTGCCGTGTTATGAACAAATGCTGCACACACACACACACACACACACACACACATTTGCTTTTAAACACCACAGCCCGAAAGTCAGGCACAATTGGCCGAACGAAGAACACACAGTAGCAGAGAAAGAAGCACGGTGAAAGAAGACAATTTGCTCCAGACAGACAAAGCGTAAGAAAGGGTGAGAGAGAGAGAAAACAGGCATATATAGAAAGAGAAGTAAGCTCATGAGATAAACAGAGAGAAAGAG
Organism: Sacculina carcini; assembly: GCA_916048095.2. Taxonomy (NCBI): domain Eukaryota; kingdom Metazoa; phylum Arthropoda; class Thecostraca; family Sacculinidae; genus Sacculina; species Sacculina carcini. The sequence continues at coordinate 2,659,517 of OU696581.1, read as the reverse complement.
AGAGAGAGAGAGAGAGAGAGACGAAGACACTGACAGACAGAAGTCGGGCGGCGCATGGTCGTTCGGTGGGTTCTTTTTGCAGGCACGAGTTGACGAAGCGACGAAACACGTCGGACCAGCCGCGCGACGACAAACTGGGCGCATCGTTCTGTGCGATGTGATAGAGGGCGCTCATGGCGTTCATGTTGAAATACGGCGGCTTGCGCTCAGCTGACACACACACACGCACGTTGGATTATATCGTGGAAAAGAGTATGAAATCGAAGAGTACCAGCCGTCATCACCATCATTCACACGAAACGGACGGATAAAGGGATATGATGTTATTGTCGTTTTAAGCGCGCACCAGCCAGCTGAGACTATATGGCACCCCCACCGTGGGCCCATCTACAGTGGTGACTCCCGGTAGACTCAAGCGCAGGTGTTGATGAACGAACCCGGGCCAGGATTCGAACCGTCAACCTCTAACACGAGGGTTAGGAGCCTAAGCCACTGAGATACTCGGGAGCATGGAAAGAGAGAGAGAAAGATAGAGATAGAGAGAGAGAGCCGACCTAGTTCGAGGCACGTGATTCCCAGAGACCAGATGTCCACCTTGCCGTCATACTGGCCCTCGTCCATGGCCAGAATAACCTCGGGACTCATCCAGTACGGCGTGCCGACAAAACTGTTGGCTGGACACTTGAAACTGGCCGAGCCGAAGTCGGCTGCAAAAGCAAACACACACACACACACACACACACACACACTAAATAACACGTACTGCTGCTGAACACACGGAGATATTTAACCGGATTGTGTTGTAACAATGACCCACTGACATAGTTTCACCAATCAACACCAAATGGACCCACTGACCTAGTTTCACCAGACCGGACTCGGTGAGCAAAATGTTGCCGGCCTTGACGTCGCGGTGAATTTTGCCGGCCGCGTGCAGGTAGTCGAGTCCGCTGAGCACGTGCTGGCAGATGGCGGCAATCTCGTCCTCCTTGAGCGGCGCCTTATGCACCTCGACAATATCGGACGCCGAACCGAGACAGTACTCCATCACAAACTACAATCACACACACACACACACAAACACACATCAACGTACATCTACACGCATTCATCCACAACCCCCCCCCCCCTTCCCCCACCGAATGCAGTTGTAAAGATTTTTAGAGCGCCCAATAGATGGAAAATTATGCTAACGCTAGACAAGCGAGCTATGAATGTGTGTGTGTGTATGTGTGTGTGTGTGTGTGTGTGTGGCAATATCGGACCCAGGCGGTGTGGTCCTTGAGGTAGCAGGCCTTGTACTCGACAGTGTTGGGATGATTGAGCGTTTTGAGAAAGCGCAGCTCCTTGAGAATCTCCTGCCATTTCTCCGAGCTCTGCTTGCCCGAGTACGACATCTTCTTGATAGCCACAACCTGCACACAAACACACACACACACACATATATATATATGCGGTCAACTTCAAATATAACAAACATGACACACACACACACACACACACACACACAACTATATAAGAACATACAGACACAAAAACACACACAAACATACACACACACACACAGGGAGAAACACACTGAGACACACACACATGTACACACACATTTCAATTGATGTACCTGTGTGTATCTTAGGCAATATATTGGAAGTCTAAAAAAACACACACACACACAGAGAGCTAGAGAGAGAGAGAGCTAGAGAGAGCGAGATAGAGAGGTACCGCGACACACGCACCTCCTTGGTGATGACACTCCTGGCGTAGTAGACGGCGCCGAAGCTGCCGTGACCAATTTCGCGCAGATCCTCGAACACCAGCTCCGGATCGGCGTGCTCAAACATCTCCGCCATCACCGGCTCCTTCAAGCTGCTCGATCTGACGCACACATACACACACACAAACACAGATAGACATATACGCACACACACACATACAGAGACACATATATACACACACACACACACACACACACAGATAGACATATACGCACACACACACACACACACACACACACACACACACACACACACAGAGACACACACACAGAGACACACACACACACACACACACACAGACGGAGACAGAGAGAGAGAGAGACATACACACAGATACGCGCACACACACACACACACACACACACACACATATATACACATGCACACACACGCATACAAATATAGATAGATAGACACACACATACACAGACATACATACACACATGCACAGACAGACCGACACACACACACACACACATACATACATACACACACACAGACAAACCGACACACACACACACACACAGATAGACACACGCACACACATAGACATGTATACACACATACACCAACAGACATAGACATACACACGAGCATACACATATACATACACACACACCCACACATACATACACACACACGCACACAAATCATAAGATTAGCAAGCGATATACAGCCCGTAAAAACTGAACGATATAGAACTAATTGTAGCAAGAAAAACACTCGCCATATACGCGTAATTAACCACATCTTGGCCTACAAAAACGCAGGACAAACAAGAACGTTCATAAATATAGTTTCCAAAAAAAGAACAGCAAAAGAAAGCTGGAATAAACTACCGAGCGACATTATTAATCTATCAACAACAAGCATGTTAGCAATAAGAAATGCGTCATGACTGGAAGGCGGCAGTCACGAGCCTGTCTGACCCATTACTATGCCTATATTACTAGTATGAACTGGTAAGAACTGGTACACCATTACCCAGCCCAAAAATCCCAACTAAAAACGAGCCGCTCAAATTAGGTGAAGATTATAGCAGAAATAGTTGGATTTCTGCTCAGCGCCGCACAGGCGGAGCAGAAACACATTGCCGTTGGCTTATACCATTCACCTGCTGCTGGGGGGTGACATTGCGGCGTTGTGTGTGTGTGTGTGTGTAGCGGCGGCGGCGGCAGCGGTGATGGTGGCTATGATGAGGACACTGGCACGGCAAAGCAGGCCACGGACAAGCCGCACCGTCCGCTCACACAGGCAGGCACCGCCGACCGCTTACTGTTTAATAAACAAACACACATGCACAAACAAACAAACAAACACTCGCACGTATGAATTACGAGATATATATTGCACTTTGTGTCATAATTGAAGAGCAGAAAACTACCGACACACCAGTGTCAACAAGAATTAAAAAAAAACGCAAAAATGATTTCATACGGAATCAAGGCATAGGCGAGTCATATCAGGTAGCACAATATTGGTATGCGCACAGCTGATGGAACAAACCACACCAGGCTATGATGGAATGCTAAAAAATGGCTACGATAGAAAAATACTAACACAAAACATTCATTATAATAAGCAAGCGGCTCATCACATCATTTCTCACTAAAAACCAGTTTTACAATGATATCACTCGAATGCTAACCCATTCCATTCACCAGATGCAACACAGAACACTTGTGCTTCGTCAATAAAACAAGCATGCATAGATACGACAGTTTGTGCCCAGCATTACAGCATTGGCTGCTCGAAAAAAACAATAGCCCATTGATATCACGAAGAAGCTGATAGGAAATCACATCAAACAAATTAGCACTAAACATTCACAGTAGATAAGTGCTCAGAACACGATCAACAGCTGAAGGACTTTGAAACGCATGTTTGGCAAAAACACCAGTATTATAACAAAGTAAAGAAGGAATACGCAGTGAATTCAAGCGATCATTCATCAGGTTAAGTACATACCATAGAAGCCCAACCAGTCCATAAACGTGCATGTATCACAAGCGAATCCAATCTGGAAAGTATAGCCGTGACTGGGGGAGTATGTGAAGGAGACACAATAGTTTCCCCGGACACACTCATCAACAACAATATCTTATCCACGACAGCAACACACCCAATACAAAGGCCACAGATCGCTACTATCTAGCAAAATGGCGAAACAATACGCACGCGCCAGATGTGTATCGTACTTACAGGGCTGAGATTTGCAGCTGATAGTCTCTTCCGTGCGTGTCGTGTACCTATGTATGAGGGTGATATACGACACAACGCTTGCATGAAGAATGCAGGTCACAAAAATCGTGCAGCAAATGCAAATTAAGTTGCAACTGCACACTTTTCCGTCAAAAGTCTCCTTCAGATTGTCTGATAAATGAATTTCAATAACAGCCCAGAGAACCTACGGCATTAACAAAATTCCACCGGGCAATTCGGCTTCATTGAACATATTTCAGATGAGTCACGCAAGCATAGTTGTGTCATGATTCACCACAATGTATCATAAGCATTTGCGGGATGGACATTTGAAACCACAGCGAATGATAGTCACCAAGGGAACAGCGTAGAAATTGGGGACTACACTTCTCAGATTTCCCGCAGCAGGGAAAGCGGATAACGTAAGTGTGTGTGTGTGTGTGCGTGCGTTGTTTTAATTGACAAATACTGCATTAAGCTCAATCAGCCGTTCTGAATCTATTGCTTGCAACGACTTTTAACAGATACTTGTTAGCTAATATGACCTCAACGGACCCTGTGCAACCGCATCTTCATCACTGCGCTCTACTCCCTCTTGAGTGTCACGGGAAGAGGTTAGCATTACCCTCTCTGCTAGTCACACTTGTGAACGCATCAATGTAGACAACGCGTATCGACACCGAACTACCGTATTTGAGCGAATCGCATTTACGATCAACACAATTAGCTATGCAGTCACAAACATAGTCGCAGAATTCCACCCTAGCAGAAGAATCCGCGGCGTTCTATAATTTCAAATGAAAGCTTTATTTGCTCAATGATTATTAATTCTCCGTGGGTAATTGTCGGTCTAGATGTCTGTTTGAGACACCTCAGCGATAGATTTCGGACACCAGTTGATACCGCCTAAACACCATGCCAATGTCAATTGGACCAATTCATAAAGCGCTAACACCGCAGATGAGTTCAGCAATCAGAATGAAGAGCAAACACGAAAAATGCACACAGAGAATGAAGGAAATGTCCAGAGAAGAAGACACCAACAATCTACTCTGGACAGCGTACATTATGATCTTTGAACAGCTCGATAGAGCCATACACCGTTAGGATGCGTAAATCAACAGTTCTTGTACTACAAAAATGCAATGATTATATATTGACGACAGCGAACAACATGAAAGTGGCAACCCGGCAAACGAGGAACCCACAAGACGGACACACGTTCACAGATTGAAAATGAGCATGACAATGCAACAGCACGCGACAAAAAAGTTGAAAACGACTGCTGGAAAACAATACAGCGTGGGACACACACTGAGCAGCGTGGGACGCTTTTTTGTGGTTGTTAATGAGGTTTACTCCATTGAGATCAGGAGGATTACAAAATAGACGAGCAGTATGAGAACACAGAACGCATAGATAGAACTTAAAACTACGCATGAACTATGCCTTTGATTTCTTGATTCGTCCAACCTTGCTGTCTGGAGTGGACGGTCCTTCTTTGCGCTTCTCCACCATCTTGGTCGAGGCACCCTTCGACTTGCGCTTCTTGTCGGTCCTCTCGCGCTCTTCCAACTCTTGATTTTCACGCTCTATCAGAGTGATGAGCGTGTTGCAGCGTCGCTGCAACTCCATGGCCGTACGTGACTTGATAAACCAGTCGAAGCGAAACTGAGGAGCCGTTCTCACAGAAGCACGTAATTCCTCATACACATTCTCTTTGTCAAATCCCAGCTTATGCAACATGCATACCAAGTATCTGTCTTCCTCCTCTGTGTAATTCTTGCCCTTATTTGTGCCGTATGCTATGCGCATCTGATGAAAAGGAGCCCGATAGCGAGTCATTTTCGCTTCCAGGGCTTTTTTGATACTGGCACGCCGCCGTATCTTGGCTTCTCCGCGTTCCACCTGGGCCATAATCTTCTCAATATCCTGCAACTCGTTGCATCTTTCCCAGAAAGTGGACGAGTACTCCAGCACCTCTTCGGGAGTCTTACCTTCGACTTCCATCGATATGCTATCTATATCATCACGGCCATATTTTTCATTGGCTTTAATAAATTGAGTGAAATCACGCTTACTCCAGTTTATAAAGCCTTTTGTCAAGAGATCCTCTCGTTCGGCTTGTTCTTCTTCTGTGAGCGGCTCAGCATTATCTATCCTCTTTTGCTCCTCAACAACATCCATATTAGGATCCTCTGGATTCGGAGGCACCTTGAAACCCAGTGTTTTACGAAAATGGTAAATCTCTTGATCTAGAAGTTCAAATAGACGGGGAGGAAAAAACTGGAAGTCCTGCACTTGGGGCTGTTTCGGAGGTCGTGGAGCTTTGGGCGCTTTGGGGGCCGCTGCTTCCCCTTGTCTTAAAGCCTCCTTGAAGTACGCATCCACGGCATAATTTGCCTTACGCTCACGTTTAGGAGGCTCAATCCACATACCAGCCACATTCTTTTGTTTTTCACGATAATTCTCTCCTTCAAAATCATACAAAGATGTGTCTTCTGTGTCCAAAGTGAACTTGCGAAGATTGTCTTCGCCAAGATTTTCCAGTTTCTGCTTAAATTCCTCCGTTTTCACTTCGCCCTTCTTGAGAATTTCATCAATATCCTCGTCAGTAATTTCTGAATCCTTGGAAGCAAAAATGTGATTTGCCCCATGTCGAATCATACCCAGCATTTCTTCCTTGTTCAACGTATTCGGCTTGTTATCGGCCAAACGTCCCTGTTGGATAACCAGTTTATCCAACCTGAGTTTGACTTCAGCCTTCTCAACAATCTTCTCCTCCACTGTGTTCTCCTCGATGAAGCGAAACACCTTGACTTGCTTCTTCTGACCAATACGATGCGCCCGGTCCATCGCCTGCAAGTCCATCTGTGGATTCCAGTCGCTGTCGTAGAGAATGACAATGTCAGCGGTGGCCAAGTTGATTCCCAGACCTCCGGCGCGCGTCGACAACATGAACAGAAATTTGGACGAATTCGGCGCATTATACTCGTCAATCTGACGCTGCCGATCCTCGTGTGGAGTCTGGCCGTCAATGCGACAATAAGAGTAGCCACGCCAGAAGCAATAGTCCTCGAGAATGTCCAGCATACGGGTCATCTGTGAGAAAATGAGCACTCGTGAATCTTGTTCCTGAAACTTGGGCAACATTTTGTCGAGCACCGTCATTTTACCCGTGCTCTCCACCAGGTGATAGTCAGTAGTGTACGGCGGACCTGGCTCGGCACCATCAAATAAGTACGGGTGGTTGCAACACTTGCGCAACTGCATCAGAATGTTCTGCAGACGCATTTTCTCGTGTTTGCCTGCTCCGTTGACAATGTCGATGTCCTTCATCAGAATCTTGGTGTACCACTCGCGCTGCATCTTGCTCAGTCCCACGTAGATTTTCACCTCGCGCTTCGGTAGCAAGCTTTTCTCCACTTCGGACTTGAGACGGCGCAAGAGAAAAGGTCGCAGCACGGCGTGTAGCCGCTCGACCAGGGTGTTGTCGCCCAGACAGTCGTTGGTGTTGAACCAGTCGTCAAAGTCCTCCGACGAGTTGAACACATCTGGCAGCAGGAAGTTGAGCAGCGCCCACAGCTCGTGCAGATTGTTCTGCAGCGGAGTTCCGGTCAGCAGTAGTCGATTGTTGGTGCGAAATTCGCGCACGATCTGCGACAACAGCGACTTTTCGTTCTTGATGCGGTGCGCCTCGTCAATCACCATGTAGCGCCAGTTGAACTTTTTGAACACGGACTTCTCTTTGATGCACATCTCATACGATGTGATGCACACGTCCCACTCGCCCGGCATCAGCGTGTCGCGAATGAAAGCGCTGCGCGTCTCCTGGTCGCCAATCAGACACTCGACACGCAGCGATGGACACCAGCGAGCAAACTCGTTGCGCCAATTGAACAGCGTTGATTTGGGCACGATCACCATGTGCGGTCCGTTGATGCTGCGGTAGTGCTTCATGTAGCCGAGCAGTGAAATAGTCTGCAGCGTTTTGCCCAGTCCCATCTCGTCGGCGAGAATGCCGTTGATGCCGTTCTCGTGAAGGCTGATCATCCAGTTGAGACCGCGTACCTGGTAGTCGCGCATCGTGCCGAACTTGATGTAGTGCGGAGACTCGTCGAAGCGCACGATCGCCTTGGCGCTCTTGCCGGCCTCAGCCAACAGCTGCTCGTCCTCTTCCTCCTCTGTCATTCGGTGCCGGTGGTCGCCCTCGCTCACGTTCGGCTTGGACTTGCGCGGTCGGCCCGGCTTCACCTTGAGCGGCGACGACGGCTTGCGGCCGGCCGACGACATGAAGTGCGAGAAAATCTCCGTCTGTTTGAGCAGGTAGTCGAAGCGCTTGGAGCGGTCTGTCTCTCGCGTCATATCGTACGCGTCACTGCCCTTCTCCGATGAGGCGTTTGATACGCTCTCAGACTCCATCGGTGTGGGAGCCTCCTCGTCCGACATGTCGCACAGCAAGAGAAACGATCGATCTACATGGCAGAAATATTGTCAATAACACATAGTAAAAACAACGCGCATCGATACTTATAGAAACACTCCCCTTCGGAGGTTAATGAGGCTGTCTATGGGGTAAACAGACTTCGAAAACGGGGAAAACGAGGTAAAATATTCCATTGAACACAACTAGGCATTCAAAGGCATAAAAACGAAACTATTATGCAAAAATACATTCCCTGATTGATAACCTCACAGAGAATTGGTACTATCGTTTATATAAAATACGTTCAAATAATTTAGCCAAACATATTTATAATTTAAGCATAGTTCGGTCGGTGGTATATAACGTAATACTTGATCATCCGTGACAATCTAAATATATTCATGGATCTGAATCTACACTAACCCAATATATTCAATGACCATCATCAAATGACCACAATGATTTTGATGATTTATGAATGATTTTAATAATTTTTTTAACCAAAAATCTGAGCTACATTATGAGGTTCAATTGAATCAATATACTTCTATTATACAATTTGTAAATACTTCGATAGAACCACTTTAGATATTTTGCACTCGTTAAACCCAAAATTGTAAACAATAGGACAACGCACACATAGAACGTGAAGGACAAAAAGCTAGCTGAGTTCAGTTCAGTTCAATGTATTTGTTATAGCGCCTGTCATACACGGGCGCGCAGCAGCTAAACAGTATGTACAAGCGGACAAAGCTAAACAGTTATTACAGAAACAATAAAAAGAACACATGAATGAATAATTGAGCCGAAACTCTGAGCCACATCAAAATTAAACTATCATAATAAAGCACTTACATTCTCTACGACAGAATCAAAACAATGGATCTTAAACAGAACGACAGCAACCCTCACGAGAGAAAATTAGCGGGGAAATAAGCCAAGCAAGCGCTATTGTAACAGCGTAGCTTAATTTGGCGCGACCGCTGAGGTGAGCGCTAGGTAATATTATTTTTACATTATCTTGAATCATTTTTTTGCTTTAACAATATAATGGATACATAATTAGCAGCATCTTTTTACAATACTCATTTAAAGTATCTCAAGTTTATGTGATAATCATCCCTACAACCATAAAAATTATGCGAAAAAATAGCTTACAACATTTTGCTTGAAAATAGAGTCCGAGCTTTGAAAAAAGATAATATTGACTTTTAATGGTTATTTCTGGGAATACTCGTTTTTTATCACAAATTTGAAATCATGTTTTTTTTATCTAATATTGATGAATATATAATTGTGCACACAATAATGGAGGTTAAGAGCCAAACTGCTGCGCATGCTGCTTGGTCTGTATATTTCAATTTCCTCGTGCTTGTTTATTGGTTTTTGTGTCACGTTTATTTAGTCGTTGTTGGCATATATGCGTGTACGTTTTTGTCATTGCATTCTTGGCTGGCTGATGTGTAATTTGGTAGCAGAGTATCGATAACATCTTTTCTACTATATTTCCACGCAATCCAAAACTTAACGTGTCTAATACGCTGCTGACCGGCGGGTGAGTTATTCGGGAAACAATTTAATTCACGCGCGTGTGTGAGTCTGGCATCACCTCAAATATGGCGGATAGTAACCAGGAAGATGAGTATGAGGATAGCGACCTTCTTGTAGTGGCCGAGGTTCATGGGGCTGTTGACCACGCGCTGCTCGATCAAACTTTCAGCTTCCAACTGCTGGGCGTGGACGAACAACGGCCGCTGCTGCAGCTGGGCAGTAATTGCTTTGTGGGCCGTTACGATGACTTGGCGGGTACGTCTTTGGTAGTGGCAGAGAAGCGGTCGACTGGCGTCAGCGATGCAGCCAGTGCAGACGTAGACGCTGGCAATTGCGCTTCTCACAAGTGGTCGCAGCGTGCGTTTGTCAACAAGCTGCTGCGTTTTGAGCGTGTATTTGTTCAGCCGAAGGTTCTGCAAAGTGACGTAACCGCAGCTGTTGCTGATGACGAAATGCCGTCAGCGACTTCTGAGGACGCAGAGACTACGAGTAAACATGCCGGAACATGTCCAGCGACTGTTGATTCAAGTTCAGCTGATATTGCCGACAAAGATGTTTCGTGACACCGTGTGTTTTCCACTTGTTCACTCACCTTGTTCACCAACCCATCTGTTATTGCTAGAATATATGTGTATCATGTTTACCCGTTTCTGTGATTGCTCTTATTTGCTTCGATGCGCAGTTCAGTAGCTGCTTCATGATGTATCACTAACAGAGCCGGCACATGCTATTGTTGAATGGATGTTTCGGCGCCGAAAACACAAACAGTCGCTCAGTCGACCGACACACCCACTGACTGCAAAACAATACAACAGGTGTTTGTGTGTGTGTGTGTGTGTATGTGTGTGTGCTTGCGAGTGTATGTGTTTGCATGTGGGAGACATTTTTTCTTGTCCTATTTTCAATTGGTCCATATTATGGCATTTCTGTTTTTCCCGATATTAGAGTTTAGTCGCGCAAAGTTCACTAGTGTATCACCCAGCGTCCTGGTGAATACACCCGTGTATTGGCTTGGCCGGGTTGAAAACAGGCTGCTTCCTAGTTTCTGCTTTATCTTAATTGGGAACATATACTCGATAATTTCTACCCGAATTCATACATTTGCTGTATTTTTGGAAGTTGATAATGCTTGTTTTCGCTATTAGTTATACCAATATCTATATTTTAATATTCAATTTACCGATTCAAGTTTATTTTAATATATCTTTACAATATCCTTATTTTTTCTATTTTAATCTCTATATTTAATATTTTGATTTTTAGGTAGTTTTTATTGATTTTTTATATTTGTTATATTCTTATTTATGTTTACGTATACAATATTTTGATTTTTATATCTTTATTTTAATATTCTTGATAATCCTGGCAAGGAGTCGACCGAATGCCCCGCTGAGCATCACTCGACTCACCAGCAGTTACTGCAAGATGCCGACCGCTGCTTGCACGAGCTACTGGTCAATGACCCGCTAATGAAGGACCTGCACGGCTCGGTGACCTTGGCCGAGGTCAAGGCTCTCATTGCTCTCGAACAGGGCCAGGCAATGTCGATATTCGTGAAACGCGGCGCTCAGGTGTGGACAGTTTTTTCTGTGGCGCAATTGTACTAGAATATATTCAGCGTGCATTCAGTATATATGCAGTGTACTCATATACTATAGGCGCATATAGGCTTATGTACTCACTGCATAAAAACAGACGCCTGGTTTTATTGTTTTTATCCGGTATTATCGTGCGTAAAAATTTATATTTTTACCAGTGGCGGCGCCAGAATTTTTCCGTGGGGAGCTGAGGGGGATAAGGAAAAAGATGTTGGGGCTTGGCGAAACATGAGGAACTACACTCGAAATGTTCATGGTCAGAACTTTTGGGGGCTTAACATTTTTTTTGGGGGAGGGGGGGGGCTAACGAATCCCTCACCTTTAGCGCCGCTCCCTCTTTTCGCTCAATTATAACTTGGCTTCATGAAAATTGGTTTGTAGACCACTGATCTCCATTGCTGAAATGACCTTTCCAGCTAGACCGCCGTTGAGATCTTGTATCGCGCATTTGACATTGTTTATTATCTGGGCGAGGCGAACATATGCTTTCTTTTCTTATTCTTTGTGGACTTGAGTTCGTTGAGTTCGGTATTTGCGAGTTTTTTTTGTCAAATTATCAATCACAGTGCGTTGTATGAATATATTCTGCGAAACTAATTTTTCGCCACTTCTGTCACGAGCTAAATTTGGTGTTTTATTTTGGTGTTTTCCGCTTGACACGTGACTCGTTATAAGAGAACACGAGCCATAGTGGAACTGGATGCCAGCGTGGGAGATCTTCAGTCGGCAGTTCAACACGCCATCAGTCTTCAATTGGTGCGTATTTCCATTTATTATTGATTTCCTAATTTTATTACTTATATTATTCATAATTTTTCATATCATAATCAATACAATGAAATTTTTATGATCTATTATTTATTCATAATATTTAAAACAACAACAACATATTTGTATTATACTGTATATCTTATAATATTCAGCGTAGACAGTTTCTATTTACTTATATTGGCGCATCAATTGTTATATTATTCGTTGATTGTTGTAATTGATTGATTGATTAATTGAAAAGGGAGCCGAGCGCCTCCTTCATTTGCTCCACTCTTTACTTCACAAGTCGCTTTATTTTTTGATAGCGTGCCTTTGTGTGTATGTGTGTATGGGTTAGCAGAGGAGACGAGGAGTGGCGCGGGCTATCAACTGGCGCTATGTGTGGAGAAACAACTGGCTATGTTTCGCTGGCCTAATGCTCAAGGACCGCTCGGTCGGCGTGCGCAGTGTGGGCCTGGTAAATAGGAGTGAAGTCTGCTTCATGAAGCGCTATCGTTTCAAGAAAGGCCAAGCAAAGAGACGAACCGAACTGAATTAACTACTGCTGTTGTCGCGGCTGTGATCAACGAGGCTGACGTTTTCATCGACATTCGATTGAATGTCGATTGAATGTGTTTTCAATGTTGTATTGAATATTCCATACTAAATATTACTTGTTGATGTGTAAGCACCTGCAACTTTTTTCCACTTTTCATCCGTAATCTGGAATGTGTATTGATGAGCACTGAATAGAATGCGTTCCATTCGAATATATTTTTACTTGTGGTGTTTCGTTAGTGTCAATTTATCGGCAACCTATACAACACAAGAATGGTCTTGAATTTCGGCTCAATAAAATGGCAAATAAATTAGGCTGCTTGGAAAGATTTCTACTGAGATGTTTGACAAATCCACATTTAATGCACATATATAATATTAGCCTATGGTCCAAGTCACTGGACTTGATTGTCTTGAAATAAGGGAAATGAAAATAAGAAAATTCAATGACAGATTTCCAAGTATAACGCGGTATACATAAGGATATCATCACAGAGTGGTCCAATGTGGTACACGCACACCAAACACCCGGACATACAAACAGTCCTCTATCGAACTGTGAAATAGTTGAACTTTTAATTCCAAGATATAACTTTCAACCAATTAAGACAGGGAAATATTTGACAGTGTAACACTGAAACTACTAGCTTGAGAGTTCACTTTTTATAATTAAAAGGTTAAAGGTTAAATGCCTAAGTGGCAGCTGCTACACGGAAAGAAGCCGAAGCTTATGAACACATAGACGTGCCCCGTGCAGCTCGCTGCCACCGCAGAATCGACCCTCTCCACGCTATGACGCCACAAGGACGTAAGACGTATTAGAGAGGGCCACCTCCCCAGAATGCATGGCACGAGTCATGACTGATATCTGGTACCATCATTTTCTGCTGGGTGGACAGGGGCTGTGGGATTGTAGAATTCGCCCAATGAAATTCTGCTCCGCCGGGTTTCGAACCACGGACCTCCCGCTTGTGAGGCGGGTGTGCTAACAACTGCATTATATATTTTGAAACATTTTTACCAATTGCAAGAAACCAAAAACACTACAATATCTCACAGACAGGCGCGCGTGGGCATCACTTCCCCAAGACATCACACCACTCCCGAAAACACCTCGAACACGACTCACAGCTCACATCGTGACACACGGGAGCACACACACACACACACACGCACACACACACACACACACAAACACACACACACACACACACACACACAAACACACACACACACACACACACACACACACACACACACACACACATACACACACAAGCACGCACAGGCCTCACTCCTGTCACATATGTATGTAGATATATGTGCGTGTGTGTTATGAACAGTGCGTGACGTCACGCGTCACGCCACTGTCGTGGGAGTGGCTTGACGGTGCGCACGCGGGGGCTCGGGAGTGTGGCGCAGGACAGTGTGCAATACATGGTCGTATGATCAACATGTTACATGGTGTCAGAAGTGCCCAGTAGATTTGTGAGTTATTTGTGAGTGTGTGTGAGTGGTGTCGTTTCTCTGTGAGTTTTGTTGTGCGGGTTTCAAGGATGGCAGCTAGACAGCCTCCGGAGCTGGAGTTGACCTCACCTGTGTTAGCGTCGGAGTGGAATGCATGGAGGAGAGACTGGACATACTTTGCTGCGGCAAAAGAATTGTGCACAAAGCCGGTGGCCGTGCAAGTGGGCACATTTTTCAATTGTGCAGGGCGGCAGGCTCAAGAAGTGGCGTCTCATTTCAGTTGGACGGAAACGGATGGCTTGGACGCGCTAGTTCAAGAATTTGAGAAGTACTGTGCGCCGCGCAAGAACGAGGTGCTCGAGCGGTACCGCTTCTACCAGCGGGTACAGCAGTCGGGAGAAACGGTGAGCGCGTACGTGTCGGCATTGAGAAAACAAGGAACCCCATGTAATTTCAAAGATCTAGACAGCATGCTGAGGGACCGGCTAGTGATGGGTATAGCAGATAAGGCGGCCCAGCAAGCGCTGTTGCGTGAGACCGAGCTCACTCTGGAGTCTGCTCTGAAAATTGCCCTGTCGGAAGAAGCGGCCAAGCGGGACCAGCAGGTCATCAGCGGCGATGTGGTGGTATCGGCGACTCAGTCCAGCGTCTGTGAGATCAGTGACATGGCGGAGGTGGAGGCGCGCCAGTGTCGTTTTTGCCGGCGTCGCCACGCGATGCGGCGTGAGCTGTGTCAGGCCTGGGGGCGTCGCTGCAATGCGTGCGGTCGGATGCATCATTTTGCTCGTAGCGAGGCGTGCACCATGGGTGCGGGTGCATCTGACGGGCAACAACAACAACAACAGCAGCAGCAGCGGCCGCAGCCGACAGGAAGACCGTCCAGCCGGTATGGTCCGAGTCGATTTCACAGTAGAAGAGATGTGAACGTCAATGAAGTGACTGCGGGGGATTGTCAGGATGTCTTATCCATTGCTGAGGGACATAACTGTAATGACAGTAAAGTATTCAAGACCTTGTTTACAGTTTGTGGTAAGCCATTAAAATTGCTCATTGATTCAGGGTCGGAGACGAATGTTTTGTCTCGCAGTGACTATGTTAAACTTTCAGGTGATGCTGAGTGTACTGATCTGAGACCATGTAAGATGATGTTACGCATGTACAATGGTCAGCTTGTGCCGACTGTGGGGAAGGTCACGATTGTCTTAATTAATCGTACGTGTAATTTGCGTCACTCATTGTTATTTCACGTGTTAGATCTTGATGTGAAGCCCATTTTGAGCTTGCGGTCGTCGGTGCACATGAACCTCATTGCTGTTAATGATTGTGACCCCCTTGAGTATGTGCCAAAAGTGCAGGCTGTGACTCAGTCTGACGCAATGTCTGCTAATATGAGGGTTAACGACAATGCTCGCGATTACATCGTTTCTCAATATCCAAGTGTTTTTACTAAAGAAGGGGTGGGTCTGGTAGCCTCTGATGTTAATATTGAAACTGATCCGAAGGTGAATCCCGTTGTAGAAAACCCTTACAGAGTTCGTATTCACCTGCGTGAAAAATTGCGTGTCAAGTTGAGTCAACTGGAGGAGCAGGGTATTCTAGTACGCGTAACTCAGCCAACGGATTGGGTGTCAAATTTGGTGATTGTACCGAAACCCGATGGCGATATCCGAGTGTGTATCGACCCGAGAACCCTTAATAAAGCAATAAAGCGCGAGCACTATCCTACGCCAACTTTTGATGAAGTGAGTTATCGTCTATCAGGCGCAAAAGTATTCACCATGCTGGATGCTCGATCGGCTTTTCATCACGTTGGTCTGTCAGAAAAATCATCGTTGCTGTGTTGTTTTCATACTCCATTTGGTAGATACAGATGGACTCGTTTGCCATATGGAGTGTCGTGTGCGCCAGAAATTTGGCAACGCTTGATGCATGAGATGGTAGCGGATCTAGAGGGTGTAGAGGTAATAGCCGATGATTTTATAGTATATGGAAAAGGTGAGACCCGCGCAGAGGCAATTGCCGATCATGATGCAAAATTGCGAGCATTTCTTGACAAGGCTCAGAAATGTAATTTACGACTAAATCAGGACAAATTACGTTATCGTGTTCAGGAAGTTTCGTGGTTGGGTCATGTGGTAAGCGAAGCAGGAATTAAAGTGAGTCCTTCTAAAGTGGAGGCTGTAGTTAAATTTCCGGCGCCAAGCAACAAAATCGAGCTGAAGCGTTTCATGGGTATTGCATCCTATCTCTCGCGATTTATTCCCGAATTTTCAACGGTAACAGCTCCGATGCGTCATTTGCTCAGTCAAAAATACGATTGGTTCTGGAGTGACTCGTGTCAGACTGCGTTTGAGCGAATCAAGCGATTACTAACAGAGGCTCCTCTGCTGGCGTTTTATGATAAGGATGCCCCGGCGACTGTTCAGTGTGATGCGTCTTCATCCGGTCTGGGTGCTGTGCTGCTGCAGAAGGGGCGTCCAGTGGTGTACTGTTCCAGAGCGCTGACCGAGTCGGAGAAAGCTTACTCGCAAATAGAGAAAGAGTTGCTAGCGGTTACATTTGCAATGAAAAGGTTAGACCAGTTTGTATACGCTCGGCACGTAACAATTCAGACGGATCATAAGCCGCTGGTTGCCATTCGTGAAAAGCCTCTTGTGGAAGCACCGCTTCGCTTACAGAGAATGTTGATGACCTTGCAACGATATCAATTTGAATTAAAATACACACCTGGATCGGAAGTTCCTGTGGCTGATGCTCTGAGCCGTGCACCGATGTCGAACACTCTTGAGAGAGCGACGTGGGCGGTGGAAATGAATGAACTCAGTCTGTCTGATGAGTTAGCGGTAACGGATGCGCGCTTGGAAAAATACAGAGAAGCGACGTTGGCAGATCCAGGCTTACAAAAAGTGCGTGAGTACGTAATAAGTGGGTGGCCGGAACAACGAAGCAGTGTCGATCAGGTAGCGGCCCTTACTGGTCAGTGAAACATGAGTTGTCTGTTCAGAACGGTCTGGTTTACAAGTCAAACAGGCTGGTCATTCCATCGTCAATGAGACTTGAATTGTTAAATAGGTTTCACAGAAGTCACATTGGAGTGGCTTCAATACTCAGGCTGGCCCGGGATAATGCCTTTTGGCCCGGAATGACGGCAATGGTGAGGGACAAGATATTACGATGTGAAACATGCATTTCATACCGTCCCCAACAGCCTCCAGAGCCATTAACGCCGCACGAGGTGCCAAGTCGGCAGTGGCAAAAAGTTGGCACGGATATATTCGAATTTCGCGGTGCTCATTATCTCGTTTTAGTCGATTACTTCAGTGGATATATTGAAGTTGAACGATTGTCGCCTGTAACAACGACGGCTGTGACAAATATTCTCTCCCACCAATTTGCTCGTTATGGTGTGCCGGAAGTACTTGTGTCTGATAACGGGCCACAATTTGCCAGTCTTGACTTCAAAGAATTTGCGTCATTTGTGGATATGTTGCATATAACGTCAAGTCCGAGGTATCCGCAGTCGAATGGTCGTGCAGAAAACGCTGTCAAGCTAATCAAGGGGATCTTCCGAAAAGCGCACGATACTCGGCAGAATCCCATGTGGGCGCTCATGCTTTGGCGAAATACACCCAGTCAATATACAGCCTTCTCGCCGGCGCACGTTATGTTCGGACGTCGGTGTCGCACTCTAATGCCCACAACCCGACGTTCATTAGAGCCGGATCCTCCCAAAGGGGTTCGGGACAATTTGCTGAATAGCAAAGCCGATCAAAAACATTATTATGATCATCAGGGAGTGCGGTCATTGCCGCCGATTCGTCCAGGGACAGCAGTTCGGGTAAAACGGCCGGATCAAAACTCGTGGTCACGGGGAGAATGTGTAAGGAAGCTACCCTATAAGTCGTACTTGGTAAAAGTGGGTGGCACACTGTATCGACGAAATCGCCGTCATATTTTGATGGCAGGGGAAGATAATCCCGTGCAGTCGACCCGTAGCTACCAGATGATCCAGGGGCTTCCCAGCCCTGAGGTCCTCCCGTCCAACAGGTCAAACACAACAGGCAATGAGGATCGTGTGTTACCGCGGAGGTCTATGCGTATTCGTCGACCGCCGGCGTATTTGAATGATTATGTGCCGTGAACGCGTGTTATGCAATGCCATTTCATGTGGTATGTATGTGATTAACTTGATATTGATATTGATGTGTGTGATTAACTTGGAGGGGGAGGTATAACGTGTGTATGTATGTGCGTGTATTTTATTTCATGTTTTATATAGGTTGTGATTGACTTGGAGGGGGAGGTGTCACATATGTATGTAGATATATGTGCGTGTGTGTTATGAACAGTGCGTGACGTCACGCGTCACGCCACTGTCGTGGGAGTGGCTTGACGGTGCGCACGCGGGGGCTCGGGAGTGTGGCGCAGGACAGTGTGCAATACATGGTCGTATGATCAACATGTTACAACTCCCACCGCCACAACCAATCAGCGACGAGCCGGTCACTCGCTCGCCGCCGCGGGGCATGAACATTTCACCAAACACATAAACAACACACACACACACACACACACACACACACACACACACACACACACACACACACACACACACACACACACACACACACACACACACACACACACACACACACACACACACACACACACACACACACACACACACACACACACACACACACACACACACACACACACACACACACACACACACACACACACACAAACACACACACACACACACACACACACACACACACACACACACACACACACACACACACACACACACACACACACACACACACACACACACACACACACACACACACACACACACACACACACACACACACACACACACACACACACACACACACACACACACACACACACACACACACACACACACACACACACACACACACACACACACACACACACACACACACACACACACACACACACACACACACACACACACACACACACACACACACACACACACACACACACACACACACACACACACACACACACACACACACACACACACACACACACACACACACACACACACACACACACACACACACACACACACACACACACACACACACACACACACACACACACACACACACACACACACACACACACACACACACACACACACACACACACACACACACACACACACACACACACACACACACACACACACACACACACACACACACACACACACACACACACACACACACACACACACACACACACACACACACACACACACACACACACACACACACACACACACACACACACACACACACACACACACACACACACACACACACACACACACACACACACACACACACACACACACACACACACACACACACACACACACACACACACACACACACACACACACACACACACACACACACACACACACACACACACACACACACACACACACACACACACACACACACACACACACACACACACACACACACACACACACACACACACACACACACACACACACACACACACACACACACACACACACACACACACACACACACACACACACACACACACACACACACACACACACACACACACACACACACACACACACACACACACACACACACACACACACACACACACACACACACACACACACACACACACACACACACACACACACACACACACACACACACACACACACACACACACACACACACACACACACACACACACACACACACACACACACACACACACACACACACACACACACACACACACACACACACACACACACACACACACACACACACACACACACACACACACACACACACACACACACACACACACACACACACACACACACACACACACACACACACACACACACACACACACACACACACACACACACACACACACACACACACACACACACACACACACACACACACACACACACACACACACACACACACACACACACACACACACACACACACACACACACACACACACACACACACAGTAAACCATACACACTCAAACGCGCTCACTCACTTTCTCGTTCACACACAACACGCAGTCCAACAACACCAATTAATGAAAAAATACTTTAATGATTAATCAATACAAATGAATATACATTTATCATTACTTAAATCATCATATGGAATATACCCAAATCATTTGTAAATTTATTTGGCTAAGTATGGTTCTATGTATCACTGCGCAGATGTTACTTCAATGGCGTGTGATTATCATGTGCTTGAAGTTGGGTTTCTGTGCGCAAGCTTAGATATGCAGCCCGTTATAGTTGATCCAAAAAAATTGGAGAAATTGGTGGTTGTACGCTATCCTGCGGCTGTGAAGGACGAGGAAAAAGCCATACGATGTCTGGGAGGAATGGAGAATATCAACAAGGTTTGTTGATTATGTTCGCTGGCTTATTTACGTCATCGTATCTTTCATATTCAGTGTTCACATTATTTGTCAACGCAATGCTAATTCGGTCACGTATGTCTTTATGATTTGATCTCTACTATCAAGGTATAGATTGAGATGTCCTGTGCCTGACATAAAGTAGTTTGTCTGTCACTGAATTTTGCCGGATTTTCTCTCAACTATATGAATTTTCAGGCACTGTCTGGCAAAACGATGCGCCGCCTGGAGCTTCGTTTCAGACCCGACGATGTGTACTGCAAGCCGACATGTTCCGAACCAAAAAAGGAATTCGGTGAGGTGATATATTCCATGCACACAATGCTGAAATGTATTTTGTATTCAAATTGAAACCTACCGTGGCCATTGATCACATCCATTGCAATTATTTTTCGATTTTATACTTCAACTGATGACGCCTAGTTCTGCAGGCGCGTTTGCAGTTGTGCTCAAAACTTTTGTAACTGTTTTTTTGTGGTTCTGTTTAGACTCTCATATTGTGTTGGCGTTGTTTTTGCCAGGTTTTCTGATGCGGATCACGGTGCGCCGCCACAAGCGAAATCCCGCTGCACCTCCGCGTGTTATCGCCTCTGAACCTATCGGCGTTTTCAAGAATATCTACAAGTTCAATTGTACGTTAGCTGTCTTGTGTTATGAACTTGCCGCTTCCTATTTATATATTTGTTTTCGTGTGAATTCAAAACACAACAGAGGCCGTAGACTGCGTTAGGTGTGTGTTTTCCTGCGGCGAAACTGATTTTCGTCAGCTGAATCGGCGATTTCAGCTGGCACACCACTTATGTGTTCTGTTAAGTATGAGCTGCTTCAGTCACGGCCAACACAGCAAAATTGAGCACCCTTTTGAACACTGTGATTCGCTTTCTCAGAATCTATAATATAGATGTATGGCTCTTAATTGATGTGAAATAAGGCGAATATGTCACTAAATGCTCCAGTTGTCATTAAAATGGACCGATTGACACCTGGTTGTCGTTTCCGTGCTTCTATCGTACATACACTCACACCAGTTGTGTTGGTTTCTATTGTGGAATCTCGCTTTGTTATCATTGTGATGTTGCTGTTTGTGTGTATGTAAGGATAGGAAGTATATTTGCCACGATACACCATCGAATAATTGCTCGATGGGGATTTGATTTGATTCATTATTTTGTGTGTCTGACGTTATATTGATTATAATCGACATAACGGCAGACACACACACAATTTAGCGACAGCTCATCGAGTCGAGGCTCCTGGACGGATGTGTCATGATTCAATATAGCGGGTTATCGATATTGTAAATATTGGCACAATAACAATGGAAAGCGCAGACATCACACATTAAGATCTCATATTATGCTCAACAAGCGCAAAATCTCACACGACACAAATACATGAATATATCTGCACGTGTGTGTATGTGTGTGTGTGTATGTGTGTGTGTGTGTGTGTATGTGTGTGTGTGTGTGTGTGTGTGTGTGTGTGTGTGTGTGTGCTTGGCAGCTTTGTGTGATTTCCAGTGTTTGCCGGTGGACGATTCGGGCGGTGGTATTCACAACCAAGTGGTGCCCGGTTCGATTCTCGACGAGAGCTATTTTTCACAAGAATGCCCGCTGTTTGTGCCGCCAGTTCTGTTCACGCGCATGGATAAGCCGCAGGTGAGAGATCGCACTGTGGTTTGGTTCGTCGCTCATTGATCGTGCGCTCTATGCCTTTACAACTTCAATTTCGGAATAATCAACTTCAATTTCGGAATATTGATTTTTTTCGTCAGAATGCGCTAGAAACAGTATCACATTTGAAATGTTTCATGTTCTAAATTGCACACCCTTTTACATTGTAGCGACTGAAAATGCTAACACCTTTTGGCGCGGAGTATAATTGTTCAGCCGCACACACGAGACTCACGAATGACAATCAAGTGAACGAAACCACACAAGCATTGATGAGCGAAATACACACTACAACACACAAAACACGCACACACCAACACGCATTTACGTACACCTCATTGTTGTGCGCAAATGTTCTGATGAACAAGCAGGCATACACATTACACTACACACACGCACACACATACGCGCGCGCATGAAACCTAAACCAAACACACAGACGTACACAATAACACGCGCACCAGCTAAAGCTACAACTTGTTTTTTGTTATATTTTGTGTTTCAAGTGTTTCTGTTATAAATTGATTGACCATTGATTGTGTTTTGGAGAATTGAGAAACATTGAGTTTGCGGTAGTTTCAGAATAAGCACAAGAAAAGAAAAACAACATAATGCAGGTGCTCTTAAGCGGGGGGCTGGTCTTGATCCTAAGCAGTGTGAGGATACCAACAAAACATAGAATGCATGTTGTAGAGTTTCCTTAGAAATATATAATTTATTTTGTGAAGTGATCAGATAGGCGTTTGTCTGATCAGACGGATCAGTCAAAATTGAAGTTGAAATTCCGATATTGAACTTTATTATTCCGAAATTGAAGTTGATTACTCTGAAAATGAAGTTTATTATTCCGAAATTGAAGTTGTAAAGGTATAGTTTGGATTGTACAGCACACCCCGGAGCACACTGGATTTTGTTTCTGTTCTAATTTTATCTCAAACGATTTCCGCCGATATTTGCTGCACTGCTGGCTGTTTTAGCCGAAACGACAGGCAGTTACGCAAAGTTCACCTGGGCGACAGTCAGCTACGTAAATTATTTGTACACACACACAGACAGACACACGTGCGATCTCTTATGCGTATGAATTGTATGATATGCATCAAATCAGCTAATTATGGGTAGTTTTGGTAATTTAATTGTTGGAATTCTTGTATTTATGCAGGAATACTGCTACCGCCGGCCGCCGCAGGAGCGCCGCCAGCACGAGCAGCTCCAACAACGCTCGCCGTCTCACAGTCTCGGCCCGCGCGGCCGTCTGCGTCTCAGCGAGCACAAGGTGAGTCATCTTGTGAGCGAGGTGCCGGGCGCGCTGTGCGCCACCTACCGGCGTCTTCAGCAGCACGTGCGACGTCGTCTGTTGCTGCAGGAACAACGCACTCTCGAACAGGTGAGTTCAGGTGAGCTCTGGCTGTCTTTGTGCATTATTTATTCTGTGTGATTTATATGTGATTGACATTGATAAATACGTCAAATATGCGTCAATAATAAATCAATATATTTTAACAATAGTTAAATAATAATTGATGGCTAAATGAATAATTTTAATTCAGCTTAGTTTAATAACTAAATTTAAAAACTAATAGCTAAAATAAATGAACAACTAGTAGCGGCAATGGTTGGCAATATTTTGTGTTTGTGTGCGCCATTAATTGAAACGAAACGGTCGCAAATGTGGACAGATGTTTGCCGCGCGGCCTGTGGCGTCGCGAGCCTACATCATGTTCACCACGGGGCTGTCAACGGAGCGACTGCGCCTGCTGTTGCCCGTGTGCGCCTACTATTTCATCTCGGGCCCGTGGCACAATATGTGGGTGCGTCGCGGCTACGACCCGCGCGCGCACCAGCACGCCGCACACTACCAAATTGTCGACTATCGCTGTCGCTATGTCGGTGAGAAGAGAATCACGCAGAATATGAGAGAAAGGTGGTGAGAGGCGATAAATAAGAGAACATGATAAGAATGCATTCGATAATAGCGATAAGGACTGTATTCATTGATAGTTATTTGTTCTTTGTTTATTCATTGAAAACAATTGTGTATTTGCAGTTTTTTGTTCAAATATAAATGTTTTGCCGGGAGATTTGTGTCAGTTTTTTTTAATAAATCCTTTTACATGAATTAAATATTGATACAATCACAGAATATACAATATAAGCTTGGCTTAGCAAATTATTTTCAACTTCTCCCGCGATTGTTTGTGCTCGTGTGTTTATTTATTTGTTTGTAGGACAAAAATCGGCCAGATATGTCCGACATTCGTACCCTTCGGCCAGTGCATCTTTGCGCGGTCGCACAACAAACACTACGGTACACGCACACACACATACATACTCAACTACACGCTGAAACTGCGTGCTTTGCTGAGGCGCGCCTGTGTGTGTGTGTGTGTGTGTGTGTGTGTGTGCGTAGATTGTGTAGCGACGGTCGTTGTTGTGCTGTGTTGGTAGTGTTTCGGTTGGGTGGAACTGATTCACGCCAAATATCACTTTGTCATGTGTATAGAGCAGTGGTTATTGACTTTTTTCAGTTTTGGCGCTGTTTTTTCAAATCAGCAGTCACTTCTCGCCCGCCCTACTGCATTCTTGACAGCTTCATGAAAACAGATACAAATACAAACGACGTAACAATAGCAAACAATATTGCATTCAATATTCTTTCATAAAACCTTCCTTTTTGTTTTTACTAAACTTTCTTTCCTTTGTTTTTTTCCCAGGAAAAATATAACGCATAGGTAAAACATATTGTTTTTTAATTTTGCATACGAATCCTCGCATCCCTTGGTGTGTGAGCACCCCTTCATAGAAATGTCCTGTCATAGAGACTGCATTTCGTGTGTGTGTGTGTGTGTGTGTGTGTCGGTTCAGTCTTCTGAATATCGCGAGGCGCCATTTCGTTTTCGTCCTGGAATGCTGCCTGTGGCCAGACAGACATTCTATCAGGTGACGGTCTCAACACGCGCACACAGGCACATCAGCTTGATGGCGCGCTATCAGCATCGATTTATATATGCTAATAAATTGTCAAAGTAATTATTTTTCTAGTATTAAGCTGGAGGTGTGTCTACAGCAAACAGGGCAATAATTTTAGATGAATTTCACTCCATTGCATGTCTTATCTGCCGTGAGGTAGCAGTCATAACTGTGATTTTTTCTTCCTAAAACACCGTAGATCGCGACCATGAAGCCCTTATTTTAATCCAAAATTATTCTCCATATTTTCCAGTCGGGCTTAATGACCGGGACTTAGGGTATTTGTAATTATTTGGCGATTGGAATTTATTCATCGTGACTGGCGTCATTGAGAGGCATAAGCGATGCACCTCTGTGTGTGTGTGTGTGTTTGAACACGCGGCGGGGCAGTACTGTGAAATCGAGCTGCCCGAGGTGCAGCAGGCGGTGCGACACGGCTTATTGCGCGAGTACAACGAGGAGAGCGGCTGGCTGGCCGACGGCGTGGACGAGATGACTCGCTCGGCCATCACGCAGCACACCAGCGTTCTGCTCGACAAGGGCCCCGCCCACGATGGTATGTCCCACGCCCGGGGTTCTCCAATATTCGATGGTTCCATACCCCCGAATGCATTGTCGAATATGGTCCCATACTCACTTTACCTGATTGTTCAAATAATTATCACCAATCCTATTATTTGCCAGTATGTCTTCCAGAGCCACGAGTATTTCAATCGCTTGATTTTAGTGTACTTTACATACGGATTGAACAGATGAACAGAACAGAACGGATATACATAATGATTGAACAGTGAAGCGAAATTAGAGGTGGTTGAAAACCAGGCATATCCGAGTGAATTTATGAGGAAGAATCGTTTGGTAAGAGAATGTAGAAAATCAGTTAGTAATGGTTCAAATTGTGCGTGTGTCTGCGTGAATTCAACAGACAAGGAAATTTGCGCCAGCGCGGATGTTCACAATGAGGATGGCGAAGACGAAGAACAGTTGGTCGCAGCGGAGTCAGGATTTCCTGAACACGAGACAGATGTTACAGTGGAGATCGTCGAAGGAGTAGACGACGAAGAGTTGATCCAATTCGCCGATAATTGCGTCATAGACAATGCTAATATTCTAGATTAGATGTTCGTGGCTGTTACTGCTTGTGTGTTGTCAAGAAGTTTTGGAAAAATTTGTGAATTTTTCAATGATCTTTTATTTATGTGCTTGTTACATTGGTGTCCAAATATGATTTGAAACAAGTTGAATCTGGAGCAGAGCCGTAGCAACCGCCCCCCGTACCCCCCGGCCGGGGGGCCCTGAATGTTGAGGGGCCCCTTTGCTTCACGTATTATGTGATTATGTCTAATAAATGCATTCAATATTCACAATGGGGGCCCCAAGTGTTGCCTCCGGGGGGGCCCATAATTCCTCGCAACGGCTCTGATCTGGAGTGAGAAGAGGTTAATAAAAGTGTCTGTGAGTGAATGACTCGATTTCAAATGTGGATCCTGCATCGGACCGAATTTATAATTAATTAGTTCGGACCGAGAGGCGTTTTGCGGGTGTCTCTATGGTAGTCGTCAATTATTACCGAGTATGCTAGGAATATTTGAGTCCCGCCGGTCCAGGACAAATAATTTCCAGTCAATTAATTTGCCTGTAAGTAATTATGCTAATATGAATAATCGTCATTTCCGATTAGTTCTTTTCGAACCGTCATCACTGGTGAAGCTGACGCACCGAAAGCGGCATAAACTTAAAATGTACACAATGAACTACTTGTCAAACCACATATACTCTTCTATAACACGTGTGTATTCATCATCCCTTCACCTGCACAAGCGCAAACAAACGCACGTGACAGCCACACCATGGGAGCATGGTTCACGGCTCATGGTAGATCGGGGGCGCGATCGCGTCGCGGGCGTTTCTTGAGCAGCTGCGACTCGTCCATCGGCGGTATGACGGTGCCGGCGCGCGTCACACAGCGCGGCTGCACCAGTTTGTTGTGCGCGTCGGCTGGCATCCAGGCGCGACCGAGTGGCGCGCGGATCGACGCCTCAAACGCCGCCACCGAGCGAAAATAGTGCGGCAGCTCGCTGACCTGGTGCGCGCGCACCGCATCGGCACGCGTCTCGCTGAGAATCACGTGCGGCAGCGCCGAGTCGCGGCGGACGGCGCGCGGCGCACGAAACAGCAGCCGCCGCCGCTTGCGCACCGACAAGGCCAGTCCGGGTCCGCCCCAATCACCCCAGCCTGGCAGCGCTCGCTGTTCGTCACGCGGCTGCTCGGCGCTAGCCACGTCGCGCTTGTCGCTCTCAAACTCGGCCAGCACGTCGTCGTCGGCGAACGCGTCGGCCAGAGCCAGACGCCGGTCGTCGCACGCCACCTCGATGCCCTCCTCATCGACGCCGTCCTGTTGCTGCTGCGTCGCCGCCGCCGCAGCCACCAGCGGCACGTTAACGTTGAGACGAGCGGCAGCCGCTGCCGTTTGTTTCCGTTCGGTAGACGCCGCGACGTGCTGAGACGGAACGGCAGTTTCCTGCTCGGCGGAGACCATCTGTGCGGCAGCTTGACTCACGCGGGTCGCCGTCAATCCTTCTCCGGCGGCGTGCGAAGTCTGCTGTGGCGGAGGTAGACGACGGCTGGAAGTGTCGATTGTCTCGTCGGAATGGTCCTGATCAGTAGCCGACTGATGGGAGGATGGTCCGAGTTCCTCAGCCGATTTCTTGTTGGCCTTCGAGTGTTTCTTTTTGCTGCGTTTCGGCGCGGCCTTTTTACCAGCGGAACCTTGCAGATCGGCAGCACGTTGCGAGTACTTAGTGTTCAGTGCGTCTTCATATTGGTCAAACAACTCGTCCAAAGTCATAGAGTTAACTTTATCGATCTTTTTCGTCTTCTTATCGCCCACCACGCCGTTGGTCTTGTTCTTGACGCACGTTTTGACCGCCGGTTTTTTCACGAGCAGCTTGGCTCGTGACTTGATAGACTTGCGCTTCGGCATGGACACGGTGTCGACCGTACCGTCCGAGACATCCACCTTCCGCTTCTGTTTCCGCTTGACCTTGTCTTGTACCGCTTCCTCAATGACCACCTCTCTTCCATCTGATGAATTGTCCTGGCCGGAGATCACCTTTTTACGCCGCAAGCCTGCTGTATTGACCCGGGGCGCCGGCGTGTCCTGATTGTCTTCTGCAACCTCGGCGGATTCTGACTGTCGCAACAGTTGCTTGACCGCCTGTTCGGCACTCCAAACGTCTTGATAATCCTCTCCTTCATTCTTGTCCTGCTTTTCCTCTTGCACTCCTTCCTCTGACCTCTCATTTAACCACGGATTATCGACGTCATGCTGAGTGCGCGCTGCACCGGTCCACGTCCCATCGACCGGACAATCCTGTCTCTGTTGCTGTTCACCTGCGTCAGCACCCTTCTGTTCTTCAACGTCCTCCTCATCGACAGTGTTCTTCTGCTTGAGTTCTTTGCTGAGGCGCAGCGACTGAGCCAGTGCCTCGCGCGCCTCCGGATCGTAGTGTCTCTTGAGCGCCTGCAGTCGCGCCCAGCGGCCCGTATTGCGGTGTCGCTGTGAGGCGCGCTCCTCCAGCCGCTGCCGGTCGAGCTGCTGCAGCTTGAGCAGCGCCGCCTCCGGGTCGCATACCTTCAGCCGCTCGAACTCGGCCAAGTGTTGGCGCGTCGCCTCGCGCTTCAGCGAGCGGTGGTAGCGGCGACTCTTGATGCGGTTCTGTCGACGCTGCCGAGCCTCCTGGTACGACAACAGCGCTCGGTGCCTGGCCAGCTCGTTGCGTCGCGCCAGCGCTTCGTCCAGCGACATGGCGGCCAGTGCGCGTCGCTCGCGTCGGCTCAGCGTCTGTCCGGCCGGCACCACCGAGTCGCTGCAGCCCAGCAGCGCTGTCACCTGCTGCTCCAGCGACGAACGAGTGTGGAAGGCGCCGACCCGCTCGGCGGCCGTGTCCACAGACAGCGGCGGTCGCTCGAGCGGAAAGCTCAGCTGATGTGCCGAACGCCGCTGCATGACGACGCCCTCCCAGCGCGACGCCTGATGTGAGGCCGCCTCGAAGCCGGCGGCGCGCTGTGCCCGAGCGGCTGTCAGCTTGTCGGCAGGCGGCGGCAGAGTGTGCTGACGCTGTGTCTTGTTGAGACGCCGCCGCAGTGGCGCCATCTGCGCCCGGTCGCCGAGACTGTCGAGCAGTTGATGCACGCTGACCGAGGCGGAGCGCGAGCTGGCCGCCGCCGTCGCCGCCGATTTGGCGCTGTGAAACTCAGAGACCGCGGCGCCGCCCTCGTGACGCAAGCGCGACGCCGACGGACCTCGCTCGCCGCCAAGCTGGTGCATGCTATCCAGCAGCGCGTCATGACTTGCCGGATTCTCGTTGTTGTCGTCTGTAGGCGCCATATCGAGCCACTCAGTCGACGGCTCCACAAACAGATCGCCGTAATCAGCCATGGTCGTGGCCTTCAGAGAGAAACGTACTCAACTTCCCATGGATTCAAAAGAACTTTCAACAATCAAACACAAATAAGCAAAATCACGTGAATCAATTTCAGATATTTGATTAACAGCTTGTAATAAACAAAAAAACAAGAGCAGACCAACCGACAGTGATCTGCATCTGCATAGCTGACGTTTACTAAAGAATCTCTTTGAAAAATATATAATTGAAATACAAAAGATACCAATGGAACAATACTGTACTCGTGATAAATAACGGATTAAAAGCAACCAATTACGGAAAATAGGTGGAAAATAGGCAATTAAAAACAGGCGTACAACATGCGACAGATACTGAGTTGTCGAGGCAAATATGGATGATACGTGCACGTGGGTGTACGTCTGGTTATCTACTGGATTGTTTTGGTATTTTTCCTTTCATTTCCTAAATAATGCTGATTTTTTCGTCGTATTCTCCTTCCAGTTTTTTGCTCAAACTTATTAATGTAATAAAAGTTGCTACTATTGCAACAGGTGATTGACAAATGTTGCAGATTTTGACAGACGAACAGTTATACGGTTGCAACTGTTGTTGACAGATCTATTCGGATTATTTTTGGAAAATGCCAGGACGTCCAGCGGGTCTTTCCGAGGACGATGACTCTGATAACGATGACTTGCTGCATAGTTTTCGTGGACGCACATTTGAGAATGGACACGGAAATTCGTCCGCCTCGGTAAGGTGTCAAACATGCATAAACAAATGAAGACAGGTGCAACTGCTGGATGTGTTTTTGTTAATATTTAAGAATTATGAACATTGAACGATTGTATATCAATTGCGGGACTGCGCAATGGTGTCGGCTCCGTAGAAATCCGCCTACACTGTGTTGGTATTATATTTATTATATACTCATGATATATTGAAAAAATTCACATCAAATAACTCCGCATTGAAATCAACGAGATGCGTGTACATCAGTGTGTGTTTGTGTGTTTGTGGGAGGGAAGGCGGGTGGACAGAGTGCAGTGAACGGTGGCGGCGCAGGACAGAGTATGGGAGCAGTTCGTGGCGTGCACCTGCTACGCTCTGTCTCGGGCTGGCACAGTGCCGACGACCGCCTCCTGCAGGCCATTCAACGAGGATCGGCTGACATTGTGTGCCATATGCTTGACTCTAAAGGTGTGCGCGTCAAATTGTGTGTATGTGTGTTGTTTTTGTGCTGAGTATCACTATCGTTGTTTTATCAAATCGTTTTTTGTTCACCAATTCTTATGTGTGTTTCCAATTTGTGTTATGTAGTTTATCGTTATTAATATATTAATATTGCTAGTGTATTTATAGTTTTCAATTGAATTGTATTATAAACACCCGTATAAGCACTTTTACGTAACTTTTCATGTATCTAAAATAAAATATATGCACTTTATGCACAAACTATATGATACCAATATTATTATTATTATTGAATAGTATTATTTTTACTTCTTGATGGCAGAGGTCGCTGTCAACTGCTCACTCAGGTCTGAGTGGTCTCCGTTGTTGTGGGCGTGCACGCAGTCATCGTTGCAGGTGGTGCAACTGCTGTTGGAGCAAGGCGCCGACGTCAATTTCGTCAAAGGTGTGTAGCTTTTTTGAGTTTGGTACCAGCACTCAGAAACTCAGAAATACCGGATATATTAATACAGCACAATTACATGCACACAAAATAGGAGCTCACTGCGCGGTTAACGCTACACACTGACTACTGTGTTCAATCTACCATGACAATACGTGACATTTGATATGGATCTTGTCATACGATCTGTCAGCATCAGCTGGCGCTGCAACTTTCCTGGAATGCACACGCCGGGCAGTGCAAGCCACACACACACATACAGATGATCGCACACACACACACACTCACATACGCACCAGCACAGATGATTTCACACACGCGCACACATACACACAAAGCGAAACATGATGCCACAGCGCTACAGGTGCTTGGTGTTTGTCTTGTTTCATAATTTTATTTATAGATAATTCGAAGTGTTTTTCGGTTTTCAAGTTTCATATTTTCAGTGTGACATTGCCTTTCTCGCCTGCGGTCGAACTCCAGCTAGTTGGCCGTCTATTTATTCATTCAATCTGCTGGAATCAAATGTATATGTATGTATATGTTTGTGTCTATGTTTTATCATTATTTATGTGTGTATATCTCTGCGTATGTTTTTTCTGTATCTATATATATAAAAGAGATCCTCTGTGTGTCTCTGTGTGTGTGTCTGTGTGTCCCACCCTTGTTAGTCCATTTTCTATCAGCTATTACTCAACCACCACTAAACATACTCGCTAACAATTTGTACCATCACGTTGGAAATTTTCTTGTCTACACTTGACACTAAATTTTATATTTTAAAAATAAAACCAAAAAAAGTTATAGCGGTGAAAAGACAAAATGAACCCTGAAAAATGCGAAAATTTTGGTCAATTTTCTGAAGACTACTCCTCCTAAACCAGCAGTACAACTATACAAATTATACCACTGTGTAGAAAATTTTCTTTTCTACTCAACGAATTATAATTTATACCCAAAAATTAAATATAAAACATGTTAAATGGAAAACAATCAATCTACATTCAAAATTTTATTTAAACTCCACGCGTCCGATTTTCTATACTTTTTTCTCTATTTCTCAAAAACTAATAATCACACATCTAAATAAATAATACCATCATGCTGGGAATTTTGTTTGCTACAACACGGTATAATTTTTAATTTTCCAAAGTGTATTAAAAAACAGTTACGGCGGTGTGAAGTGTAAATGACAAAGTCAAAAAGGCAAAATTAGCACACAAAAACGTGAATATTTTGGTCAATATTCAGCTATCTATTCCTCATAAACCAGCAATGGTACATCTATACAAATTATACTATTGTGTAGATAATTTTGTGTTCTACAAGAAAAGTTATAATTTATACCCAAAAATTGTACGATATATTATAGCACTCAACACAACAATAACAATAACAATACAACAACAATAGAATGATACAACGCCACGACACACACACCACCACTGCTGTACACACACTGGCTGACGGCCGTTAGCGTCACCCACGCCTAATACCCTCGCGCCATCTGGCGGTGTAGGCACACACTACATCTCCCCTTCAAGTGGTGGAGGGGGCGCTGTCGGCTCTGCAGACGTAATCGCTCAGATGCGACGGTGGTCTGCGTGTTCGGGCGCTCCGGCGGAATTGCGGGGTTCGTGAGGCCTCCGATGTACCGCCCACATTCTCCCCCGGCGGCGGCGGCGGTGATGCGGGTCTGCTTCTGGTCTCCTGCGACGTTAGCGGCGCCGTGCCAACAGATGGCGGCGGCTGCACTTCGAGCGGCGGCTGTACCACGGGCGAGGGTGTGTTGGCTGCTGGTCGCAGGTGTCTACGGTTGCGCCAGTAGAGACCGCCGTGAGGCAGGCGCACAGCGTACTGGCGGCGACGGCCAGTCATGGCGACCACGCCAGTCCGGTCCCAGCGACCGGATGTCGGGTCCTGGAGAGCCACCGTAGTGCCGGGCCGCAACGGCGGCAACACCTTAGCCGACCGGTTGTATTGGGCGACCTGCTTGTTGTGTAAGCTCGCCGCTCGCCGGTCGCACTCAGCGGTGGGCGGCTGCCACTCCGGCAGAAACGAGCGTGGATGCGCGGGAACGGCGGACGACACGGGGCGGCCGTACAAAAGCTGCGCGGGGGAGCGACCATCGGCACACGGCGCGTTGCACAGCTCCAACAGACCGGCGACAAAGGCGTCTGTGTCGATGTTCCCGTCGTGCGCCGCCTTCTGAATGAGCCGCTTCACCCGTTTCACGGCGGACTCAGCGTGCCCATTAGAAGACGGGAAGTGCGGACTGGAGACACGATGGCGTATGTGCCAAAGTCGCAGAAATTCGGCCGTGTGGCGCGCCGTGAACTGTGGACCGCCGTCTGACGACAGTATGGTCGGAACCCCCGTCATGGCGAACACATGTCGTAGCATCTTCACCAGCTGATGAGCCGAGGTGTCACGGCCACAGTCGAACACCAGTGGCCAGTTGGAGAACCGGTCCGCGTACACGAGGTAGGTCTTCCCTGCGTGTTGGAAAAAATCCGCGGACACCGATTCGAAAGGACGTGTCGGGTGCGGTTCCGTCAGGTATGGCTCTTTTTGCTGGCTGTCTTTGTACTGCAGACATTTTCGGCACGATGCTACGGCAGTGGCGATTTCGTTGTTCAGGCCCGGCCAGAAGACAGTTTGCCGTGCGCGTTGCACAGTCCTGGCCTGCCCCTGGTGACCGTCGTGGAGCCGACGGAGGGTGTCCTTCCGCAAACACCTGGGCACAAGCAGGCGGCAGCCGACCAGGATCAGCCCATGGTCCGCAGTGAGCTGGTCGCGCACGCCCCAGAATGGGTGGAGACTGGCGGGCAGCAGATGTTTGTGCTGAGGGAAACCGCCCAGCACGTACGTCATCAATTGGCGACACTCATCGTCGGCCAGAGACGCAGCTCGCACCGCCTCCAGGGTGGTGTCAATCGGTGACGTGCGATGACCCAGGTCGTCTGCGTCTGTGAACGCGTCCAGCGTCTGGACGAAGAATCCAGACGAGCACTCGTCAACGTCAGCATCAGCAGGCTGGGAAGGTGCGCGCGACAGAGCGTCGGCGATGTTGTGCTTTGCACCCGGTCTCCAGCTAGCGACAAAAGTCAAGTGCAGCAGACGCTGTCGCATACGTTGCAGGCGCGGGTTGGAGATGTCTCCGAGTGCCTTCTCGTTCAGTATCGGAACGAGAGGCTTGTGATCGGTGACCACACTGAACGTGGGGAGGCCAGCCAGATACTGATGGCATTTCTGACATGCCCACACAACTGCCAGCATCTCCAACTCACACACAGCATACCTGCTTTCGGTGTCGGACACAAATCGCGACCCACACTGGATCAGCTGCCAACGGCCTTGATCATCCCGCTGGCGAAGAACGAATCCGAGACCTTTCTCACGTGCTGCATCCGTCTCCAGCATTGTGGGCCGCGTTGGGTCG
The DNA here is from genome assembly GCA_916048095.2 of Sacculina carcini. NCBI lineage: Eukaryota > Metazoa > Arthropoda > Thecostraca > Sacculinidae > Sacculina > Sacculina carcini. The sequence continues at coordinate 2,624,544 of OU696581.1, read as the reverse complement.
AAGTGACCAAGCACAGGAGGGCTGGCCAACGCGCGCTTGACCGCCGTGAAAGCCGCATCGTGCTGTGTTGTCCACTGCCACTCAACGCCTTTGCGAAGCAGCTGGCGCAGGGGCTCAGCAGCGGAGGCGATGGAGTCCGAGAAGTCACCGAACTGGTTTGCCAAACCGAGAAAGGACCGCAGGGATGTAAGGTCCGTCGGCGCGGGAAATTCTGCGAGGACTCGAATTTTCTTGTGGTCGACGGTGAATCCAGAGGCGTTGATGTGGAATCCACAGAAATTGGCGGAAGTGGCGGCGAACATAAATTTTTGCAGGTTCAACGTAACGCCGGCGTCGTCGAAGCGTTGTAGCAGCTGCCAGACTCGCTGCAGATGCTCGTCGTAGCTGGCGGTATACACCAGCACGTCGTCCACGATCTTGCAGGAGTCGGGTAGGCCAGACAAGGCGACGTCGCCGCGTCGGTTGAACTCGTCGCCGCTGGAGACCAGGCCCATAGGCGCGCGACAGAACCTGAATCGGCCCCACGGGGTGATGAAGGTGGTGAGGTCTCGGTGCTCGCGCCGCAAGGGCACCTGAAAGTACCCTTGTAATGCGTCCACCTGGGTGAACCACCGATTGCCGAGGCCCATACTGCTGACAGCCTCCACAGGCGAGCGAACCGGATGTGTAGGCCGGCGAACGAAGCGGTTGAGGCGTGTGAAGTCCACCGTGAGCCGACAGCCGTTTGGCGTGCCGTCTGCCTTGCGCTTGCCGACAACGACGATGGGTGAGCACCAATCTGTCGGGTGGGAGACCGGCTCGATTACGCCCTGCTGCTGAAGCAGCTCCAGCTGCTGTTGTGCCTGGGCGCGATGACAGAACGGCACGGAGCGGGGAGCCGTCACGTTGTACGGCACCGCGTCATCGCGCAGATCGATCCGCATTGCCCCGCCTTTCATCTCCCGGAGAGGACCGTCCGTGGAGAACACACGAGGGAAGGCCGCTATAAGCTGCTCGCTGTGCGCACGACGGTCCGCCGCTGTTGGCTGAGCTGTGTTGGTCCAGCGCGGGCATTGTTGAACGGCTGCTGGTCCAGCGGCCACCTGCTGCAGGTGCTGTTCGCGAGACATCTGCCGAGGGAACGCCCGGTGCAGTAGACGCAGCTCCACTGCGTCTCGCCAGCAGAGCAGAGCACAGCGCACTGACGGCACCACGTACAGAGTGGAATCCTGTCGGCTGCGCCATGTACGATATATTCTAGCACTCAACACAACAATAACAATAACAATACAACAACAATAGAATGATACAACGCCACGACACACACACCACCACTGCTGTACACACACTGGCTGACGGCCGTTAGCGTCACCCACGCCTAATACCCTCGCGCCCTCTGGCGGTGTAGGCACACACTACACAAATGATACAAAAAACGTGTAAAATTGGCAAAATTCTCAAATACATCCAAAATTACACTTGAACACCGGGTGACTAAAAGTAATTCATTTTTCTACCTATTTCTCAGGAACTATTTGTCACACATTAAAATTAGTTATACCATCGTGCTAGAAATTTTGTTTTCTACAATACGGTATAATTTGTAATTTTCCAAAGTGTATCTGGAGGAAGTTACGGCGGTGTAAAGTCAAAAAGACATATTGCCAATTTGACAGCTATTATGCGCACTTGCGATTACACAGGAATATACACTGATTAAATTTCACTGAAGCCCAATCACAATTAAGAATGCATCATATTAGCTCCAAGCATGGATGGTGTGGTTTTATTGGGTACAGTTTAATTAATGCTACACTATACTGAATAGAAAGTCATTATTGTCCTCAATATTTACACATGAATTGTTCCGCCCAACGGGCGGGTAAAATACTACTGGGAACAAAGTAAACTACTGAATTTTACTGTGTAATTTAATTGGTTTAATTTCAAGTAGCATACGCTTAAGTTGCATAAGGATATGGGTTGTAATATCATGCAATGCCAACTATATGCATATTCTGTTTTAGCGGAAGCGTAAATCTGGAATTATAGAGATGACAGAAGGTTTCATTGTTTTGATAGTGTTACACTTCTGAATTACTACACACGAAGGACGGGTGAGAATTTGAGCAGTGTTGAGGGAAAAAACTTCGACAATAATTAAAACAAGAATTTACAAATTTGACTTTTTCTACTGGTCGTTTTTCATCAATTTTCTTTGTGTTTGTTTCGTGTTTGAGTTCTGAATTATTCCGCACGACGGGCAGCTTTAAATATGAGGCGGGTTGTGGAAAAACATGTTTTCTAAATTGAAACATCAATTTCACATTGAGACTTTTATATTGGCTAAAACGTTTCTATGGGTTTTTTCAATTTGCACTAAATTTTTTTTGAATTGAATATTAATTATATTCTATGAACTGTTCCGCACGACGGGCGGGCTTAACTGTATATATAAAGAGTGGGTTTAAATGATAGCGAAGTATATGATATTTTGCTAGCAGTAAATATTCTAGCGATAAAAGTAGAATAGCTCTTAAGCAAATGATGTTGGAGAATGATGTGAACCTTTAAATATCTTTTGCGATCTGATGATATATGTATTAGGAACAATACGAGTAGAGCATAGATTGCATAATATAATATCGGCTGTAATATCAAGAGATGTGATATCGGTGTAATCCAAAAAATAACAACTGTATGAATATGATGCATTAGTGGAAGCATTAACCGGGAATTATGAGATAATATTATGGAAAAAATTCATTTATATGCTAACAAAATTCACTATTATTTTGTGTTTACATTTCGAAATTATTCCTGACGACGGGCGGGCTTAAGTATGAGGCGGGTTGACTGAATAATATGTCGTCAATTACAAGAATAATGCAAATTATATGCAATTCAGAACAGTATATGCAATAATATGCAAATTCAGAACAGGAATTTTCTATTGGTTTAGATTTTACAATATAGTTACAGTTGAGAGTTTTCTATTACACTGACTTTTTGCTTTTAAATATGTATTACTTTTATTTCATTAATTGTTCCGCACGACGGGCGGGTTTGAATATTGAATGTTACCGTGTAGAATGAGTTCATATACAAAACTCACGGGCTTGACTTCAAGATCCAGACTCACTAATGAAAATGTGAATTAAATGGTGTATAATTAAATCACATTATACAATGAATATGATTTGACCAGTCTTACAATTTGGTTGCTATACTATAATGGCGAGCTGCGAGAAAAGTATTGGTGGGCCGCGTGTTTGAGACCCCTGGCGTAGATAATCTCAAACTTCTGATTAGAAATTATGATTGAATCGGTTCATTTTGTGATCACAAGCTAATAAGTTGGATCACCTCAGATTAGGCTGGGTTAGGTCAAGATGGGGTGGTTGGGTAGGGTTTGGTAGTTTTGGGTCAAGTTATATTGGGTTTAAATGATACCGAAATATATGATAGCGGTTAAAGTTGCGGTAGCGGTAAAAGTAGTACTTGAGCAAATGATGTTAAGTTCTAAATATGTTTGGGAAACATTCTGATGAAAAGTTTTCACCATTTTTAATTGTGTTTGTTTCGTGTTTTATTTCTGAATTATTCCGCACGACGGGGTTTGAATATGAGGCGGGTTGAGGGGAAATATTTTGTGAAAATTAGAACAAAAATGATTAAATTTGGACTTTTCATTTGGTTCAGATTTTTATGAGTTTACTTTTTTTTAATTTGCAATATTTTCATGAAAAAAGTATGAATTTTATTACATGAATTGCTCCTCACAAAGGGCGGTATTTCATGCTAATATATAACAATATATCTACATTCAGCAGCACACATCATTCTTGTATCACGTTGCAAAATATGATTTACGACTGTTACTCAGGGTCATATTCGGGTAGAAAGCATGCATATACGCTGTTCAACTGGAAACCCCACATGACCATGATAAATTCAGCTATATCGCGTACACTGGCCATTTGAGGTGCGCTGCGATTCTGAGAACAAAACTCAATTTGCCCAAGTATTTGTGGTCTTTGTGGCTCACACTTGCCGTCTGATAAACCAGTCATGTAGAAACTCTCCGACACATACACACACATTTGCATACACATACACACCAACACGTATTCACACAAGCATACTCGCACACATAAACACACCCAGCTCAGTTAATATAAAAAATTAGGATGACTTTTTGTTGCAAATGCAACTTTTGTATCATAGAATCTGTTTGTCATAAGGAGCCCAAAAATCAATATTTCATTTTTCTGAAATAAGTACTAAATAAGTTATAAATGCAACTTTTTGTTTTTAGCGCAACTTTTTCATTATTTAGATCAACTATTTAGAATTAGGACAATTTTGAACTTTTAGAACAATTATTTCACACTATCCAGGATAATTGTCAGTTGTAAAGTTGAACAATGCAGCAAATGTTCATATTGCATTGTCAACATAAGCTCGATAAACATGTATCTGGAAAGTGGGTGAACATTGTGTTCGTGTGTGGTGCTAGACATCCTGCGTGTACATAGCACCGCATACGGACACACTTATAGACACAATACAGACAATCACTATATAATATAGACATAAATACTGGAATTACTCATTATACTCATTAAAACATACCATTTGTGTATGTACATGTCTTATATAGTATTTAAACAACAAAATGAACTGTTTGGGCTCAATCTAGCATAATCAATAATCTATTTTATCGGTAAATATAGGTGTAATGTTGAAATATGAAATGCAGGGATGGTTTAAATGCTAGGGGATATATGATAGGTGTCATATTAGACTTGTAACCCAACAAAAAAAGCACAAAATACATCCAGGCTCTTTGCCTAGAATTATAATAATGTCTAGAACTATAATTAAAGTCACATGTCTATAATTATAATGACGTGGACCAATAGGGATGAAAAACACCTATTCCTAACATATGCACGTAATACAATATGACAATTTATAGCAAATTTGTAAAGCTCAATAATTAAATTGGGCTTTTTATGGATTTCAATTTTAGCTGTTTGATTTGTATTCCCTTTTTTATGAATTCACCCGCACGACGGGCATGTTTAAATGCAGGTTATATCGGACTTAAGAGATAGCGGAATATATAACTTTGGCTGTAAATATTATAGCGGTAAAAGTAGAACAGTACTTGAGCAAATGATTTTGGGGAATGATGTTGAGTTATAAATATATTTTGGAAACATTCGGATGAAAATGTGTCATCATTTTTTATCATCTTTAATGTTTGATTCGTGTTTGAACTCTTAATCATTCCGAACGACCGGCATGTTTAAATATGAGGAAATTTGAGGGAAAATAGTTTGCCAAAATATAAATATTCACATCCTGACATTTCTATTGGTTAAGACTTTTCAAGGGCTTACTATTTTCTTTTTTAATTTGTATTCTTTTTCCATTATGAACTGAATGAGTTGCATTGTATGAATTGTTCCGCACAACGGGCGGATTTAAATGCTAGTATATATATATGTGTGTGAGTGTATGTATATTTGTTTGTATGTGTGCATGTGTGCACGTGCAGACGGCACCAGCCCTCTCCTGGCCGTGTGCGGCTCGCGCCACCACGACGACGCGACCAGTGCGGCGGTGGCGCGCCTCTTGGTGTCGTCTGGCGGCGCCACCACCACCGCCGACCGTCATCGGCGCACGGCTGTCGCGCTGGCCGCACAGCAGGGCAAGCTGCGGTGTGTTGAGTTTCTGGTGGCGGCGCGTAGCGGCGGCGCAGATATTGTCGCTTGGATCAACAAACAAGACACGGCAGGATGGACGGTCAGTGGTGGTTTTTTTGTGTATAACTTTATATAACAAAATTTTATATATAATAAATGTATAATATTGAGTTATATTTATATATGGTGTTATATAATTGTATTATGTAATATTCCATTGTATTAGGAATACAATTTAATTTTATTCATAATATACATTTTCTAATTATGTACTAATGAATTAATATCACTTGAGCGATAATTTGCGTGTCGATGTATTTGTCTGTGTGTTCGTATGTGTATGTAATTGTATATTTTTGTTGAAGTTCAAATATGTATTGACAAAACGGCGGACGCATAAACAAGTTTCAGATATATTGGCTGGACAACAGGTCGACAATGCCTGATGCCAAGATAAATCTCCTAGTTGGGCATGAACAAACTGACTAACCATAGTGGCTCCGAACACCATTGAAGTTCGTTTGACCACTGGACTGAATATAGCGCCACTGGCAAATTTATCAGCTAGAACTGGCGACATGAAAGCTAGCGTGTTTGTGTGTGTGTTCTTACTAGTTGTCTTCGCAGGAATGAGTCAGAGGCTCGTGACTCCCGCCTTCCAGCTGTCATATATTTTCTTAAACAGTTGTGTCGTTGGTTGGTGTACTACGTCGCTTGGCAACCTTTTCCATCTATCTACTACTCTGTTTGGGAAACTATATTTTTGGATGTCCTTTTTAATCCTGCGTTTTTGTAGACCAAAATTGTGATTCCTTTCAGATGTTGAGAATTGAAACAACTTCTGATTTTCCATTTTTTCCTTCCCCTTAAAACATCTATACACTGAGATTAAATCCACTCTAACTATCCTATCTTCTAGCGTTGTCAAAACTAACTTTTTAATCTGTCGAAATATGCTAAATGTGTGTGCGTGTGTGTGTGTGTGTGTGTCAGGCGTTGATGCAAGCGGCCAGCCAGGGTTACGGTCATGTGGTGCGCTGTTTGCTGGAGGCCGGCGCCAACGTGGGCGTGGCCAATTTGGCCGGCCAAACAGCCGCCGACCTGGCCGACGCACGCGGCTTTCACTCGGTCAGTGCGCACGTTGCATTATGCTGCCTCGCGCGAGCGTGTGTTTGTGTATGTGTGTGTGTGTGTGTGTGTTTGTGTGGATTATGTATGTGTATATGTAGATTTGTGTGTGTGTATGTGTATGAGCGTCTGTTTGTGTGGATTTTGTGTGTGTGTGTGTGTGGATTTTGTGTGTGTTTACATGTGAGTTCGTGTGGCTGTAAGAGGGTATGTGTGTGTGTGTGTGTGTGTGTGTGTGTGTGTGTGTGTGTTTATTTCTTAATGTATGTGTGTGTTTGTATGTTGGCGCTGAATCTTGTTCCCAGATCGTTGCTTGTGACATTGTCATTATCTTTATTGGTTTTATTAATTATTACAGGCAAATCTAGTAGTTATGGGAAGAGTGCAGTTATTACTATTACCGCCCTGCGGTCGTCCCCCATGTATCCATGAAGCGCCCAAAAGATGCAGAGAGAAATATATTCTGAAAACTAAAGGCTCTAGTCAGCAAGATGAAATCTAATGAAGAAAGAAGCAAACGAAACAAACGATTAATCAAATTTAATTATCAAATGGAAAGGTTAAATATAAATGTATGCATACAAATATATGCAACAGACTGGTTAAATTTTCAATTATGTTGCGTTAGATTGCCGATATTCTTTCGCGTTGGACAAGACGTGGCGGCGGCGGCGGCGATCAGTCACGAACGTTAGACTCGCCGTCGCTCGACATTGCCCACCGCGTGGAGGAGATGGCCGTCACCTCCGCCGTCATCTCCGCCGCCGCAGACACGCAGTCCAACAACAGGTGACTCAGCAGCCGGCGGCGGACGCGTGTTTATAGGCCGGCGCTGTGTTTTTGCGCCCGGCCGGGTATTTGAAAATCGGCCTCGCGGCAATTGGGCGATACGTTTGAGAAACGAACCGCCCAGCTGTTTCATCTCCCCTCCGGGGGTGGGGGAATCGATCTCCAGATCTTGTGGGCGAAGATGTAGAGAGGGAGTGTGAGAGAGAGAGAGTTTGAGAAGTGTCGTATTTTTCCCTGTATAAATGAGACCATTTTTTGGTCTAGATTTTCATGTTAGAAACAGGTGGTCTGTTATACATGGTAGTAAGTTATTTAGCACCAATGTCTAGTTTTTTCTCCAGAGTTTTTGCCTAAAAATTGAAAGGGGGTCTCTTATACACGGAAAAATGCGATAAATCTTTTAGCACCAACATGCACTATGTTTCATAATTGTTGTCTGAAAATTGAACGGCTGTCTTCTACACGAGAAATTACGCTAACAGTTTGGTCATGTGCAATGCATGTGTGTGTTTGTGTGTGTGTTTGTGTGTGTGTGTGTGTGTGTGTGTGTGTGTGTGTGTGTGTGTGTGATGTAGTGTGTATGGCGAGCTGGAGATGGCACTGTACGGACTGGAGGCGGCGCATTTGATTCCCGTGTTTCGCGCGCACAACGTCGATTTCGCCACGTTTCTCCGACTCACCGACTCCGACCTCGACACCCTGGGCATCGACAAGGCAGGCTTCCCTGCGTGTGTGTGTGTGCCAGTGTGTGTGTGTGTGTGTGTGTGTGCCAGTGTTGTTCTGTGTGTGTGTGTGTGTGTATGCCAGTGTGTGTGTGTATTAGCATGTGTGTGTGTTAGTATATTACATATATTTTTATATACAAGGTGCGTCCAAAAAGTTCGGTGAATTTTCTCAGAAAGGAATAAAAAGGTGCTTTACGAAAAAAATATTTATTGGTCTTCGAAATAATCCCCTTCCCCCACGATACAACCCTGACGCCGTTCTAAAAGCCTATGGAAACTTCCAGAAAAATCATCCGCCGGAGTGGCTTGCGGAGTCTTCGTCACACTCGTGAATGTGATCGAGATCATCAAAGCGAGTGCCCTTCAAAGCAATTTTTAATCGAGGAAAGAGAAAAAATTCTGCTGGGGCCAGATCTGTGAGTACGGTGGGTGTTCGATCACAGTAGCACTTCGTTGAGCCAACAATTGGCGCACACCAATTGCAGCGTGAGCCGGTGCGTTGTCGTGCAGCAACACTTACGATCCAGTTCTGTACAGTTCTGGCCGAACGCGGAGGATGCGCTGCAGCAAGCGCTTCAAAACTTGCTCGTAGAAAGCGGCGTTCACGGTCTGGCCCGAAGGAACAAACTCCTTGTGAATAACCCCGTAGTTGTCGAAAAAGGCGATCAACATCGTCTTCAACTCCGCTCATCGTCAGCTCCATCAGCCGCAATGTCCGCCGCCAGTCTCGCGCCGGCATTTCTCGAACTGTGTCGGTCATGTCAGAAGTTGTGCTTGTTGAGGGCCGGTCAGAACGTGGTTCATCTTGCACCATTTCCTTTCCATCTCTGAAGCGTTTGAACCACTCGTGAACGCACTTCTAGCTGACCGCTTCCTCCCCGTACGCTTGAAGCAGCATCTGAGAGAGGCGGTGATCGATTGCCTGTTCAGATATCTGTGAAATTGCGGGGCGTTCTGTGTCACGTGATGCTTTTTGGCTTTTTGACGAACATTTCTTTACACACGCGTGCACCTAACTTCATTTTTCTTTGAGATATAGGACTATTCATCGAAATTTTTGGACACACCTTGTATTTTATGCATTTATTTTTATTTTAAAGTATTTTATTCTAGTTTGTGACACGTTTGTGTGTATATACACCATACAATTTCATACACTTACATATACGCTTTCATTTATCCTTTCAATTGTGTATTTTCGTTCGATTTTCGTGTGAGTTTCTTCATCAGCTTGATTAATCTTGTATTTCTCGAACTTCTAGTGGAGACAGGCTGTAATAGTGCTGGTACTCTTTCCATGTCACCGAAATTGTCTGCAATTAATAATTATTATGACAAATATACGCCGTGTAGTTTTGTGTTAATTTTTGTTTTTGTTGTTGCGGAAACGCGTCCAGCTTGGTGATCGTATGCGTATTATGGACGGCATCAGGGAGATTCACACGCAGGAATGGCAGCGCTCCAGTCTGCCAGAACTCTACTACCGACGCCATCTCGGGTCTGTGTCCACACCGACATCCAATCAACTCTATAACGCGCACTCAAACAGTGTAAACTGATATTGAAAGACAGTTCGCCCACATACACACAGACACACACACACAAACGCACACACACACACACACACACACACACACACACACACACACACACACACGCACACACGCACACACACACACACACACACACGCACACACACGCACACACACACGCACACACACACACACACACACACACACACGCAAACACCCACACACAAACACTGACACACACGTAAACACACATACACACACACACACATTTTGTTTGTACTTGTGTGTAACTGTGCCTGTAGTATTGTGTGTGGCTGATGGACTGCCCGTCATAAGTTTCCACTGTGTGTGTGTGTGTGTGTGTGTGTGTGTGTGTGTGTGTGTGTGTGTGTGTGTGTGTGTGTGTGTGTGTGTGTGTGTGTGTGTGTGTGTGTGTTCGTGTTCAGCGTCCTAGAGACCTTCTAGTTGTAGGGCGCTATATGAATATCTACCTAATTTAATGTCTCTCTCTCTCTCTCGGTATGTGTGTCCATCTGCCTGTCTGCTTAAATATGTGCGTGTATGTATGTGTGTGTGTGTGTATGTTGTACAGTTGTGACGACGTGGTGTCGTTGCTGGTGAACGTTTGCGAGCACACGCGTCTGATGCGCGCCTCGGTCGGCTATGTGCACGACCAGATGCAGCGACGACCTCATCTGCTACAACTGGCGCAGGACAACTCGGATGTGCGGTCAGTGACCGATCATCACTAGCGGCTCACTAGCGACTCACTAGCGGCTCACTGGGCCAACTGTGTGTCTATCTGTGTGTCTATCTGTGTGTCTCTGTGTGTCTGTGTGTGTCTATCTGTGTGTCTCTGTGTGTCTCTGTGTGTGTGTGTCTATGTTTGTGTGTCTGTGTGTGTCTCTGTGTGTGTGTCTATGTTTGTGTGTGTCTGTGTGTGTGTGTGTGTGTGTATGTATGTGTCTGGTTGTGTGTGTGTGTGTGTGTATGTGTCTGGTTGTGTGTATGCGTGTATGGTTGTGTGTTTGTGTGTCTATGGTTATGTGTGTGTGTGTCTATAGTTGTGTGTGTGTGTGTGTGTGTGTGTGTCTATAGTTGTGTGTGCGTGTGTGTGTGTGTGTGTCTATTGTTGTGTGTGTGTGTGTGTGTGTGTGTGTGTGTGTGTGTGTGTGTCTATAGTTGTGTGTGTGTTTGCGTGTGTGTCTATAGTTGTGTGTGTGTGCGTGCGTGTATGGTTGTGTGTATCTGTGTGTGCGTGTGTATCTATAGTTGTGTGTGTGTTTGTGTGTATGTGTCAGTGTGTCACTGTTGGTCGTTGGTTTATTGTTTGATGTTCATATGTGGTGACACTGGGTAAGCAGACACACGCACATATACATATAATTATAAGCAATATAAGTATAGTGTATAAGTATAAGTACAAATGAGATACACACAAAATGAACTCGAAACGGATACAAAAATGTCAAAAATGTTGTCTTGTTATGTCATACACACACACACACACACACACACACACACACACACACACACACATCGTGTAGCAGTTGTACTCCGTGGTGTAGTGGTCAGCACATCCGCCTCACAAGCGGGAGGTCCATGGTTCAAATCCCGGTGGAGGAGAATTTCTTTGGGCGAAATCTATATCCCAACAGCCCCTGTTCACCCAGCAGTAAATGATGGTACCAGATATCAGTTATGTGTTGTGTCATGCATTCTGGGGAGGTGGCCCTCTCTAATACGTCTTACGTCCTTGTGGCGTCATAGCGTGGAGAGGGTCGGTTCTGCGGTGGCAGCGAGCTGCACGGTACACACCTGCGTGTGTTCATAAGCTTCGGCTTCTTCCCGTGTAGCAGCTGTCACTTGACGCATTTAACCTTTAACCTTCAACATTCACGCACACAGCGTGGAGTGCAATTCAACCATCCGGTTGCCATGACAACTGATGGTTGCTATAACAACTGTGCTGGTTGCTATGACAACTGTGTTGGTTGCTATGACAACTGTGTTGGTTGCTATGACAACTGTGCTCGTTGCTATGACAACTCTGCTGGTTGCTATGACAACTGTGTTGGTTGCCATGACAACTGTGTTGGTTGCCATGACAACTGTGTTGGTTGCTATAACAATTGTGTTGGTTGCTATGACAACTGTGTTGGTTGCTATGACAATTGTGTTGGTTGCTATAACAACTGTGTTGGTTGCTATGACAACTGATGGTTGCTATGACAACTGTGCTGGTTGCTATGACAACTGTGCTGGTTGCTATGACAACTGTGTTGGTTGCTATGACAACTGTGTTGGTTGCTATGACAATTGTGTTGGTTGCTATAACAACTGTGTTGGTTGCTATAACAATTGTGTTGGTTGCTATGACAACTGTGTTGGTTGCTATGACAACTGTGTTGGTTGCTATGACAACTGTGTTGGTTGCTATAACAATTGTGTTGGTTGCTATAACAATTGTGTTGGTTGCTATGACAACTGTGTTGGTTGCTATGACAACTGTGTTGGTTGGCAGGATGCTGATGAAAACGGCTGATGATATTGTTGGTCAACTGCAGGCGTTCAGCGGCGAAGTGCGTCGGCTTAACGCACACGTGCGCAAGGTATGTCACACACACACACACACACACACATACACACACACACACACACACACACACACACACACACATACACACATAATTGTGTCTACCCATAATTGCTATATTTGGAGCAGTAAGTTAATTAGGACAACTGCAGTGTTTGACATAGGGAAAGTAAATATAAATATACTGAGTGTTTTTTGAACATGTAATTTTGTTGTTGTTGCATTGCATTTGGGTTTGTGTTGTTTTTGTGGTTTTTCCCTGCTCGGTTCTATTTTATGCTTACTGCTTAAGGTAGATATTGTTCACACATGCATGCAAATTGACACGTACATACATGCACACACACACAGACACACACCGACGCAAGTGTAAGCGTACATACGCATGTACCTGCGTGTCAATACGTATGTATGTTGCAAAGGTGTACGCTTCTTGGAAATGGTTTTGAAGTGGCCTTCAATATCAGAAAACAATTGTTGTTTGTCCAGGCTCAAATATATGCCAGCATCACTAGTAGAATCGCTGTTGTTCTATAATTTTGTATTGAATTAATTATGATATGACTGATAATTATATATTGATGATAATGATGGGAAAAATCACTCGATATATCTCACTAAGTCGTTCTCAATTATGGCGACGGGCGCATGGCTTGCTTTCAGCTTTCATAATTGCCTTTCCGGTTCTATTGAATCGCATTTTATAATACCGTCAAAATCATTGCATGCTGAAAAGATGAATAGCCGAATGACTGATGTGGAAATGAGGCAACACGGCTCCGGTGATGTGGATTTCAGCAGTCACATCGGAAGCTAGCATTTGTAAAATTGAGGAATTTGTGTGTTCACTTGCCTGTGTGTACGTGTGTGTGTGTGTGTGTGTGTGTGTGTGTGTGTGTGTGTGTGTGTGTGTGTGTGTGAAGATTTATAGCAAACGTTCGACTATAAATGGTGATTGTTACTCGAGAAGGCGCACTGACACTGTGATTCATTGTATATGTATTGGCGTGCATGTGTGTGTGGGGGGGTGTATGGAGGGGGATGGGTAAACGGGGGTGAGCCGACCTGTCGTTCAATTGTTTTTAGTTCGAATCAGTGGCGGGTCCAGGGTGGAATTTCGTGAGGGGCTGAATTAATTTGTGGGGGGGCTGAATCTTGGGGACGATTAGTAATGTACATGCATCACTATGCAACGTTTTTGCGATAATGCTTATATCAACAAATTCTACAGAATAAATACCTTTTGTTGACCTCTTAGTGAATCTCTTGGTTATGAACAGTTGATGGCAACATTTTGGAGGGCTTCAGCCCCCTGAACCTCTTGGATCCGCCGGTGGTTCGAATTCAACTCGATCGGGCTGGGTTTTTCCTGCGTGTGTGTGTGTGTGTTTGTGTGTCTGTGTGTGTGTGTTGCGCTTGCATCATGCACTGCACGCTCGCTATGCTTTCTCAACGCAGTGGGGGTGCGCCCACTTTTACACGAGCCAGAAAGTCGACCATTCAGCAATAGCCTTGTGTGTGTGTGTGTGTGTTTCAGGATATACCAACACACTGGAACTTTGTGCAACTGTTTTCAATCCAGAATTGGTCCAGAACAGGGTGGTAATAGTGCGCTTGCACTCCTCCCATGCCACTGGATTAGCCTGTAATTAATAATACTGATACTAATATAGGGATGCTTAATCTTATGATGGTTCCATACCCCCCCTCCCAATGAATTGTCAAATATGGTCCCATACCGCCTTCACTTGAATGTTCAAATATCACTAGGGTTGTCAAAAGTTAACAAAGTTACTTTTTCACCTAAAGGTCACTTTTTCATAAGCAACCTAAAACTACATGAAAAATTGTGTACGATAATTATTAAAAAACTTATTAGTAGGGCTGTCAAAAAAGTAACCTCAAAATCAGAAAAAAGTAACTTTATTTTCGAGAAAAAGTAACCTAAAAAAGTAACCTAAAAATAACCTATGAGTTTTAATGTTATTATCACTTTTGTATCCTTTTATCACATGTTTATCACGCCTTTGCTGATTAGTGCGCTATATGAAGTACACGGTTTGTTTGTTGTTTGTTTGTGAACATATATAGTAACATAATAACCTGTAAAATTAACATAAAAATAACCTAACCTTCGTAAAAATAACCTTCAAAAAAGGTGAATTTCTGTTTGCAGTTCTGAAGGAAGAATATACACCAGTCCTTCTTTGTTATCATCTTTCCGAGTTGGTACTACTTTTCCACCCTCTCGAATCTGGTACTATTTTTACAAAAAACAACCAAAAGTGAATTAACATCATTTAGCTAACATCGAAAAAGGAGCATAACCATCAAAATATAATTTTAAGTGGAAAGCACATACAAATGCGAAATACACTAATTGCAAATGTAAATATTTTAGTAATGGTCGCAATAATTTTCTTTATATTTTTTCAATGGAACTTTTTATCAAATAGCACGTACTGCAGTTTGTATATTATTGTGAGCGTAAATGCATGTGTGAATGCCCCCCGTCCTCCCATATGTCAAACGTGGGATAATGGCGCGATCTCACGCCCTGAAAATCCCGTGCAAATTCCTGTTCAAGTAAATACGTACTGTCAAGTGCTACAGTGCAGTATCTGGTATAGAGAGCTCACACATCGTACTATACCACGCTCCGAACATCTCACGAGTCCCTCCGGTTCGTGGCCATTTCCTAAAATGGAATTACACTATCCTGCGTACTCAAAAACGTTCAAGTAAATACGTACTGTCAAGTGCTACAGTGCAGTATCTGGTATAGAGAGCTCACACATCGTACTATACCACGCTCCAAACATCTCACGAAACCCTCCGGTTCGTGGACATTTCCTAAAATGGAATTACACTATCCTGCGTACCCAAAAACATATAAATATCAAGTAGCACGGATATTAGGATGAATATCAATTGCTAAATCCTAAGAGCAGAAATGTTGACATTTCTGGATCTTCAGACCTAATATTCCATCTCTTCTCCTATTTTATCCTCATATATACCATTTTTGTGCCTCTTATCTGCAAAAAGTCACCAAACTTCGTGGTAAACTTACCTAATAACAAGAAAAATAACAAAAGGTAACCTGACGATAAAAAAGTAACCTTAAAAGCAAAAAAGTAACCTAACGATGAAAAAGTAACTTTTGGTAACCTAATAACTTTTTTAATAATTATGGTACACAACTTTTTCATGCAGTTTTAGGTAGCTTATGAAAAAGTGACCTATAGGTGAAAAAGTAACTTTATTAACTTTTGACAGCCCTACTTATTAGGTTACCAAAAGTTACTTTTTCATCGTTAGATTACTTTTTTGCTTTTAGGTTACTTTGTTATCGTCAGGTTACCTTTTGCTATTTTTCTTGTTATTGGGTCACTTTTCCACCGAGTTTGGTAACTTTTTGTATATAAAAGCACAAAAACGGTATAAATCAGGATCAAATAGGAAATGATGGAATGTCAAGTCTGAAGATCAAGAAATGTTAAAAATTTTGGCTGTTAAGATTTAGCAATTGATATTCACCTTAATATCTGTGGTACTCGATATTTATACGTTCATGGGTACGCAGGATAGCGTCATTCGATTTAATGAAATGTCCACAAACCGGAGGGTGTCGTGAGATGTTTGGAGCGTGGTATAGTACGATGTGTGAGCTCTCTATACCAGATACTGCACTGTAGCACTTGACAGTACGTATTTACTTGGGCAGGAAATAGCACGTGATTTTCAGAACGTGAGATAGTCTCACTTTCCCACGTTTGAGCTCCAACGACGAAACAGTGCGACTTATAATAAGAGTGAGTGCAGGTTGCTTACATGAGGACGGGGGCATTCACACATGCAGTGTTTACTCTCACGAATATACAATCTGTAGCATGTGCTTATTTGATAGGCTCGCCTAGAAAATCCCACTGAATTTCGTACTTCCCCTTTGTATTAGCTTTGCACTTTAAAATTACATTCTGATGGTTATGCTTCTCTTTGCGATGTTAGTCAACTAATGTTGAGTAACCTTTGGTGGTTTGTTGTAAAAATGGTATAAAATCGGAGAGGGTAACGAAGAAAAAGACTAAAATTGTATTTGCAGACAGGCGCGCGCGGGCCTACAAGAGGTCACGCCACAACCGCACCACGAACACGACTCCCATCACCCATCCACGCTCACACCGTCACACACGGGATCACACACGGACACAGGGCATGAACACTTCACCAAACGCTTGCACACATACAAACACTCACCTATTAGTTACACAAAGCGCGACCGCGACTCACAAACACACACCATGCACACTCAAAGGCGCTCACACAAACACACACTCTCACTCTCTCTGTCACAATACATAATCAAACCACAGAGAGGCTGGAAAGATGGTACCGAATCAGAGGGAGGATGGGAAATGGTACCTAAACGGAGAGAATATGGAAAAGGGAGACTGGTGTATTTTCTTCAGAATTGTAAGAAGGAACTGATTTTTTTCAAGGTATCATAGGTTATTTTAGTTAACTTTTTAGGTTACGTTTTCTCAACATTACTTTTGTTACTTTTTCTGATTTTAGGTTACTTTTTTGACAGCCCTAATTATCACCGATCCTATTATTTGTCAGTATGTCTTCCAGACCCACGAGTATTTGAACTGCTTCAATTTACTGCACTTTAGATACGGATCACTAGGAGAAAACAATAATTAATAATTTTATTATTTATAAACCATTGATAATTTATAGCAGTATTCAGAAACCGAGTCCCAGACCCCCGACTTTTGGATCCCATACTCTCAAGGGGTGTGCGTACACCCGATTAAGAACCTCTGGTGTGTTAATATTCACCAGGATTCGATAGAAAATCTCGTATTTCACT
Source organism: Sacculina carcini (assembly GCA_916048095.2). NCBI lineage: Eukaryota > Metazoa > Arthropoda > Thecostraca > Sacculinidae > Sacculina > Sacculina carcini. Next base: position 2,607,202 of record OU696581.1, on the reverse strand, counting down.
GTAAATGTTGTGCCACAGGTCGGTTGTGTGGTCGAGTTTAATACGCTATTACATAATTAGTAAGGTATTAATTGCTTTTTGGTTGGGAACTCTTTCTTTCATTCTGATCGAGATAATATTATTTCACACACGGAAGACTTCACCATTTCATTCTCTGTATTTGGTTGATGCCTAGCCTTTTGTGGTTACGTGGCACAGTTACTCAATGGGTGTGTTATTCGGGAAACAGCTCAGGACGGCTTCATAGAGTATACACACACACACACACACACACACACACACACACACACACACACACACACACACACACACACACACACACACACACACACACATGTATATTCTGACTCACTGGCTGTATGTTCAGTATTGCCAGCTAGTGCAGTAAGCTTTCAGCTTTTTCATCCTGAAATCGTCGTATGTGATATGCATAAGAATGAGCATGCGCTGCACCCATTAATGCCTTCACTGCTATTTCGGTTTGCTACGCGATTTGTCGGGCGATTTTACTCACGTTCTCCCTGTTTCTGTTCGTGTCTGTCCGCGTCTTTTCGTGTCTGTTCGTGTGTGTATGTGTTCGTGTGTGCAATGTGTTGATGGCATTCGTGTTTGCTTGCACGGAGGATGCAGCTGAACTTGACGGAGTGGTATCGGTCGACGTGTAATTTACGTGTATGTTTGTGTGTGCGCGTGTGTCTTTGTGTGTGTGTGTGTGTGCATGCTTGCATTAACCACACAGTCTGTGCTGTTATTGGATATGTCGTCGCTCAGATAGCGCAGTCGAGTAGTATCAGTGGTGTCAGACACTTGGACGCGGCGCGTGTCAGATCAAATGGCTCCTGCGTTCAGAGTGACGCTATGCACGCTGAACGAAGGTGATGGTGCGCTGTGCGTGCGCGAGCTGTACGGCTTACAGACGCGCTGTCAGCTGGAGAATGTGACCAAAGTGGGTGGCGGCAAGGTGACGCTAGCGGTGGACGACGAAAGCGGTGGTGGCGGAGGCGTGCAGACCCTCAATCCGCCTGACGTCTTCCTCGTGCCGGTCAAAGACCACACGTACGTCCGACTGACGCTGCGCCGGCCGGCGACAGATGAAGTGCACGCCGTGGTCAGCGCCTCGACGCTGTTGCGTAAGCTCGAGGACGCCAACCAGTCGCAGGCCCAACTGGAGCTGTCCGTGCGACCGAGAGGTTCGCTCGGCGTGAGTTTCAGGCTGGTCAATCACGATACACACGGCGAGGAAGAAGAGGGTGGAAGACGAGGCGGCCCGTCCGGCTCTGGTTGCGACACTGTGGTGTCCATTGCACCGGTTCGACGGGGAGCGGTGAAGCGGCATCGCATCCATGAAATACGTGGACACCAGTTTGTGGCGAAGTTCTACCACCATCCGACGTTCTGCGGCTTCTGTCACGATTTTATTTGGGGGCTGGGCAAGCAGGGCTACCAGTGCCGCTCGTGTTTGTGCGCCGTGCACAAACGATGCCACGACAAAATTCTGAGCGTATGTCCGAAGGCACCGACGAGTGTTGAGAGTCCCAAGTTGAATGGCGAGCGGTTCAGTGTCAACATACCCCACCAGCTCCATCCACATACGTACAAATATCCAACGTTTTGCTACCACTGTGGCTCGCTGCTCTACGGCATCCGACTGCAGGGCTTGCGTTGTACGTCGTGTGGAATCAACTGTCATCGCAAGTGCCACCAGTACCTACCGAATTATTGTGGAGTCGACCAAAAGGACCTGGCCGAGGCGTTAGGCGCTTTGAAAAAATTATCAATCAGCCCGTCGGTTTCTCCGAATACAAATTCGTTTTCTAATCTGACCATCTCGCTTCAGTCCTACTATAATTTCCTCAAACGACAATGTGGCGTGGATTCGCGTCGCAAGAGACGTACCCTTGACGAGTCTTGCTTGAAACCCGTTACAGTCTCACTAGATGATTTCACGTTGTTGAATGTCCTCGGCAGCGGTAGTTTTGGTAAGGTTTTGCTGGCTGAGTTCAAGAGTACAGGCCGTGCTTTTGCGCTCAAGTGCCTGCGTAAGGATGTCGTCGTTGAGGATAGTGATACCGAATGCAGTCAGGTGGAACGCTCCGTTCTTGAAGTGGGTGCTAGTAATCCGTTCATATGCACACTTTTTTCCACTTTTCAGTCCAAGTCACATTTGTTTTTTGTTCTCGAGTTCCTGAACGGCGGTGATCTGGTGTACCATATCCAGCAGGAAGGACGCTTTGATCAGGATCGCGCTCGTTTCTACGCCGCACAGGTCGCGTGCGGCCTCCAGTTTCTGCACAGCCACAATATTGTGTATCGTGACGTGAAGCTTGACAACATCGTTCTTGACTCGGACGGCAATGCTCGCATCTGCGACATGGGCATGTGTCGTCTCAACGTGACACCAGTGTCCAAATGTTCAACATTCTGTGGAACTCCCGACTATCTTGCCCCCGAGGTTCTCATGGGAGAGCCGTATGATCAGGCGGTAGATTGGTGGTCGTTTGGAATTTTGTTGTACGAGATGCTTGTAGGAAGGTCTCCGTTTAGTGGGTGTGACGAAAACGAGATGTTCTGGTCCATTTGTAATGAGCATGTGTATTTTCCTCAAATTATATCGGCTCAGGCTCGACAAATTCTGGTTCTTCTGCTGGAGAAATCTCCGCAAAAGCGTCTCGGATCTGCCAGTTGTCCTGGTGGATCTCTACGGGAACATGTATTTTTCAAGCCAATTGCATGGGACGAATTGGAGAAGAAAAAGATCCCGCCGCCTGTCAAACCGGTAGTGAAAGGCCGCAATGATTGTTCCTATATTGACGACGCTTTTCTACACATGCAACCGAAGCTGACGATTATTGATTCGAGCGTAGTGGACTCGATCAATCCGGATATGTTTAGAGATTTTGACTACATCAGCGACAAGGGGTTCCACTAAGGTTATCGTTGAACTGGCAGATCTTTTATCCTGTCAAGTCATCCAGGTACAATGTCAGTTCGTTCAGTTTGGTGCGCTTGAAACGAGTGAAGCATTCCCTATCGATTTCGGAAATCGCGCAAACCCTCTGCAGTCTACGGAAGACACAAATTTCGGCACCGTTTATATTGTTATTCACATTAACATCCGTCCACAAAACATATCTCGTGTTGAGCATCATCGGCACTCGGTCCAAGCTCCTCTTCTCATCGTACAGTACCTATGTGTCGCCATCACCTTGCCCCGATGATAATGACGAAGCATTGTTTTGTGAACGGTGGAGCGTGTGCGTGAATAGAATCTGTGGAAGTGTTCACATGTTCCATGTCAGTATTTATGTGTTTGGTGAATTCTGTATGCTTGTTCTATCCAGCCGATGCAATAAAACGTTGTATTGTCTCTAGTCAAGCTTATACGAGCGGCAATGCTCGGCATTTTTCGGGACTGAGTCGTGGGATTGAAATTCGCTTGTTTGTGCCTGCAATACGCAGTGGATATCGCATGGAGAGATTTTTGAGGTGGAAAAGTTTCACTTTTAGCATATTGTCGATAATAGCCGGGATCTTGTCGAAATTACCGAGGCTTACAATTTGGGAACCGATTGTCTATGTCATTGCAATAATTTCACGCTACGTCCAGAACAAAAACGAAGTCGACTCCTTCAGAGCTCTGGTAACGTTGACAACACAGTGTAAGTGATAGGCAGCAATGATACACCAGGCAGCATAGATATTATTGATTGGTGCACTGAACATTCGACTTGATTCGTGGGAGTTTTAGGTTGCTGTCTAATAAGGTTAAGAACGGGAATCAGGATGTTACGCATAGGGTACGTTTGGTCCCTGCTCTCTGTCTCATCCTTTGTTAGGTTAGATCATTTTAGTTAGGCCAGGTTATTTAGGAGATAATAATATATTTATTATATAATTATATTAATACTTTTTTTATTAATATAATAATATATATAATATATTAATATATTATTTTATTATTATTTAGGAGAGATAAAGTGAGCCGGGACTGAAGCGGGACCTCACGTTACTGGGGCGTAATATCCCTAGCTACGTTAAGAACCACAGATCTACGCTAACGCTATGCTCGCTTATATCTATTCCTGTGCAGAGCCCGCGGCGGATCCAGAGTGCAATTTTGGGGGCATTCAGTCATGTATATGCATAATTATGCAACGTCTTTGCGATAATTATTATATCAACATATGCTAGATATATTTTTCTTGACTTCTTAGTGAACCTCTTGGTTATGAGGAGTTGATGGAAACATTTCGGGAGGCTTCAACCCCCTGAGCCCCCTCTGGATCCGCGAGTGTGCAGAGCAATACTCCAGCTTGTCTGCTGTGTCTATTTGACTACGAACATTGATAAACGCACTTGTGTGTGTGTGTGTGTGTAGATTAAGGACAATGTCCTGTTGCGCAGTGTACGGTGGCCTCGAATAGGAGGCGATGGCTCGCGACGGCTCTGGTGTGGCATGTGGGGCGCCTGTTTGCTGTTGACAGTAACCGGTGTTGTTTGTTATCGCACGGGCGTTGTCGGCCGTCGATGGTGATCAAATCGGCCGGCCGGCGAAACGGCGACAACAAACTGACATCACAAGATGAATGCTTCGCTTTCCACAGTCATATTTTCACGTCATTTTTTGCACGCTATTTCACCATTGTGCGTGTTTGCGTTTGGAGAGAGTTTCGGCCTTCCAGGCGTGATCTATGATAAGAGCATTGAATTAAGGTGTTGTTGTCGTTGGCTGTTGAGGTTCACATATTTATGTCAATGCTTCTTGAAGTTCAGCTCCTACGTATGTGTGTGTATGTATGTGTGTGGGAGGAAGGTGTTAGTGGCACAGAAAGAAAGGGTAGCAAGGGGTGGCCCCATGTTGAGTCAGTTCCTATCAATACCGCTCTCCGCAATATAAACTCACTTTGTTGCTACAGTTTGATAGCTTTCTGGTTTTCCCCATCACATTGTACAGTCTGGCGTTCCTCTGCTCCCCATACTGGTGTCTTCAGTGGTATCTTCGTATGTGTGCGCATGTGTGTGTCTTGTGTCAACTATCCAACTGGCACGCGTTGTTTGGTGAGCAGCAATAAACGTTTGAGTGTTGAGTCAGATTATGATGGAGCGATTATGCGATCGTATTGTTTGCGTGGGGGATTAAAGCCACTCGACGTTGGACGCCTTATAGGTCAATGTGTCACAAAACTGGTGACGTCACAATGATTATGTTTCTGAGCGGTGTCATCGGTTTTGAGCGCACGCATAAAACGACCAGACATTACGGCCATAATATCGTCAAACTGATTCACAATGTCAAGAAGTGATCACATATCATATTATGATAATATACATTTTAGTATCAGTCACACGTATCAACCTTCATCTTTCTGATTAAACCCTTTACTTTTCCAACTCTCTCTACATCTTTTGGGCGTTTCCGGTACATGGGGGCCGCCGCAGGATGGTAATAGTACTACTGCACTCTTCCCATGCTACTTGATTTTCCTGTAATTAATAAGAATAATAATAAAAGTCGGCGTTTTTCACTCAATTCCCCCTTCGTGAATTATCAACATTCATTATTGTGGCTGTCCCTCCATTTCTCCCAAGTCCCCTACCAAAAAGACTAAACGTGGTTGATTTCTTTAATTCAGGTTTCTGGATTTTTTTATATAAACGTTCAGTTTGCAACAGCCCGTCATGGCTTGCAGGTTGAGGCCGGAGTGAAACACGAAAGACACGCAAAAATAGCGCTCAATACAACGCGTCGGTTTATAACGAATACAATTAATTTCGGACATGCTGATGAAATGCCCGCTCGGGGGCTGGACAAATAGGAGGATGAAGTTTTATGTTTGTGTATCGGTTAACGTAGGAAATGGAACAGAAGCTGACATTTTCACAGTTGAGAAAAACGTGTACATCCTGAAAAATAGTACACATTTTTCCACCGGTAAACACCGCATTGTATCAAGTGGTTCGTTTTTTTAGACAGCCCATAGATGTTTGCCCAGACGCAGTTTTGAACATCAATCAAACGCGGATATTATTCGCCGTTCTCCTGCTCAAAGAGAAATTGGTAAATTGAAAGCACATGTTGCTGTCTTCTATAGTTTAGCCTCTATCCCATCCCATCAGGTGTGTGAAAATGCGTTCTCGAGACCTCTTATCTATCTATGTGTCTGTGCGTTTGTGTATCAGTATTTATTCTTATGTAGATGGGAACGTGAATGTGTGTGGGAGAGGCTGTCTGTGTAACAATATTTATTCGTATATATGTGTGTGTGTATGTGTGTGTGTGTGTGTGTGTGTGTGTGTGTGTGTCTGTGTGTGTTGACGGTTTCATTGATTTTCCTTTTGCGTGGAGCACATACGGGACACTTACGTCGGCGCAAACACACACGCACACAGACATGCGCGCATAAGCGCTAGGTGAAACAAGAGTGGAGTTGTCTGATCACCAGGAGTCGTCACACAGTGTGTGCGTGCAGTTAAGACTCTGTGAGGTGCAAGTTAGTGCGTGCGAGCGGAACTTCACAAGAATTCAACTGTCGAGACTTGCTACTTGCTGGACCCGGATATGTGGTCGTGTGTGGCGCCGGACATCCGCGCACCCAGACACCCTCAGTTCTAGAGCAGCCAACACACAGCGTGCTGAGAGAGTGGTGGGTGTGCTGTGCCGACTGACGGCATCACGTAGACTCGACTGAACTGGGACGGGACTCCTGCGAGCGTTCTTCATATCACATTATCGTCACCACATACTGCGACATTGGTTGTGAGTAGCTTGCAGTGTTCTGTCCTCATTTGTCCTCATCGCTGAGGAGTATCGTCTGTCTCAATTACGCTCTCTGTAGTTCTGGGATGACCTATATACAGATCCGATGCAAGGTCTTATGACCCCCCCCCCCCCGAAGGCAATAATTGGGGGCCCCATTATTAATAAAGCACCATTATAATAGAGTTCCTGAAAATGGGAAAATGCAGTTACGAGCAGCCGCTCGGTCTCCTGGGGAATTACGGTGCTTTTATGCGCTACTTTATGATAAATTTCAATATCATGAATGAGACAACGGACCACTCAAATTTCGGCCCCCCGACCGGAGGGAGGGAAGGGCAGTTGCTAGGGCTCTGACTATGTACTTTTGTTTTCTCTAAGTCTTTTGGGCACTTCCTGTACATTGGACCACCGCAGGGTGGTAATGGTGCTTGCGCTCTTCCCATGCTACTGGATTTGCCTGTAAATAATAATAATAATAGCCATCGATCTTGTCAAGCATCTCTCGACGGGCATCGACTGGTTGTCTTTGAATGACGCTAGCGTTTGCCTACCTAGCTCTGCCCCTGTCTGCTTACAAAACCAGCACTATAACGGAACAAACACCACTTTCAGCCCTAAATATGTTCTGGATGACGCTCCCCTCGTTCACGTAGTCTTTGGTATCAGCCACTGACGGATCCAGGGGGCTCAACCCCCCAAATGTTTCCATAAATTCCTCATAACTAGAGTTGAGAATTTTATGTAATCACAAACAAAATATTTTTACATAAAATGTCATTTTCAGGCGAAAAAACATAAAATGCCATTCTTACTGAGAAACATTGTCCAAATATATAAGTTACGCTTGGAATTAATATATTCTGTTAATAATTCTAATTACACAGATCATGGATTCAATGTTATGATACACTCGAACACTGCATAAATGTACAATATTAACGCCAGCAATGTTAACAATAGCAACGTTCCTGATAGCCTCGTAAGTCCGGATATCAAAAGCGTCGCACGGTTTTTACCCCCAGTATAGCCCTACCCCCTACCATATGGGTTGTGGGCGTGGCTTATGTGGTGTGACAGCGTGGTAACGGGATTCAGAGGCTCTGCAATAACTCGCTATGAAGACCAAATCACTACAAGCTAGGTGCACGTGGCATTGGTTTATTGGGAAGGTAGGATCATACATACATGTACTTCGGGTTTACATTTTCGGGAAATATCCAATTCAAATGCCGTCTGTATTGTCACGCTCAAAGGGATTGAAGGAATTCAATGTGTCGAATTTCCCAGGAAAACGTGTCTGACAAGAGCATGTTTTGTGTTGCGTGTGAGAAAAACGTGTCCGCTGGTCACAAGTCGCAGCTCGAGCGACACAACAAACGGCTGCTCACTCGAAAAATATCAAATGTACATGCATACTCGAATCATGGGATTATTTCGCCCCGAAACAAAATTCCAAAGTCGCACCACTACAGTGGCAGCACCAATGGGGCTTGAAGGGGGTGAAGCCCTTCCTCCTGAAACGTAGCAAGCCCTCCTGAGCCCCCAAAAATCCTCACCATGAACATTTCGATTGTAGTTTCTAGTGTTTCGCCAAATCCCTGCAACTTTTTCCTTAGCTCCCTACCAGGAAATCCTGGCGTCGCTACTGCACCTCTACTTTATCGGGAGGGCTTAATCAAGGTAAAACTTTCGCCATGTACTACGAAAAATTTGCTTCTCTAAGGGTGATGCCCCGATGCAATGTCGCTAGATACATGCTTAAAATGCAAATATTCTACGAAAGAGTAAAAAATTCACGTATTATATTGAAATTGAATAACATATTTTGGTGATTTCGACACAATATTTTTGCATTTTTCATCACATAATAAAAACATAAAACGCCAAAATGATCACATATAATTCCCAACTCTACTCATAACCAAGAGGTTCACTAAAAGAGGTCATGCAAAATATATTTCTGTAAAATTGGTTGATATGAGCATTATCGCAAAGACGTTGCATAGTGATGCATATATATGACTGATCGCCCCCAAGATTCAGCAGCCCCACATTAATTTAGCTCCTCCCAAAATTTCCCTCTGGATCCGCCACTGGCGTCAGCGTGGAGAATAATACATTTTGAGAAGACTGCGTCACACGAAGATGTGTATCAGTATGAGATCACATTTTCCATGCTGCACAGATAATCTACAAATCAGTCTGTCCGTTGGCCTAGTTCTGTGGCAGCGAATCAAAATGATAAAAATGTCAAAAATTGGCACAAATCAAGCATTTGTAATGTTACAATTTGTTGAAAGATAACTGATCCAGTGACGCAGCTAGCCGGGTTCATGTACAGTGTTGTCAAAACCACCGTAGACAATTATCGCAGGGAAAACCTGAAATTGTCGATTTTACAATGCAATTTACAAACACTTCACATACATTATACGCTTTGTAGTTTTTATTCAGCCATGTTCTGCTTAGAATGCCAAGACTGAGCACCATGTAGTTTAATTATTACATTATATATTAGTGGCAAAATAATGATTTTCTACGAACCCTTAGCGAGTCAATATATGAATTGGTGACCCGAATTTGGATTGCACCCCAACGGTTAAGAACCACTGCCCTAGTTTGAACACGCATGAAGAATGACAAGTTTTCCTTGGACAGTCATCAGAGCCGTAGCAACCACCCCCCGTACCCCCGGCCGAGGGCCCCCGAGTGTTGAGGGGCCCCTTGCGAGTGTGTGTGTGCGCGTCTGTGTATCGGTCGCTTACTCATTTAATTTGTATATCCTTTACCTTTTTGCTAAGATGTTTTACCTATGCTTGTATTATGAGTTTTTGTCTAATAAATAAATTCATTATTTGGTGATTTATTTATAATGTGCCCCAAGTGTTGCCAAGTATTTATAAAGGCCCCAAGTGTTGCCTTCGGGGGGGCCATAATTCCTTGCAACGGCTCTGATAGACATTCCTCGGCGAATGCAAGATGTGTTGGGTTGTTGACACAAACGGCTTGCTTCTCTTGGTGAATACAGCAAAGTTTGCACTGTCAAACTTGTCAAAGTCATGTTTCGTCCAAGCGCCTCAGTTGGTGGCGAATAGTTGGCATGTCATGGATTGTTGCCAAACTTTGCAAATCTTGCAAGATTGCAATAATTTGATGGCTGGCATCCATAATCCATTGCATCAATCAACACTAATCAAACTTGTACCAGTGTGGAAACATATAATTCAAGCAGCTGTGCAAATTGGACGGCGGCTAGGGATATGACGTCCCGGGTACGTTTGGTCTCGCTTCAGCCCCGGATCTCTCTTGCCCAGCCTTATCTAGCCTGACAAAGAACGGCAAAGACAGCCGGAACCGTAGCGGGATCAAACTTGCCCGAGGCGTGATTCCCTGACTTTCCTGATTCCCCAAAGAGGCAGCATACGCTGAACGAAATGTTGCATCAACAATGTAGTTGCTGCCCTCTGGTTTAGCGAGTAAATGTCCGACTCAAGAGCTCAGCTGCAAAGTTGGTATCGACGTTCGATGTGTGGTAATGGGTGCGACGCGTGCATCACGCCTTGTTAACGCGCAAATCCAATTAGAAATTCAATTAATTCAACAGCCTGCATTCTAGAGATTCTACTTCAAGTCTGCATCACGCAACGAACCGAGCAATTACGCCAAACTTAAGTAGGCACGATGCCCACACACTCCGGTCCACTGGCGGATACATAGGCGGGGTTCAAGCCCACCCCCACTCCAAATATTTCCATCAACTCCCCATAAACAAGAGATTCAAGAAGAGGTCAAGAAAAATAAATTTATGTAGAATTTGTCAATATAGGCATTATGGCAAAGATGCTGCATAATGAAGCATGCACATGACTGATCGCCCCCACCAAATTAATTCAACCCCTCCCAAAATTGCACTCTGGATCCGCCACTGCTGCGGTCGTTATTCCAGACATTCGAAAAAGTGTGGCCGCGTTATCGAATTGACGAACAAGAATGCGGAAATTTTGCGCATTCGTCACTTGAGTTTGATGTCGAACCTTGATGGATCTAGTCTGCTGTAATGGAAGCATTTCACCAAAAACATGAAATGAAGTGGTGCTTGATATTATGCCTTTAGCAGTGTACAGAAGCAATGTTTTCATGTCTTTCATTCCTCCACGCTTATTGGTGGACCTAGACAGATAATGCCTCGTTCAAAGCCTTTCTATTCCGAATTGGAATTCCCTATTGTTATATGGAATTGTACGGCGTGTAGCACGCAAAAGTCACATTTTACGAACAAAGGATTGTACATTGCGAAGCTGACGCACTGCGGAGAACAAAGCTACTTCTTGTACTTCCAATAATACTACCGAGAGGATCTGAGAGCAATGCGCAAATGGATGCCATCATGCGTGTTTGGACCTTAGTTTTTTCGTCTTGCAGTCACACACACACGCACGCACACACGTGGTTCTGTTGACATCATTGTGCTTTTAGCAATCATTTTACAGTGTCTTGTTTCATTGTAGACTTTGTGTGTGTCTGTGTGTGCGTGTGTGTGTGTGTCTTGGGTGCGAGTGGATACGAATGAAACAGCCTTTGGCTATATTGATTTTGTCGAAGATCAGTGATTGACAGGTGCAGTGACACACCTGTCTGCCGACTGCCGAACACACACTTCAGTGTGAATCATCTCCGATGGGCAGTGGCGGGAAGGATCTTCCCCGCGAGGGAGGGGGGGGGGCTGAGGAAGAAGATGCGGAGGCTTGGCGACACATGAGGAACTACAGTCGAAATGTTGATGGTTTAGGATTTTTTTGGTGGGGATCAGGAGGGATTGGCACATTTTAGGGGAGCTTCAGCCCCCCACCTTGGCGCCGCCACTGCCGACGGGACAGTGTTTGTCTTTTGCCGATCAATCTTGCTACTGCCACCTGTGCATGTGTATCTAACGTATCGACAGACTATCATTTACACATTGTAACGATGATATGCAGCGCTTATATATGTCTACTGTTAGACCAATCGATGTTTTTTGTCATTCAGCTGTTGTCTTCGCCAAAAAAAAGCACTCATTTTGTGATATAAACGAGCAAGATTGCCACACTTGAGAAGCAAATATTGTCTCGTCAGTTCAAGCTGCTTCGCTTTGTCAACCATGCCGCCCCAAATAATATATCGGCGCATTCCAACCTGCATTTTGTCGCATACAGCACACAAGTATCACAGGATGTATCCAATATTGTTTACATTCACCCACGCCTTGATATAACCGATGGCTACTCATAGCAGCGGAAGGGACCTGAACATATAAAACGTTTACGTGTAAAACGAATGGATTCAAAGAAAGCGGAACCAGTTGATTTCTTTTCCATTTATATTTCTGGTCATCTCAAGGCTTACGCGTCTTGAGATTGGTGGGCATACGGGTTAATGCAATATGAGAAAACAACAGCATAAAGCATTAACCACGCATATCCACAATCAGGACGTCCCATTATAAACGAGCGAATACCCCTTTGCATGTACAGTGTACCCCGGATATAAGAGAGATGTTGGGAATGCAGAACAAGTCTCTTATATCCGGGGAAGATTACACTTGAAGTATAGAAGAAGGTCCCGAAGAAATACTCTCTTATAACCGGGGTTCTCTTATATCCGGGGTACACTGTATCTAAACGCGTGTGTGGATATGTGCTAGTTGTTGTTGGTTTACGAGTGGCGATGCTGTGTCAGATGGCGGGACAGGAACCTCGTTGGCAAAAGGATGCCACCGACCAGAACTTCGACTACATGTTCAAGTTGCTGATCATCGGCAATTCGTCAGTGGGCAAGACATCGTTCTTATTCCGCTATGCAGACGACTCGTACACGTCGGCGTTCGTGTCCACTGTCGGCATCGACTTCAAAGTGAAAACAGTCTTCCGACAAGAGAAACGTGTTAAACTGCAGATCTGGGTGACTCCATACACCGACAACCAATCACTCAGATATCAATTATAATGCTGGCGTTTCATGA